>FWCC01000060.1:0-265324 GCA_900169235.1 Zarea fungicola
TACAGTGGGCCAAAAGTAATTCCGCTCGAAGGCCCATTTTTCACCAAAATGCCCTATTATTAAAAGCCAATAGCTATACCAATAAAGGAAATAAAAGTATATAATAAATTATTTTACATGAATTATTACTTAAAATTCATTAAAGTGAATTTTATATACTTGTAAATATTTTTCTAGCGGAGAAATCTGTTAATAAAGCCAGCTAAGCAAAAATTACACTATTTTACTAGAGATTTGCATTCTTCCACTTTTGCTATTTAATTATAAAATAAAAGAATTAACAGGTAATATGAAAATAGTTATAATATATTATCTAAGCTATAAAGAATTAATATTTATTTTGAGACTATTAATTTATTAATTGATTACTGTATAATTGCTTAATAAAAAGTGTGTATTTTGGTGTAAAATGGGCCTCTGAGCGGAATTACCTGGACCCACTGTAGGTACTTGTGAGCTTCAACTTTTTTTGAACGTGGTTGCATAACTTGGCCTGAGTTTCGTGGTTGGCATTTCAGCGAATTTAGCCATTCAACACAACGTAGCTGCGAGTTCTTTTTTTTTTTTTTTTAACCCAATTTTCTAAGCAAAGAATTTACAGCTATTTTCTATTAGCGAACTAATTTTTCACGATCGCTTACCCAGCCATTGCGATGTTCTCGGCGCGAAGCCCTTTAATCTGCTGGTTTATACTGGCTGTGACAAGCGCCAGCATTTTCCAACAGCAACCTCAATTTGCATTTTGTAGGTTTTTCGTCAAAACTCTCCAAACTTGCGAGGCAGGTGCTTCTTATCTAATTAGAATATAGTCTTTAGGAATCAATTATTAATAGATATTATTAAGGATTCTTGCATAATCTTCCATTTTATTTTGTCGTGATAGTTCCCCTTAACGTGCTTCCTATGCTTCATCAACAAGCCCCATAGATCACCATAACCAACTGACACAAGTGGACAGATCAACAATCTCTGCAATTAAGAGCTGCCATGCATTGTGAATCCGTCATTTAGAATCCTGAATCCCTTAACAAGGGCTCAGTTGGCAAAGAGCACTTGGAATCAATCACTCATGCTTGTTTTGTTGACAGCTGGCAAGGTTAACATTTGACATTGATTTAATCCGTTTGCTTTCTCACGTTGTTCTTACCTTATTATTTAACGCCGTCTCTCCTTAGAACTTCTCTTATCTACCTATCTCTCCTTTCAACTATAATAATAGCCAGCTTATAATAATGGCCTACTTATAATAGTAGCAACAGCAGCCTATTTACAACAGCCTGCTGCCGGCTGCTCACGACCCACTGGTGCTTACAATAGCCTGCTGGAGGCCGCTCACAATAGTCTCCTGCTCACAACAATCTGCTCGCGGCCACTTACAATGGCCTGCTGCCCACGACAGCCTCCTGCTCACAATAGCCGGCTTACAATAGCCTGCTAGCGGTCGCTACTGGCGGCTGCTCACAAAGCGCCAGTCGGATTGTAAGTGGCTAGGTAGGTCGGCAGTGCGGTAGTAGCAGGTAGGTACCTGACAGGACCTGGTAAAATTGGCACTACAGTTGGTGGCCATACCTTATTATTAATAAGTCATGAACATCGATCATGAGTTTGTGCCCAGCACAAAAACATTGCTCAGTGCACGAATCGCCATAGTTATGGATTAGGATACTGCCCAGATGTAGCTTTGGTACTAAGTCAATCCCTGATGGTCAGTCTAAATGCCAAAACTTAAAGGAAACCAATAACGCGATGTTATTATTAGCGTTGCCAGATACCAGCCAAAGTGTCCAGGAAATCGTCAAGCATTTCCCCACATCCCTAGTGATTATCCAAAAATGCTTGAAATAAGCCGCCCGCAGGCGTGACGTCCGCTGAATCCCCAAAATGATCGACCTCATAAAAAGCGCCATGTAATAAACGATACATAGTTCAAACGGCCAAAAATGACCATCACATATCATGTAACACGCTTCTTGGTATGCTAGATGGTCGTAAAGTCCTTTACAGTGTCGTCACGACTATGGTATCGACACATGTTTTAAGCGTCGCTTGATATGCCATGTACAAGGGGGCCAAATCCGACTCGCCTGAGAGAAGGCTAGCTTCTAAAATATTAAACAACCAATAAATTCATGTGTGATCAGTCATATCATTACTCATGTCTATCAATTGCCTTTGGGCAATGTAAGCGTTGGTAGAATAGGGGGGTTCTAAACTCACGTTATCAAGGCCAAAATGGAATAGAAATAGCATGACGAATAATTTCTCTCCTGTTTTTTCCATCACTGCATTGGAGCTTTCTTTTTTGTAAAAAAAAAAAAAGCTTTCTTAGCACGCCATAGCCCTGGATCAATGTAGAACGCAGCCGGGTTTCTGGGCCAGGTACTGTTCTCCGCTTCAAATTACAGAACGAAATACTCGTGTTTTTGGAAACTCGTTATTCGGGGCCCATGAAGGAATTAATTATCTTATCTTCCATGGATGACTGGTTTCACTCTGATACTTTCACGCCCGATGGCATAGCGGCTCGATTCTTTATGTCCACATTGAAGCGGCTGTGCCCTAATTTAACGGCGACGCAGCGAATGTACTTTTTATATTTGTCAATGTTAATACCGTTCTTTTCTGGGTGCTGTCAGAAATCATGGACTGTGCGACTACCGTAACGCGTCATTGAACCGGCTAGCTGTTGTTGGCATTGATGCTGCTGTTCTTCCTTATGTTGCTCGTCTGGTTGATGGAATCGTCCTTGCCCACGGCCGTGACCTCTGCCACATGGCAAGCCCAGGCCAGATTATACCTTTCACCCCAGTAACCACGAATCAAGCTCCAATGCAGCTTTATCATGAGCTTTTTTCTCCAATCGATCATCAGCCAGCAGCAAATGACTCGAAGAGCCCGACGTCTCCAACGGCTGCAAGTTTGACAGCCAACACAGAGTTAGAGCATTTATGGGTTCCAAAAAATCAGAAGCTTAGTAGCTGGCTCGACCAGCCTTGAATTTCTAACGGGTGCATCATGTATGGTTCTGGATGCACCATTCGTGACCAGCTAGCTACGCGCAATAGAAGGTCATCAATATCCTCTAAGTTGTCATACCTGGCTCTGGCACCATTGCAAAGTGGCATTGGGCTATCTCTAAGATTTTTAAAATAACTACAAGTCGAATAGTTCTGCTGGCAAGAATTCTAGTTGCGTCCCACAGGGGTTGGGGTGCTGCCTTGTTGCAAAGTTCCCACCCACATTGTATAATAGAAATCGGTGGCTTAATATAGACCTGAAGGCCGACTATGTCTCTATAATACTTCTCATGAGAATGGCAGAATATTAACGTGTGGATTTAAAATGTTCTCTATGTAAATCTCGCCGGATAATAAAGCCAGCCTCTCCCACACAGCCTCCCCACGCAGTGGGTGGCAGCTACAGGTAGGTACCTTCTAATACAGCGCCTTTATACCGGGTGCACTCACTCGCTTCAGTCCACATTCATTCGCACATTGTACTGCATGTACTCTATACTACTGTACGCTTAAGTGTATGAACTTAAGATTGAGAATCACAAACACGCTTGATAAATGGTTATGCTACAGGACACACACCATGGAACTTTATGTGGCGCACGATTATAATTGTCTAGCTAAAGTGCCATAAGGACACACAACACACCTGAATAACTTCTGCCAAATTGGCTCACAAAGATAGAGCAAAATCATCCCATGTTCTTTATTACCTTGGTGGCACCCACTACTGTCTAGAAGGTGAGATTGAGCTTGTGTATGTTTGCGGCTAGCACCCATGCTGTGTTGGAGCTGAGGTTACGATGTATTTGCATCAGTGCGTTGCGTGTTTGAGTCCAAATGATTGCAGTTGATCGCTCAGGATTCTCCGGTATGGTGATTAGTTGGCTTTGTAGTCTTTGCTTTGCAAGAACTCTCATGCGCCCCTCTGTGGGCATTTCGCTGCCTGAGCTCCCTATGATTGTATACACCTCTTGCAGGACTCGATGGAAGACTGGGCCCTCCATATTTGCACCTGTGAGGCCCGTCACGACGATACGATCTGCAATGCTGAGTGTTTTGATTTCGAGTACCTGATCCTGTGATTGCAGCGCTTGGTCATCAGCAGCCCGCACCGGGGGACTGGTATTGCCCATTGTAAGGTCCACCACCGACATGGCGGGACTGGACGCACTAGGATAAACGGTTCTTGCTGTATCAACAGTGGGCGGGGACGTGTTGTAGAAAGCAGGGACACGGCGAAGCGTGAGGCTGGCCTGTGATTCGAAGCCAGGAGGCACACCAGCGAAACCAGACGCAGGTACTAAGACAGACACAGGGGCCTGGTGAACTGCGGTATCAGCCTGTGGTTCAAAGCGAGGGGACACACGGGCTGAACGAGATGCGGGTACTGGTATAGACATAGGAGCCTGGCGAACTGTGGTATCAGCCTGTAGTTCAAAGTCAGGAGACACACCAGAGAAACGAGGCGTAGGTGTAGAGCTAGTAGCAGAGGCATGACTGATAGAATTGAGCGTGTTGGTAGAAACAGGTGGGTAGGCATAACCTGGCGTGGAGGCAGAGCTGACGTCTGGTGTGGCATTATGGGAACCGATATAGGCGGATGTACTGGGAGTAGCAAAAATATCTTCGTCGTCATTAAAGAGCGAGTCGCCTTGCTGTGTCTGTCCACTGGTCATGGCCATAGAACGATCTGCCTCCAAGACCCCGCTCGCAGAGTGCCACACGTTGTAGTCGATTGGAATGATTTCATAAAGTATTTGTTTCTCAACGCCCTCCAACACACTCCACCAGTGAACACGCTCAATCTTGGTGCCAAACACCCGCCGTAGGATCATGCGGACGCACATGTGTGGGATGTCATTTGCGGTACGCACACCGGTCCGGGCAAGGGGGAGGCCGGTTGCTGTCGGTGTTTGACCGATGTGGAGTTTATGTTCTCCAACTCGTAGCCACCATAATCGCTCCTCAACATTCCAGATAGGCCAAAAATAAGTTGCGGCCTCACGGAGTACCTCACCCTTTTCTGTAAGGGTTTCCCAGTCGCTTGGGCGAGAGGGAGGTGTTGTCATCCCGGTGATTGTCTGGAGTGTGTTGATTAAAGCGACTGCGTTTCTGTTCTTGCGTGTAGGGTCTTGTGTCTGATCACCCTGGGCGAGGTCTAGGAGACGAACAGCATTTTCCCGCTCCATCTGTTTCTGCTCAGGAGTTCTCATAACAGGTGTGGCAGGTGTGGCGTGCTGTGTGGCAGCGGAGCCGGGTGTCAAGACCTGCTTTAAAGGGGTTGTCTGCTTTGACGTAGGTGTACCCTTCACAGGTGTGCCGTGAGCAGAGGCGGTCGGTGTAGCGCTAGCTGAGCGAGGCAAGGTACCTAATAAGGTTGGTTAGCAACGAGTCCAGTTGATTTGTGTAGAATCTCTGGGCTCACGATGCATACCTGTAGGAACAGGTGTGCCGCTCGCCCCTGGGATAAGCTGTAGAAGCCCAGGGTGTGTGAACAGTAATGGTGCTAGGTTTAGGCCAACTGTACCTGTATTCATGGTGTTTGACGGTGGGTGTGGACCAGGCGATGGTGCCTGGGCACGCTGGTTTGGCATTGTATCAGTTTTGCTGGGTGCGTCTATTATCTTGCGCGGCATTTTATTAATGCTTGGGTGGTAGGAGTATCTGTTGCGTATACACGCTCTGTCACAACGCTGTGAGGCGAGCGAGAGAGCGAGAATGGTGTTGGAGATATGAAGGGTGAGAGAAAAGAGAAGAGAGAGAGGTGAGGGGGTTAAAGTGAGTTTCAAAACAAAACACCTGCCAGCTGGCGGCTGGCAGCTGGCAGCGGATGGCAAGTGTTTAGATATTTCACCTGCCAGCTGTCCATCAAGGCAGTGAGGGAACCGTAAAATAAACACGGAGTCAGGTCCAGGTTGGCGTAGTAGTTGCTGCAGGTTCCATTTAGGCCCATGTGTCGCCGGTAAACATTTGAATTCCAAAACTACCATAAAACTAAGCTCTTTCAACATTAGATCATTGACAACTTGTCTTCCATTGGTATTGGCTCCAGATCGACGTTCGCGATAGACTAAAATGGTATTTAACACAGGGAATACTGGTGTAGAAATAGCTCCCTTTAAAGGCCTAATTACATTTGGTGATTTAGTTAAATTTAAGTAAAAGACTGGGATTTCATGTAATTGTTATATTTCATAGTTGACAACCTGCGATGATACCATGTGAAAGGACATCCACACCGCCAACACAATGCTTACATACGTTATGCCATATTAGCAATCGTCCACCCAAGGGTCTACTCCAGGAAACGTTAATGCGTTAGGCTCACATACCTTTTGTTGTAATTATCCGAATTTCATTTGGTGGCTGGTTCCCTATCGACGACATTCAAAATTTTGGTTAGTTGCTGCACAGTGGTGGGCTGCCTGATTTAGTCACTGATATTTGGTCGAATCCTCCCAATGACCACACATTGGATGTCAAAGAGAGTCGTAGCGAGGGTTGGGCATATTTTTGGAGAGGGTTGATATTATAATAAGCGTAAATCTGTCTGAAAATTGCGTTGGTTCGTCTCATGAGCCAAACTTGCAACCTCCTCATGTCCGTCCTGTGTCCATTTACAACCTTTCGAAAATTAAATTCGCTTTAGTGCGTCCAATTCGCATAATTGAATTTTACGCCCCCCTACAGCTTTTCATTAAACCCCTCGACATAATCGCAATTATCGAAGCTGATACGCTTTACGTTAGGCAGCTTCAGAGCACTCCGTGCATTTACAGAGCGGGCCGAAGGTCCTGGCTTGTGACATTTAGATTTGCACAAATGTACGAAGAATAGTTACGTTGTTGTTTTAATTCAAAGACAATGAGATACAATGGCAAGATAGGCAGAGAAATTCAATGATGAAAGGCACCTTCCTAGGTCCTCTCAATCCCGAAATGAGATGGAGCCTTGAAGGTTCTTGTACATCCAAATAACACGAAAAAAGCCACTTGAACCTAAATATCATTTAACCTATTGCTTTTCCAAATTATCTCTTTCTGCAAAATGATAAACTCATAATGTAGACATAGCGGAGAGTCGTCGCGGTCGATGCGAGCATCGCAGGAACCGACCGCTAACTATGTACAGCTCCATCTGCCAGCGGCCACGAGGCTTCCTGTGAGCTACCCAAGCGTCCCGGAAGAGCATCATAAATGCTCTAGTGATAACATGACTGGGTGACTCGTCTTGGTCAGTCGCAGTTTCACGAACAAAGCGACTGTGCCATCAGACACGCGCCATCAGACACGCGCCACTCGAAGAGTACATGATACCGGGACCACAACAACTCCTTTTCGATGTAGGTAGGTGAGTTGTGAGTTGTCGGTTCCGTGATGCTTTGTGGAGGGCAATAATCATCACAGAGATCCTGTAAGAGCTATTGGTGGTTACCAGCACGCGCATGGTGCTGAGGCTGAATGGACTTGAAAGTGGAGAAGCGAGGTTTATATCCGCGATGATAATCTCTAGATGAAGTCTGTCTGAGATGGTGAAACGAGGAGGGATTTCACTGCAGGCGCCTAAATTCACAAACTCGCTAATATCATTCCGCAGCGAGCAATTGAGGGCAACAAGTATCATTAGTAAACACAGCGTGCCAGAGTTGGGGAGCTCAGCCCCGAAAATCTGAAAGCCAGCAAGAACCGCGAAATCGCTGATGGTATGCATTACACCACTTGCGTAGTCAGAGCGACGAGCCTAACAATGCGGAAGCCATATCCACGACATAAAGATTCTTACGGCAGAAAAATATAAATCGCTCCAAAATGAAGACTGGAGAGAATCAGCAGAAACAGGAGCTTATTGGCTTAGCTTGGCTGAGATTCTTTTGAGTTAGCCAGTACCAAAGAAAAAAACAACCATTGATATGAAGAGTGAACAGAACGCTCATAGTGTGAGGTTAGATCCTGATAAGACGATTGACCCATTCACCCAACTAAACAGAGTTGCTCGATCACTTCATCAAATCGCTTAAAGAAGACCAAGTCCGTTCTGCCTCTTTTAGCAGGTGCACTGTTCGCGGTAGCAGCTGTCTTCTTGGGCGCTGCCCTGGCGTTTTAGCAGGAGGGGGCATCGACTTCATCGTCTTCTTCCTCTTCGACTTTGGCAGCCTTTGCTTTTCTTCCTGCGACAGCAGGTGTCGCCTTGGGAATGAGACAAAGAACAAGCTACTTCATCGACCAAGTCGTCTCAACATATTATTAAGGCTTGCGAAATATACGAATTCCAGCAACAGCCCACTCTGGTGTATACTAAGCCCTGGAAGACGGCCACGGCGTTTGGGCTTAGGCTTATCCTCAGATTCATCCACTGACTCGACACTCAGGCCTTTACACAGTCAAGGTTCAGCACATGAAGAGCCTTTAACCATATGTGCAACGAGCTGGCTAAATAAAGGAAATCGGCAGGAGTCCTTTTTGAAGTTCAGTATGGTCTGTGAAAGACCACAAGCGAAATCGTCTGCGTGAGCGCTGGCCTTCTTGCAAAGTACGCGGATGCTCACAGCCATGGCTTGCAGGTGGCCAGGACCATCACGACTGGGCTCCTCATGGGTATGGAAGCGAAGGTGCACTCTGGGCAAATTACAATGGTTGCCTAGCGTTGGCATTAAGTAGCAGTTTTCATGTGTGACGCGCACGACAATGAGGTATACAATGCGATAGCTGTAAGTGGTTTCGTGCCCACAAACAAGCTTATTCTCGGCGGTGAAGAGCCAGGCGAGAGCAGTGGGTGGAATTTAGCTTTAAATGTAGTATCACTGCCAACTTCGGCACGCATAGCGCCAAAACGGCTTTCGTCTGCAACGCCTGCAATGTTCGTTATATTCGATGCAGCTCTGAGAGGAACACATTTGTGGTGGAACCGGTTGTGGCCTGAAGGACTGGGTGGACCATTCAGGTAGGAGGATCTTGTCGATGGTGAACGAATGGATGGAAATGTTTCCAACGAAACTGCTGAGCGCATCCGTAGGGTGAAGCCATGTTGACGGGTCAGGCCATTTTGGAGCTCGCCGTTCTGATCATGCTCCATCGGCCAGAAGAGATGCAATTGAAAGGATTCCGAAGCGACTAGGTGGGCAAAAACTGCTGGAGACGATTTCCGGCTGCCGCGCAGTTGGCACCCTGCCCAATAAACCATGTAGCAAAGCCATTGTTGATGTGGCAACATACAGCGGCTTGAGGAACACGAAGATTCGTATGGGAGAGCATAGCTCGCGAGTCTCTGGGTCTGTCTGAGCTGGGCTTAGGGAGCCTCGTGGTATATAGAGAGTTAGTTTTGTTGGACGTTTTGCCGTGATGTAGTGGTCGTCATAGATGGGCGCGGCTGACCAGCTCCAACTAAAAGTACCAATGGAGCTCCTCGCATAATACACCAGCGAATAAAGAGCGATACAAAACGAGAAATATATAGAGAAGTACGACGATCTACTGCCGCAAAGCGATTAGATTGACGTATTTTGAACCGCGTCTAGGCGACCAATGGCAGGCTTTTTGGTCAAGCATCGCTTAAGCAGCTAGTGAAGGGCGTGATTTGTCTGCGGCAACGGTGATACATTTCTTTGGATTGAATTATCGGAGTACTTCATCAACTTTTGTGACGGTCGTGAATGTCTTGCCAGTGCCTGGACCTTCGAGTTCCTTGCCGAAAAGATTCTGGCAGGCAGCTGCGTGCACTGGGCCAAGTGTTTGAGTTGTATCCTTACGGAGGATAGCAGGTGGTATGCTCATCTCCGTTTCCATTTCAGTTAAAGGAGCCAGGAGGAATTTATCTAGTTGAGATTAGGTTCTGTTAGTACAGGAACGCATGTCATCCTGCAACTGTCAGCTGCCACACTGCACTAACCTTGTGTAGGTGCTGCTTGTAAAGCTAGCATTGTATGCCTGCATGGTCAAAGTAGCTTGTTTGGTCTCTAACATGTAGTGTTTAATGCTTGGATTCGTTAACGAGGTACTTCAGTCCGAATTGTCAAGCACCTCGTCTACAGCGGCATTGGGCGAAAATGTGTCTTATTTTAGCCGGGCGAGGTAACCTAGGCCAGGCCCCACATACTGTAACAGAACTCGCCAAGCGAACGGCCGCCGTGGCAAGGGGAACTTACAATCACTCTACTTGTTCTTTGCCTTGCCTTGCCTTTCCTTTCTTTAATTCTTCTTCTTCTTCTAACTAATAATAGTAATCATGATAATATACCGCCCGCTTCTGTATGTAAAGACGCCGAAAATTTCTAAACAATGATATATGAACGTGGGTTCATAATGAGGAGTACAACGAAAGGGCTTGGACGAAGTGATAACGCTGTCACGTAGATATGGTATAATAATTATTATGAATTGGTGTGGTTGGCTACTTTTTTGGCGCACCAAAAGCAGATGCAACGACATTACTTTAAATGACCCCCAAGCGATGGAAAGCCCTAACAGCCGCACCAGCTGCAGCTTTCTGCAGAAGTGAGCGAGATGTAAACAGCTTGCAACTTATTTTCTCCTTGACTTCCTTTTTGCCAATTCATAAAAAAATGCCAGCAAAAGTCTTATCAATATTCGGTGCAGCAGTCTGATACTCGCCGTCTTATTTTCTGCTTTGAATTTGGACGTCAAAGTTTACGCTTTGGCTAGCGAAGACATGGATAGAGCATTGGTAAGTGTACCATTCTAGCAGTAAACAGAAATCTAACGCTCCAAGCTCGAAACGCAATTAAACTCGTTTTTCCTCCCGTCTAAGGGAGCAACGCAGCACAACCCTCGACCAACTGGCTCGAGGGGCCGGATTCTAGCCCGACGTCGAACACGGAGCCAGAAGTTCTATGGACTCCCAAAAAGGAGATAGAATCTAAAAAAAAAAACTAAAAAAAAACTTGGAGAAGCAATACTACATGCAGCGCTATGAGGCAGTCATGCCGACCCGTCGTGCCTTGACCGAATTTCGGACTCGATCGGATATGAGCGAAGGGGACTTGGCCCACATATATGTCAATGTGAAGCAGTTAAACTCGTTTTTCCTTCCCTCCAGGGGAACAAATGCAGCTCAATCCTCGACTAACTTGTGCAGCTGCTAATAGCGAGAGTTTGCGTGCGGGATAAGACTGTGGAAATGTACTTTCGCGCTAATGTTGCCTTGGGGTGTAATCGTTTTGCATTACTAGTGGGAAAGATGTGAAGATAATAACATTAGCGGAGAAGTACTTACTCTGGTTTATTACTTGTCTCATAGCTGTCGAAATATCCAGCCAACCATCATGAAAGGCAACCAGCCGCAGCCACAGACAGACGCATCGTCAACGTCAACGTCTACAATGGAGCACTGACTGACACATTCTTGATCCTAGCCAATGCCCTCCGTGAAGTAAATCACCGTTTCGAGATCATTACACTAGGCGATTTTAACACCAAAGTGCTGTAACCGGACCAAATGCTCAGAACCTTCTGGTAATAATCTAGGGGTTTGAGTTCCAGTTGCTCACGTAGGCGGGTTACCAACTCACCAATGAGCGGTGATATGTCAACGATTGACAGTAAATGTGCCTCTCAAAGCTGGCATCTCGGGCTGTCCACCAAAATTGACAAGCGGCTAGACTACTAATTTGACCACCTACCCATTGCTCTAACCGTCAACTGGAGTCGGCAACCCGTTGCTGACGAAGAAGACGCTTTGGGTAAGAAATGAAGAGATAATCCGCCAGTCGGTCCGTGGCCACCATCCTAAGCGTGCATCTCTGAAGCTCACAACGAAGAAAGCATCGATGCACTTGTTCCAAGGCCGTGTATACTCGGAGGCGGGAATTGACCGTACACTGCCTGATCTGGCCTACCACCCAAATCTATTGCTGGTTTCAACCAATGATACGACCACATGTGTACAGAAGCTCAGTAGCTGCGACTATGATGGTAGCAAATACGGCGAGGTGTCTGCTATGAAGCGTATCGATAGTCACAGCGCAGAAGGGCTGCTACATCTAAAAGACTCTCTGGAGATATTTTTCGTTGGAATACTCTAAGCTTATAGGACCGGCGATTTTTTTCTAATTAGAATGCAGCTACTACGCATTAAGCAATAAGCATTCAGCATTATTATAAATTATTAATGAGCATTATATAATCTTCAATCTTATTTTTGTCGCGACAGTTGCCATTGAAATGCTACCCATGTTTTGCCAGTAAGACCATGTAACAGGTAACCAACTTGGCAGAAGTGAACTGATTCACGAGCTCCAGAATCAAGAGCCGTTATGTGTTGAGAACCCGACTTGTAGAATTTCGAATCTCTTAATGGCTCACTTGATAGCTGGGGCTTGGAATCAATCATTCACGCTCGCCATCCTGGCAGCCGGCAAGGTTTGTGGAAGTCGCCTGATCTGTTCATTTCCCCAATTTTTTCACTTTTTTCTCACCCTTTCTCACTTTTCTTTCCCCTCAATTCCTTCATGGATACAGCCTTGCTTTGCTTAATTGTTTTTTTCCTTTTCCCCCTCTCACCTGACAGCTGCTGACAGCTGGCACAGCTGCAACTTCCGGCAGAAGTCAACGAGATGTAAACAACCTGCAACTTGTCTTCTTCTCGACTGCCTTTTCTTAAGTTTATCAAATCAACCATCAAACCAACCGCAAACAAAGGTCTTCTTCATATTCCGCGCAGTGGTTCTGAAACTTTCCTTTTCCTCAAGTCACATCTCCTCGATTGTTCTCTCGTCTCACCTTCTATTCTGAAACCATCTCTCCTTGGACCCTTCTCCTTCCTTGACGCACTTCCTTGAACCCTTCTCCTTCCTCGCAACATTCAAGGTAAGATCTCGCATCACCATGCATGAACACAATAGCTTCCTCCGAAACCAAGCTTATATCAGCCGCAGCAGGAAAAGACCGTTTGAGAAATGAAACAATAGTACCGTCATACAACCCCATTGCTTCAACCAGAAGAAGTTCACCCACGCCCTGTTCCTCTGTCTCCTCAATATCACTGGCAACATCATCTTCCTCCGAGACGCCATCCTGCCATCTCCCTAAATGGGGTGGGAAGTGTCTGGCTTATTGGCACTCTAGTCATATCCTGTCAGGAGCAAGGAATAACTAGGTGCTTGTTCTAAGAACAAGCCTCCGCTCTTCGCTCCGAAGTCAGCCAATAGGTTCGTAATTACCACCGTCCTCACTGTCAGTAGATACAGAAGTACTGGTATTAACGCATCAAAATATCTCATCTAGAACGATTCCCATCAAGTCAATCAAGAAAATCAAGACAAAATGGAGCAAATTGTATTCTCTGGAATCGGCTCTTGGACAACGTAAGAACGACCACAATTAATCTTGTATCTTTTCTGACCAGTCGCATCGATTCTAGCTACAGTGGCGCTTCATGGGCCTACTACGGTCAGCCAGATGACATCCAGAATATTACCAACTGGAATTCTGAGTACAGCCGATGTTCCAATCATGGTAATATTCTGGATGTCATCCCAGCAAGGCAAAGAAATGGACCTGCCACGGTCAGCCAGATGACATCCAGAATATTACCAACTGGAATTCTGAGTACAGCCGATGTTCAGATCATGGTAATATTCTGGATGTCATCTTGGTACGCGCCTGCTAGCAAGACAAAGAAATGGGGGTATGGAGTCCCAGCCGAGGAAGGGGTGGTAAGGTGGTGCTATGGATATGAGAAAGTCAGGTCATGACGGTGGCTGTAGATACTTTCTGTTTGTTGTTTGCTTTGATTCCTTGTATATGGAGGAGGAATTTCTCTCCCAGCCGTCGCTAGATTTTCATCCTCATTAATTACATTCTGTATACCAGCACCTCAGCTCGCGCATCGTATCTAATCATGATCGTACCAACAAGTGGACCTAAGAAGTAGATGAATGATTGATGGCTGAATATCTAGTTATTGAATTTGGGCGCTGGTATTTGTGGTCTTATGGCCGCCACTTGTTGGCGAAAGGCCGACTGCTGCGCAGGGCAGTCGTGCCTGGTGCTCTTCAGTTTAGCAGAACGTGTGGAATAGATGTCAATCCCCAATCACTTTGTACATACTTTACCGCTGCATGAAGCGCTTGGATGAATGCGTCCAGCTATTGATGCGGAAGTGATGCGCCGCAGCCAGATTGTGGCGTTGAAGATGTTGAAGAGTCAGAGGAGCACGAAGTGGAAGTCGTCGATGATGTGCCTAGAGATGAAGTGACAGGCGATATGACTGTACTGTAGAACAGAAAATCTCCTAACAGCGACGACTACGAAATTATTGAAAGCGACGAGAGTCTGGCATGCCGCTGCACAAAGACTTGATAAAGCTATCAGCACTAATACTTGTGTTTAAGCCTGCGACTGGGTATAAATTATGCTACGTGCCACCGTGGAATTAATTTTTGAACAGCCATGACGGAGTCGAGTTACTTGCACATCTCCTGGTTGTTCTGCTCTGATGCTGATGATGAAGAAATGGCTGGCGAAGCTGGCCAGAATTAGTGGGCTGTCGGTTTCGGTTAATTTGTGATTCTGGCTTTAGGGACTCTTTGCTACATCCTGTAATTTATCATGGGATATTTTTTCCGGCGACGTATTAGATTTTGGCGAAGTTGGTGCCAATCATGCCAGAATAGCAAGTTACAATACTCAGCGAGATGCATGTGCCTAAGTACCTAGGTAGCAAGCTGGCGGTTGCTGGGAACAGAGGGCTGTTCGTCCATGCTTCTATTCAAACAAACCAGCGTGGAGGAAAGTACCCAGCCGGAGAAATAGGAATTGCTTACTAGGTCTGTATTGCAGGCTTAAGGAATAATAAATTAAAAACGTAAAATTCGTGTTCAGAAAATGACTGTTGGCATACTAGAGCCAGAATGTTGACGTCGTTAGTGGTAGATTACCTCAGTAGCAGTTGGTCATGTTGCCTCAGGATTCAAGGCCCTCAAGTATTTTACCAGGTTGTTGACCCAGCTGCAAGAAATGAGACCCGGCATGGATTATCGTTGTCGCGGCCGAGGTTTTCTCGGGCAAAACCGCGCTGCTGCCCCTGATTGGGTACTTGTCAGCTCTGCTCCACTGTCTCCCTCACAGACTCTGTTCTGTCCTCCCGAAAAACTCCATTCGCTCTCCCGCAAAGGCAGCATTGCATCTCTCAATCTCCCCTCTCCCCCAATTGCACGTTTCTGCAATTGTTTCTTTTCTACATCGCACCTCCAATTATCTCCCTCAGCATGTTCCGCAACGCTCTGCGTCAGTCGACGCGCGCTGTCGGCGCCGTCTCTGCTGCTGGCAGAGTCACCCTCGTGAGTACCTCCCAGCCCCCGAGCCGACCGGGCAAATCATCGAAAGCGACGCACAACAACATGCACCCATCAGAAAAACGCCTTGAAGGCCCAATTGGATCGCCGCATTGTTGCCGCCCTCTTGGGAAAAGCTTTTTTGAGCTGTTTTGCTCTCTTTTGAGCTGCTCGGCCGACATTATTTTGGGCGGACTTCGGCTAACTTGTTTTTTTTCTGCTAGGCCCGAAATGCCGCACCAGCAATTGCCTCCATCCAGGCCCGTACCTATGCCGAAGCCAAGGCCTCTCCCACTGAAGTTTCTTCTATTCTCGAGCAGCGCATCCGTGGAGTCCAGGAGGAGTCCAACCTCGCTGAGACTGGCCGTGTCCTGTCTATCGGGTATGTGGAGCACCCGAAGCGCTGCGATCTAAGGAGTGGACGAAGCTCGATCAACTCTGATATGGCAACGCGCAACTACAAATTCAAATTAAAGAGCACCCGAGGCATTATTCTAACTATTTCTCAACAGTGATGGTATCGCTCGTGTTCACGGTCTGGCCAACGTCCAGGCTGAAGAGCTTGTCGAGTAAGCGCCTTTACCCCTAACTGATTGCAGCTCAAACTAACAAAATACAAGGTTCGCCTCTGGTGTCAAGGGCATGTGCATGAACCTCGAGGCCGGCCAGGTCGGTGTCGTGCTGTTTGGTTCCGATCGTCTCGTCAAGGAGGGTGAGACTGTCAAGCGTACCGGTGAAATTGTGAGAAGCCTCCTATTACTTGATCTTGACACAACGATGAACTTGAAGCTAACTAATTGAAAGGTCTCCGTCCCTGTCGGTCCTGAGCTGCTCGGCCGTGTCATTGACGCCCTTGGCAACCCCATTGATGGCAAGGGTCCCCTTAACACTAAGGAGACAAGCCGCGCTCAGGTCAAGGCCCACGGTATTCTGCCTCGCAAGTCCGTCAACCAGCCTGTCCAGACCGGTCTCAAGTCTGTCGACGCCATGGTTCCCGTCGGTCGTGGTCAGCGCGAGTTGATCATTGGTGACCGTCAGACCGGCAAGACTGCGGTTGGTCTTGACACCATCCTGAACCAGAAGCGCTGGAACGACTCCGCCGACGAGAGCAAGAAGCTCTACTGTGTCTACGTCGCGATTGGCCAGAAGCGTTCTACTGTTGCCCAGTTTGTCAAGACTCTCGAGGAGAATGACGCCATGAAGTATTCGATTGTCGTTGCGGCCACCGCTTCCGAGGCCGCCCCCCTACAGTATCTTGCTCCGTTTACTGGTTAGTTTTTCTTTTCTTTCTTCTTTTTGATGCTTTTTTCTCTACGTTTTATGAATTTGATCTTTCTTGACCCGGCTCTGGCATTCCAAGTGGACTGCCACACATGCTCAAGAATGACACTTCGTGCGTACCTTCCTATTTTGTGGTGGACCACCACCCACGCTCCTTCCCATGATGGCAAACACTGGAGGATTAATCCCCTCTCCCCCCTCGTGGACACGCAGACATGACAACAATCCTCTTCCATATTGAATCACTGCATCTGTACACGAAAGAAAGCCCTCACGTTGTTTCATTGTGGCCAAGAAAGCCCTTGCACTCTCATCTTGTCCACGCAACCCTTTACACTCTTGTGTCCGCCGCAAGTCTCCTGCTTCCGTTTGGCCATGGTCCACCACGCACCAGCCCTGCCACTTGCCAGGGATTGCGAGCCACTGTCCGCGAGTGATGTTGAGATGGATTCGGACGACGAGTTTCTACATTCTGGTACACAATATACCACCACAGACATTGTCAACGAGTATACATGGCTGGCACTTGCGGTCGACGCACCAGATTGGTATATATGCCCTATATATAAGACGGTGTTTCCTGATCCGCCAAGCTTCCAAGCGGCGTGTACTGCAGTATCTATTAGCAGTGCTATATGTCTTGATGAGGTTCTGCGCGCAGACACACCACCTACAAATGAGTTCTTTTATACACTGCCACTACCGCCAAGCAAGAATCTCTGGGGCATTTATGTCCGTGTTTACGAAAAGCCTAATCACAAGCCACGCCTCTATATTGGCTCTGGGACGGCAGCAGTGGGCGGTGTACAACGACGTCTGCAAGATTACATTAATGGCAAACGCACTATCCCGTCTCTTGTGAAGCTTGCGGTTGAGGATGGCTACACATGCTCTCATGTTGGGCTGTTGTGTTGGGCACCAATCCCGCCTCCTGAGTTGGTCCCCAAGGCTCGTGTGCGGTTTGTGGCTATGGAGGCGATGTTCTGCCAGATTTTTTTTGCCCTAGCCGAAACTGTCGTGGATATCTCGTATTGGGTGCCATGGAAGCGAGCAGATGTTGTGTGGGAGCCACTGTGCAGTCACACGCCGTTGATCGAGTGCCCACCCGGCAACCATGACTTGTCAGACACGCAGCTTATCCAGTACAATCTCGAGCGTCAACGGATTGCCAAGCAGCGTGTGTACGAGAGCGGCAAGAAATATGAGGCCAACCAGCAGAAAACCAACCGCGTGGACTACCTCGCAAGGAAGCTTCGCAACAAAATTGCGTCAATGAAGAGAAACCCTGAGCGTGAGCGTAAGAATCAAGCTGGTGTGCGTGCACGCGCGAAAGCCTCCGCCAAACACCGCTGCAATGTCTGCGATATCAATCTCCAGTCCGCCAATGCGCTTAAGATTCACCGGACCCGAAAGGGTCATCTTGAGAAAGTGCGAGTGGCTGCGGGTGGTGTGCCTAAACCTGTGTCTGCGGAAACTCAACGAACCAGAAACTTTTACGCTGCAAACATGGCCAGTGGCCGATTTAGGTGTGCCGTGTGTGGCGAGAATCTCCAGAGCAAGGGTCATCTTGATGTCCATAACAAAAGCAAAAAACACCTAGCCAAGGTGGCTGCGTTGGAGAAGGCGGCGACTGCTGCATAGCAGCGCCAAACACCACCCACAATGGATTTGCTCTATCTTGGATGTATCCTTATCCCATGTGTTTCCCTCTGTCTGTGGATGTCGGTCCACCAGCCACCAGTATTCACCATTTGTTTGTGGATTTCGGCCCACCCGCCACCACTTACCCCACACCAGTTGTCACAACATGTTTCACCACACCAACCATCACACTCTATCTATGTTTGATCTTGTTTCACATACTAATGTTTAATTTAAAAAGGTGCGGCTTGTGCGGAATGGTTCATGAATGCGGGAAAGCACTCTCTTGTGATTTATGATGATCTTTCGAAGCAGGCTGTTGCTTACCGTCAGATGTCGCTGCTTCTGCGTCGTCCTCCCGGTCGTGAGGCTTACCCCGGTGACGTTTTCTACCTGCACTCTCGTCTGCTCGAGCGTGCTGCCAAGCTCAACGATAAGCACGGTGGTGGTTCCATGACTGCCCTTCCCATCATTGAGACTCAGGGTGGTGATGTGTCCGCCTACATTCCCACCAACGTCATTTCCATTACTGACGGTCAGATCTTCTTGGAGTCTGAGCTCTTCTACAAGGGTATCCGTCCCGCTATCAACGTCGGTCTTTCCGTCTCGCGTGTCGGTTCCGCTGCCCAGCTCAAGGCCATGAAGCAGGTTGCTGGTTCTCTGAAGCTCTTCCTGGCCCAGTACCGTGAGGTCGCCGCTTTCGCCCAGTTCGGTTCTGATCTGGATGCCGCTACCAAGCAGACTCTGAGCCGTGGTGAGCGTCTCACCGAGCTCCTCAAGCAGAAGCAGTACTCCCCTATGGCTGTCAACGAGATGGTTCCCGTCATCTACGCTGGTGTCAACGGTCACCTCGACTCTGTCCCTGTTGACCGTGTTCTCGAGTGGGAGTCTGACTACCTCGCTCACCTCAAGACCAACGAGGCCGATCTTCTCGCTACCATTGAGAAGGAGGGTGCCCTGAGCAAGGAGCTCGAGGCCAAGCTGAAGGAGGTCACCATCTCTTTCATTAAGAGCTTTATCAACTAAAGTATAATTTAGAGGTGCTCCTGTGCAGATTAGAGATAGGGCCGTTGGGTGTTGCTGTCTATACCGAAATCTTTGTAGTCTTTGTTTCCCTCTTAGCGGAGGAACAACCGAGGGGCTGCGCCTGACGGTGCGATAAGGTGAAAGAGGGAATTCGCCAGACGTGCTACCACTTGTAAAATAGAGCTGATAACTCAATTAACGCCCTCGATTCCTTTTGTTCTTTAGTAATTTACTGTTTCAAAATCAAAAGCTGTGAATTTTATATTTGTCCGGATACCTTGATTGTTGTGATGGTTAGGTTGACTTCTGTTCTGCCGCATGAGGTGAACGTGTATGAGTTTAATTGAGATGCGTTGATGCAAGTTGCGCAGTAGTCGGCCAGTGGGTAGCAAATTCATGGTCCCTATTTATTTTAAAAAGGCTAATGTTATTTATTATATAGAAGACAATGATACCAAGTAGGTGTTGTTGTCTTGTTGCGTTTTCAGCCGTTTGGATGGGGGTTTTATTTCCGTGCCTGTCCATCACCTCAGCCCACCATAATGACTTACCGGATTTGTTATCCTCCCACAAACGCACAATCCGCGCTCATCGATCACCTAAGCGACCTGAATGATCCCATTTCTCACTGTCAACACCACCTATTGGGCTCAGATATCAACTGCTATTTTCTAATAGGATCATTGACCCAACCTTGTTAGCAGAGTGACATATCGGAGGAAATGCCAGACGCAATTTCCAATCGAAAAATGCCCGCCGCCAGTACCGCACTGCTTTCTAAAGTACGGCGGATGGTTCCGCCAATGATGGACAAATTCCATAAAGGTAAATGAGGCATGAAAGCCGTTTGACGGCATGCGTGTCCTCGGCTGACGAGATACGTGGTACCGTCCCTAGGCCAGCTCGGCCGTATAGCCGTCATTGGTGGCAGCCAAGACTATACCGGCGCACCGTACTTTTCTGCCATGGCCAGCGCAAGACTAGGCTGTGATTTGGTATGCCATATCTTACCACCGATGGTGAATGAGAGTTTGGTATACGAGCACTTATTGACTTGAATGCTTTGGCTAGTCTCATGTTATCTGCACTCCTGCAGCGGCTGCTGTGATTAAAACCTACAGTCCCAATTTAATGGTCCATCCTTTGATGCGACAGTCTAAATCAGAGACACCATCCACGATAATTCAGCAAGAGGATTCCAACCCGGACAAAATTGCACTCCCAATCATTGAAATGCTCGCGCGTCTCCATGTCCTCGTCATCGGCCCAGGCCTGGGTCGTGATCCACTGATGCAGGACACTGTGGAGCGTGTTATCCGCGCTGCCAGGGCCAAGGGAATACCGCTGGTCCTAGACGCCGATGCGCTTCAACTTGTTCAGAAAGATCTGGAACTCATTAAGGGATATTCTGAGGCAGTCTTGACCCCGAATGTCGTTGAGTTTGACCGCCTCTGCAAGGCGGCAGGTGTTGGCAATGATGACAACAGAGGCGAGACGGACCGAGTCGAGGCTCTGGCTAATGCTTTAGGTGGCGTTACAGTTATTCAAAAGGGCAGACAAGACTTCATCTCAGATGGAGTAGTCACGCTGATTGACGATCTGGAAGGCGGCAAAAAGAGAAGCGGCGGGCAAGGAGATACACTCACCGGGAGTGTTGCCACATTTCTCGCGTGGAGGAAAGCATATAATGACCAGCTATGGAATGATCCCGAAACACCTCATCTTGAGAAGCAGGAAATGATTGGGTTGGCGGCCTTTGGAGGTAGTGCTATCACCAGAGTGAGTGAATCACAGTATTTGCACCTGAACGCTAGTAGTATCGCTGACCAGAATGCGTTTCTGCACGATCTATACAGGAATGTTCTCGACTTGCATTTTTGAAACGAGGTAGGAGCCTTCAGGCAAGTGATCTTACAGGCGAGATACACAATGCCTTCATGGCCCTCTTTGGCGAAGTTGATGAAGAAGAGAGTTCATCAAAGCTCTGAATGTGCTCGACGAACTATACCATCAAAGGAAATACTTATACTTGTAGCCTTTCATTTTCCCTCATAGTCTTGAGTTTCAATGCGAGATACGAATATCTACGAAACTAACGCCTAAACTAACGCCATTTTGAGATTGAAGTTTGATGTAGTAAACTTGTTGGACTCACACGTCTGCCATCAGATGGCGGTGGCCTGGCTACAAAACAAAGCAATGCAATGGACACGTTCTGGTGGCAGTGATTTGAATCGAATACAGTGGCAGGCATTGTAGTGTGCTCGTTAAAGTTACCCATAGTATCGTCAGGCTGAGTTGAACAACCATCTTATCACTCCACAGTGAATAACTAAAATGAGAGCAGTGTGCTATACGGTGGTGCTAACTGTTCCTCAGATCATCATTAACTGCATTCTTACCCTCTACTGGGCATTCTGCCCCTTGTTAGTGAGAGCCAAGAACTTTCGGTAAGACCAACTGCTCTGATCGTGATCAATCTGGCTGTTTCCATGGACGTATCTCCGTTCAGAAATACCATGCTGCCTGATCAGCATCCCACAGAGCTCAATTCCAGAGACCGAAGCTGTCAACGCTTTCTACCCAAATCTTAAGAGTTGTCGCCATAATAGATCAAGCATAACTAGTTATGTGGTACTCGATTGAAGCCAAGTGTCCCTTCAAGCTGCATACCACAAACCTTGCTTCTCATTTCACTGGGGGATCAATTACTGTTAATTTCTGCGGGATTAAGTCGCCTTGTTGGGAGAACACCGTTTGCCTCGTTAGCAGGCAACACACACACTAAATAGTCTCCGTACGGTCGATAGACGACAGGGCCAGTGGTCATGGCGATAACCTCGACTTAAAGTTACCGCCCAGGGGTATCTGACCTATCTGGCCTCCTTGCGACAACACACACAACAAGAGGTAACGGCTCTCCGTGTGAGTGTAGAAAAGAAGGAAAAGGATTGGCTCAAAGCTTCATTCGGGAGATTGAACAAGCAAACAGAAGCCATGTCTGCTGAAAAGTCAAAATTTGCTCTATTCGCGGCGCACAAAAAGGCCTAGTTGACCGTCTGAGTTGCCATATATTCTCGGGTGCCACATCAGGATGTATCCGAGACGAAAACTTACCATGCAAATGAGTGTTATAGCACCTATTTCCAAGATGAGTCTTCATTAGCAAGAGGCCATATAGCCATTTGGAGAAGACTAGCCAAACGCTATGTTCGTCCACTGTCTTTGGTCAGTCATGAGTTGATCTGGCTGATAACCGAATGTAATATTACGTGTCATAGGAACTGGTAGGACGGCTCACAGGGCAAACCCGGCTACAGGGCAGGTCGTGATAGGGCTATACTGTCCGGCACTTACTTATATATCAGAGGAGATAAGGAAAGCAAATTACATAGTATCAACATAGGTTCTTAAATCTACAGATTCTTGAACTTTGCCTGTTGATTACCTACTTATATCTGCATGCAAGTATATGCACGTGAGCCTTTGCACTCATAGTTAATATTATTTTCGGATGTATACAATTTCCTCTACTGATTGCCTTTGATGCTCCTCTAAAGGCTCCTCTCGTTTCAATTTCTATAACCGTAGCTGCCTGTGCCTTGGTAAGTTTGTTGCTATCATAATTACGGCGGTCAGCATGAAGTAAGTTATCTGTTTAGCATTCTAAACGCCAATTTGTCGCCCGTAACTTGTTATGAGTGAATTTTTTTATTGGCACGCTACAGCGTAGGTGGTGCACGGCCGTTACTCTGAATATAGCGTCATTTTGAGGCTTACATGCGCATCGACTTCTGTTAATACGAGTGGTCTCAGGTCTCTTCTTCGGTTACGTTAGGCAGCTCCTTGAATGATTTTTGTTTCCCTTTCGCGCGCAGTTGCCAGCAGTGACTGGCATTGCATTTCTGATCATGTTACTTGGCCAGAGTAGCGAAGCTGACAAGGTCAATATCTCTGGGCCTTGAGACACAAAGTACAAATAAGAGAATAAAAGGCAAGGACACCAGCAGAGGTATAGACAATAAAAACTCTTATATGCCCTGTGCATGGCTGCCACAAAAGTCATTCCCGCACTGCCTCGTGAGTAAAATGGCGAAACACGCATCATGCAGGCCTTGGGAGGCAGCGCTCTGAAAAGGACCGTGTTATAAACAAAAGTGAAACATGCAGCAGCGCACACGCCTTATAGACGCGGCTAAAGTAGCTGTTGAGAGAGAGCAAGATTTTGCTTGGTCATCTACTTTTATTCCGTACAAAGAAATCAAAATTTCCTTCTCTTGAGGCCTTCCTCGCAGCTTTTAATCTACGAACTGGCCAGGGAATGGCTCATGTCAACCCTGAACGCTGGCATGTCTTAACTGATTCATACACATGGCCAAATCCTTGTTTGAACGGGAAAATAAGTCCGTGAATACGGGAATTCCGATTATGGAGAAGATAGAAAGAAAGAATGGCCTTGCTCAATGCATGTCCAACTGGCGCGGTATCTCTTTTTTTTTTTTTTCCTTTTCTTTTTCTTGAACGGCCAATTTGGCAGCGGCTAGAGGCAAGAAGAACGTATACTTGCTTTTGCCAACTTATCAGATACTATGGAGGCCAAAACATCTGACACATATGCTACTGGTAATGTAACTAACTGCCTGTTTTGCGAGTGCTGGCGCAGAGTAAAGCGATTTCTTTTTTCACCCACAGAGACACCACCATTTACAGCCTCGATAAGACTTTTTCTTACACGGGATGAATCGCCTCTCCGTAACAGCGCTTCATCATAATATATGTCTTTGGAATGATACCTCCGCAAAGTCGCGGAGATTTGCACAGTGCTACTCTCAATCAACATCATACACGTTTCAAAGGTGCACTCGATTAATACCCATGCCGTTCAATTACCCAATTTGTTTCTTCTTTTTGTTTAAATTACCATCTTCAGCCACCATTAGGAGGAAACCGTTTCATCAATTTTCATTCTGAAAACACTGTCGATCAGGGTTTGGAGTTCCCGTTTCTCTCCCGCTAGGGGGTCCCGTGTTTCTATTTAAACGTGCACCCTGTTTTTTGCTTCTCAACTAATATGGAAGGACTCCCCGAAATCGAACGGATGTGCCGTCATATTGACAAACTAGGTCTAATACGCGGATTTCGAGTACCCGTCCCTCCCCTCACTCCCTTGCCGCTCCGGGAGGAAACAAAGGGAGGGGAGGGGAGACGGGGGCGGGGTCATGCATGACGAGATCTTACTGGTGAAAAGCGATATGCTTCTGCAACTTTGCCCGTGCCATCGGCTACATCCAATCAAATCGAGTATATGCCGTTTTGTTTATGATGTGAGGGTCAAAATATCCGAGAAGTTATTGAAACGCATGGCGCGATAGTGGATGGTTGAACTGTTCCAAAAGCAGGTCTCACGTAGGATAGGACGATCTCCAGGAGCACACAGATGGGCAGGAATATGGACACCGTGTACGCTCTCCATGAGCCAACTAGGTCGATCCGTGAGGCTACAGTTCTTGATACAGCGCTGGCTTGCATTAGAAGTTGGATGTCATCATCAATTCCCTGTGCGTTCGCTCCATTTTCTATTGCATATTGTCCATTGCCCTTTCCAGGACTTGAGGATTTTAGTTTGACATAACTCTACTTATGGGTTGCACAAGAGCTAGGTAATAATTGACGGTCCATCCAAGTCTTCGAGAATGGCGCAGGGAGGCGACAACTTCACAAGCAGCATTGCACAAAAGGGAACAAAAATATTCCTATTGTGCCATGTATGAACAGTTCCACGTCCAGCATGACAATTATACGCATTGACCCTTTCACAATTTCTGTAACATATGATATAGGTAAGAAGCTTGCGTGTTGCAGTAGAAGTGGATGATTGAGATCTGATGAAAAAAGCAGGCAAAAAAAGTCATCCGTTTTGTATTGTTTAGCTGATCCAAAGTCGTAGCATTTACCAAGGACGGAGGGAGAATAAAAAGAAATACTGCAAAGGAAAAAGAAAATAAGAAGCCCGCGAAAAATGACGGGTCTTTCGCTAGGTTGGATTCGCAGAAGCAAATTTCCAAGCCTGGAAGCTCCGACTAGCTGGGACAAAGCAAACATGCATAGCTGTTTTGCCCAGCAAATGTATCCCTGCTTGTCAAAGCCCCTGCGGATGGGTATCGGCAGAAGCTCCTCTTTTGTTCTTTGCCACGTTGGAATGTCGAAATCTATAGGCATGCGAACCATGCACGGCAAGATCATGCCGCACATCAGCTGAATTTATACGTTATGCGTTGTACGAAGTACGAGTAGCGTGGCAGCTGGGCAGGCTGTGGGCGTCATTGCGGCTTCAGCAGTCATCAGTCAAGCATACAGCTGAGAAAAGAAAGAAAAAAGGAAAGGGGAAATAATATAGCAAAAGCTCTGTTGATATTTACTGGTAACATCTTGGTATTTGGTATACTGGTACAGTGACGGACATGTCCAAACCGGAAGCTGATTGCAAGGACCCTTGCTTTGTAGTCTGCCCTGCGAACCACGTACGATCGGCGAGACACTTGTCCCGCATTTCGTCCTAGATTGAATTAATGTTGGAGGGTGTGGAAGATTGCCCGCCAAAAAAAATCATGTTAGTCAATTCTGAATTCAGTACGCCCGAAGATATAATGTCACATCAGCTTAAGTTGAGCCTGCTTCGTTCGCTCTGTCCCTGGAGAGTTGCTTCATAGGAGTGGGAGGACGCTGTTTTAGGACGGGGAAAATAGCACGGCTATCCTGTACGGCTTATACTTGGAAGGGTACTTCAGGTAGGATCAATATCAAAGTACCATTGCAGGATGTAGCGTGCTAGAAAAAGAAAACCTAGAACTAAAGTGTCTGATCGAGGCTGCAACTGAATAATGGCACCACCTTTTCCCCTTGGTGGCCTCCGGCAGCAGGTTCAGATACAGCTGCAAAGTAATTAATCAATATTTTATAAGCTCGTATGTTTGGACGAGACAAGGGCAAAGTAAAGTTGATGGATTGAAAGCTATTTGGTCGCGCCGAGCTGTGAGGTGGTGTGTAGGCTTTTGTGGCATTGTACTGTCACGACTTCAATTGGCCGCTGCCTAATTTCGTGAGAATGCTCTGGCCCACCGACAGGGAAAGTTGCTGTTACGGATAACACTGGCAACACGGGATGTCTGACGAAGCAGACGCTGCAAGTCGTTACAGGCCACGGCACCAAAAAGAAAGCCATCACGGCCGTGCGTGTGCAGTGGGCGAGGGCTGACAAGAGCCATTTGCCAACCTGTCAGACTGGTAGCATTCTGAGCTCTGACTTTCTGAAGCTGCCCAGGCGGCTCAAGGCTGGACGCGGCTTGATACCAGTAAGGGCTAGTCCTTACATGCGCCAGTGAAGGCTCTACCACCGGAACCACAACCGTCTTCCGAATGGAGTACCTGTCCTGCGAAGCGGGAATACTGCCAGGCCTTCCGTGTGGGGCAGAATGAAGAGACTTGTGGTGGCTTTGTTTGCCAATTCGGCGTCATTCCAACAAACCCTGTTGATTGTTCGTGTCCTTTGGTGGTCGGCAGACCGGGGAGTAGAGCCTCGGCCACCATGTGCCCTGTGCAAGTGCTGTACTCCGTATAACCGAACGTTGGTTATCGTTTAGCTGTACGGCGTAAACTGCCGTGAAATGTCCCTGTCAGATGCGTTTATGCGGCCTGTCACTCATCAAGCCCCTCGAAAATGGCAACACCGGCCTTGCCGTATTTTGAGCGCCGTCGGCGAGCCGAAAAAAAGTCCCTCCGGTTTGCTGGGAAGTGACAGCTCGTACGCAGCAAGATTTGCTTTTGGCTCTGTACCGCCACTGGAAGAAGACTGCGCACTCTCCCAAACTCGCGCGTCATATTTGTAGTCTATACCCTGGCCAATTTTTATCCCTGTGTGGACCGTTGGACCAGGTTCTCGGGCAGCTTGCGGTCCCAGGTTCGTGATGTACTGTAGTGGCACCAAAGGTTCATAAATTTTTAATTCTCTTTTTGTTATTGCTAGAGGATTATTAAGATTTGTGCCGAGCTCCTGGCTCCTTGCTAGCACATTAATAACGTTTTTAACATCCTCACCGTCACCGTTTTACATATCACAAGTCACATCCATGTGGGCTCCCTGCTTGCCGCTGGCTGGCGGAGTAAGAGGAGAACGAGCGGGCAGCTTCATCTCAGTCAAGTTATCCAGAATAACGGTTCGAATGCTCCGGACTTGTTATTAATAGCCGTCTTGTGCGGAGCCCGTCCTGGAACTTTGTAGCCAGGGCCGAAATGGTCTCGCGAGAGCCCGGGGGAGCCGAAGCCATCAACACAAGATGGCGGAGGCCAAAGGGGCCGGTTATTTGTTTATTAGTGATGTTACTTAGTATGCTGCGTGTTGCTTATCGCGAAATAATTAAACATGCGTTTTTCTTTTCGCTCAAGTGCGGAGGCCCAGAGGATAGTGGTGCATCACCTACGCCAGCGACACTAGATGTTTCCCAGGCAAGCTCCACATGCTGTAGCATTGGATTCCCTACCACTGGAGTTAAACAGTAGCTTGACTAGCTGCTGCGCCTTGATCATGACCACCATCACTACTGGGAGTAATCCCATAGTAATGTGATACACCACAAGAAAGCAAGCAAAAAAGTGACAGATGATAGCAAGGGGGCAAGGGATCGCCCGACTGGTATGCTAATAAGGCGTAGCCTGGCCAATGGTGGCGCGAGTGTCCCACACCAAACCAGACTGCTGGCGACGGGAAAAAGCAATCTTGCATTGCATAAGAAGCTAATGCAGCTGCATCAGCTGCATTGAAATCATTCGTGTCTGACTCGATGCACCACTTTCGGGGACCTTTTATGACGATTAGAATCATGTATACAGAGCATTTACGTGTCTGGAATTTTTCTAGGGATGGTGTGCGATTGTGCTGTTGCAGCCATGGGTAAAAATGACACTTTGGATGAAGCCAACAGTGCGAGAAAACCAAAGCTCCAGAGACGGCGCGTATTTTACTATTTTCCTGTTGGTCCCTGCGAGTAGCTTGGAGCTTTGGGCTTGGAGCTTGGACAGATTGACACATGCTGGTAGCCAGTGTGGCGTAGGTAAGCAGCGACGATAAAAACAAGGCATACTGGTAAAATCTCGGATTTCAAAGCCGTGATGAGGGCCAATTGTGGCTTAGTTGGCTATTCAGAGTCATTATTCCACGATGGTGTCTCGGCCGTTTGAGCAAATGGAGAGGTGGCAAGAGGCGCAGAGTGCTGGTGCTGGTGCTGAGATGGTTGCGGAAGGGAGGCAGCTGGCAGCACAGTAATTCCCAATAGTCCCGAGCTGCCCTTGCGCTTGGAGAGCTTTTGAGCCCCAGTCGCCCACCATCCACTGCGGCTTGGGAAGAGAGACAACAGGTGGAGAGTAATGTGGAGGTACGCCGCCATCGCAACTCCCGCAATGGTGGTTATGGTGCCGCGTCTGTCTGGGTCCAGGTCTGAGAGCCACTACAGCGAGCCCCCTGTCGTATTAGTGTCTTCGTTTGGCATGGCGTTTTGCTTATTTTTGCGCTTTTCTTTCCTGGGCCGAGACGGTATTCTTTTTCTTTTTTGCTTCACCCTTGCAACCCTTGCAGCCCATGCACCAGGGAAGTTGCCTTGTTGTGTGGTCGGTGGCTTCTACCCCACCCACTGTTCCTCCAGGGTGCTGCTCCTTGCTTTTTGAGTCTGGTCGTGCTTTTCTGCCCTTGGGTCCGTCATAAAAAGAATGACAGGCCCTCCGATATGGAGTTTGTGAGGAATGTTCTCTTTATGATACGAATGTGTACCTAAGTTGAAGAAATTACGTGGACGATTTTCGCTCTTTTCTCCTGCAAGCAGCAAATCAACAAACGCGCCTACCACTTGAGTATCCTGCTAGCATCTGTTGCCAGCTGCCAACGTTTAGTTACCCGAGCGCCCGCCCTTCCGCTACCCGCCCTCTCGGCTGCAGTGCAACGGCCTTCCAGAATTGGCAACTCCCAGCAGCTCCCACCCAGCTTCTACGCCGCACTCTTACATCAAGGCCACCCACCGCCTCAACCGAGTCGGCGCTCAACTAAGCCCGGATACGGCCGCAAAACCCGGCAGATGCTCCGTTGAATCGTCGAGAACAGCATTCATCTACCGCATATTTAGAAGCTCCTTGTTTTCTTGCCGTCGCCAGCCTCCGCCCTGGACGGTTCCCGCTCCACACTCTAGTCGTGTCTCGTCGTATGTCACTGCTAGCCAGACAGCGCATCATCGATTTCAATCCCGGCTTTTGATCACGACCACCCCCGGAAATGCTATGAACAGACTTCTCTGCGCCACTTAATTTCAAACTCCTTGGTCAGCCAAAAGACGACTACTCGTTGTCAGCCGTACTGACAACTCACCCGCTCTACAACTCGAGACATTGTGTAACCTCGCTTCGCAAACGCCCGTGTTTCCACTGCAGAGCTGCGCCTATTTCAAGTCATACTGCATTTCTAATACGCTATCGAATTCCCTGAAACACCTTCATCTCAGATCCTCGCAGCCATGTCAACTAGATTTGACCGTTTCGAAAGGCTCTTCGCCTACAAGCGCAAGGGATCTTTGCCGGCCGTAACATGCGAGCCTCCTAGCCCAATTGCTCGCCCCAGAGAAATTGAACAACAGTTCCCTGCACCATCATTCATCCGCCCCAAGGCACTGCGGATGTGCGCACGGGACGAAATCAGCCTCAGAGAAGCAACTGGCCGTTCTCCTTCCGTACCCGACATCTTCACTACGCAAGGTTCCATCAGGGGCCATTCTCGCAACGACGGCTCAACAGGCAGCTCGTGCTCGACAAAAGGACCCGTTCGTTCCCCGTCTCTGAGTAGCCGAAGACAGGATCGCCGGCTTGTTACCGGCTTGCGAGAGTTTCAATTTCCTCAGCCTTCCATCCGCAACGGAGAGATCTCTCCCCAGTCATCAACATTCAGCGTCAAATCTTGTGAAGCCCCCCGCATACCCAGTCCGCGCTCCCGCTCACCTCTCCATATGGACATCCCTCCCTACAGAATAGATACGCCGCCATCTTCCGATCCGGAGGATAACATCGCGCATTCGCAGCCCTGGAAGACAAAGAAGCTTCCCGAGCTTCCTCATCGCGCTCCACCCACACCTGGCGAGTCCCCGCAACTGGGACCATTATCTGAGCCACCACAGATACCCCAACTGCGTCACTCTCAGTCCACAGGCGCACTTGAGAAGATGATGTTCAGCGACATTCCTCTGGATTTTGGTGATGCCGTTGAGGATGTGCCTATGCGCAGATCCAACAGTGAGCGTAGCCTCGCACCGTCTGAAGCTACATCATCTGCCAGCTCTATTCTCCGGGAGCCAGGTGTAAATGAGTTCCTTAATCTGAGCGACGATGATATCGCAGAAGATACCGAAGAGGAACTTGCCGAACAGGATACAGACTCGCTTACGGCTCTGCAGCCTTTAGCTTCTACACTGTTGACTCTCACTCCCCCGCGCGCCAGCCAGCCCGCCACAGCAGCTGCTTTTGAGGCTGCCAGAATTGCTAAACGATATGATTTTGACTTGATCTACGTCGTAAATCTCTGGCCTGGTCAAGCGCTTGAGTCAACTGGTGAGCGACCTTTAATCGGTCGACTCCTGGCGGCCCATGGCTTGCACCATGTTCCCTCCCCACTCCAAATATCATCTCTGGTTCACACGACAATCCTGCGATCAGATGGCTGGATCGAGTACCGTAACACTGACGCTCGTCCTCACGACCTTGCCCGCGGCTACGCTAGCGCCTTCTACACTGGTCAGTACGCCAGAAGTTTGTCTGGAAATAGATCTAATCCTGTCTCTGGCGTTCGACTGTCGGAGCAGATCGACCGTGGCATCGTCTTCGCCGCCTATCGAAAGCCACGCGCAGGTAATGACCGCTTGGGTCATTCTTTTGATGACAAGGAGCTTGGCGAGCTTCACCGTGAGGCCGAGACGCTCGTGGAGATGCTCATTGACATCCATGTCACCAACCGCCTGCGTCAGCCACCCACTTGCACCCGTGCTGCTGAAGAGACTGGGCCAATGCCACTACAACAGCTCGTTTCTGCATAAATAAAGATGGAAATACACACCATAATATTCTAGGCAACACGCCTACGCCATCTATCACGGCATCGCGCAGCAAGCACTTTTTTTTTTTTTTTTCGAAACACCGCAATGATACCTCTTGGGACTTGGGATTCTGAATTCTTAAGAATGCAACGAAATATGATTATGATCTAGACCAAGGTTTGGTCTTCTGCTGTTTTTCTCCTTTTCTCATCTTTTACATAATTTTTTTTTATACATATTGAACATATGTAAACAGTCAGTTCTTAGAGGCCACCCGGCTGTGGATCTCAAGACGTCGGAGCAACACATTTCTTTGTCTTTCGTTTGTGTCTTGCTTATTGGTGGATAATATGTCCACAAGCAAAAAATGAGTACCTTGTTTGAAACAGGGTGATATAAGCCATAAATTGGCATGGGAAGCTATGTTGAGATATGTATTTTCTTGGTTTTTGCACATACAGGGCGAGGTTGAACAGGACATCAAATCGCCACGATGACTACCTAGCATATATGAACACGAAATGAATCGATAATCTTTTGAGAAAACTTTTCTCTGTACTTGAATTGCGTGCGGTGTGGTGCATAGATGTGAGGTGTAACATGTGTAGGTGTGCGAAATGGCCACGTACCGCGTCAGGGTTGAAGCATGTAACCGTGATGCCTCTTATTTTACTATATTCTTTCTTTTATTTATATATGTATTTATTTACTTGCTAATCAAATGGAATTCTGCGTAAAGCATCCCCGCGTCCCATTTTCTTTACTTCTTGTGCAGCAGCTATGCTACTTGGCACCTTGATGCCACAACAATCATCCCAACTTTTACCGTCATGACTATGGCCCTCATGACTATGATCCTCGCCATCAGGCCCTGCCGCCGCCGCCGCGACCATATCCTCCTCGTTCATACCATCTGCCGCCGTCACCATGGATCCAAACAGGAAGTGCTGCATGACGGGCAACTTGCCCAGGATCTCCGCCACAAACATGCGTCGCATGCCACCGTCAATCTTGGTCCACGACTTGGCCGATGAGATGTCGTCCAGCATAGGGCTGTGCCAGCGCAGGCCCTTGACTGTCTTTGTGCTGTTGACAAAGGCGACCTGGCCGAGGTAGAGGTAGTCCGCGCCGCTCTCTTCCAGCGTGAGGTCCTGGTGGATGGCGCGCGGGGTAATGTACGGGTGGTGCAGGAGCTGGGACGCGCCAAAGAGGAACGGCAGGAACTGGTAGTCGTCGAGTCCCCAGACGCCGTGGGAGCCCGCGGGCTCGAGGTAGTAGAGCATCTGAACGCTGCGCATGAGAGCAAGGTAGCGGGCAAAGACGCGCAGTACGAGTGCCTGGAGATCGGTCGGCTGCAGCACGCGCAGCTTGTACAGGCACAGCAGCCACATGGCAAAGTTGATCTCGTGGCCAGAGCCGTAGTCTATGCGGTTGCGGTTGCCAAACGATTCGCGCAAGTAGGCAGAGGCCTCTGCGATGGCAGCGGCGTTGCTCTCGAGCCCGAGTTGCTGGTGCCAAGCGTTGCTGCGCTCGTGGATGAGGTCGACGAAGCCACGAAAAGCCTTGTTACCGAAACGCGAGCCGCCTTGTTCGTTGGGTGGCGAGGCCCTTGTAAAAGACTCGGCCTCTTCGAGAATCTGGAGGAGCGTCTTGATGGCATTGCTGAGGTTGGCGCCCGAGACGGCTGAGGCGGAGCATGGTGTATCAACGACAGCTTCGGCGAGACCAAAGACCCAGCCGACGATGGTGTTGTAGGCAGGAGAGGCAAGAAAGAGCTCGTGGTCCTGTTTTGATAGGATTCGGCGAGAGGGTGTTTTGAATATCCAGTTTGGTACATCTGGGAGCTGCTCAGGCAGTGTTGGCGTCTCCGGCACTGGCGTCGGATTCGACAATGGCGTTCGACGTTTGCGGGGCTCGAGTTTGGGGAGGCGGTCTTTGAGATTTGTTATTGAGGCGGTTATGGGTGCCGGAGGAGAATTCTGGCTCGGTAATACTCCGCTGGATGCCATGTTTTTCGTTTGTATAATGGGTATTGTAGAAAGGAACGTGTAGAATGAAAGTCTTGGAAGTACCTTGACGGCGGGAGGCAATGTAGCGGGCAGGAGATCTGCTAAATTGCCCCACTATAGCTTGTTCAAGCTGGTGCAGCTGGCGGGTTGATTAGAAACCTGATCAATGATGATGGTTCGATGCTTTTTTATGGCATCTGTGTAACATAAAATAAAAAATTTCTAGTTTTCTATTAGCCAATTCGCAATGTTTGTATACATCTTCTCCGTCTTGCATTCTCATTACTTGTTACGACGGACATCGGAGCTTGATCCAGTTTCTATGTACTCTCTCATAGCAGGATTCTAGAAGTGGTACTTTGCGATACCCACCTAAAAAAAATTACAACGAGCATGAAGGCTCAGTCCTCGCTGAAAATTCCAAGTTGTGGCACAACTCTCAAAGAAAAAGCGTCGCATTTTCTCTTTCCACAGTACACAGAAAGATGGCGCCAATCGGGGAACCCAAGGCCGAACTAGCACCCCTTTACAGGAGTGACGGCTCTGCGACATATTCATACAGCGGTTACACCGTTACAGGCGCCGTCAACGGTCCAATCGAGGCTCAAAGGCGTGATGAGAATCCGTTTGAGGCTTTGATAGACATCAACGTCCGCCCTGCGGCAGGTGTGGGAGGTGAGAAATCAGCCTTCATCTCGAGTTTTCTTTGATGAAATTATTATTATGATGGAGCACATGCTGATGAGATGTGGTATGGAATATAGGTACGGCAGAGCGACAGTTAGAGTCCATTGTTCAAAGAGCGCTGCGACAACTCATTCCCATCAGAAATTTTCCGCGGTCTATGATTCAAATAACGCTACAAGTCACGGAGACGCCTGAAAATACCTATGCTAATACCAAGGTTGTTCAAGCACAGCTTGTAAGTTCAATACGGTCTCCGCCCCAGCGCTATAACTTTGCCTTGTACTTTTCGTCTCATGTTGGGGGCTTTTTTTTCTTCTTCTTCTGTGTCTTTTTGATATCACTGCATTGGAAGAACTTACCCTTTCGTACTAGAACCTGGCCATTATCCCTGCCCTGTTGCACGCAGCTATTCTCAGCCTTCTTACTGCAGCCATACCGCTCAAGACCATCGCTACAGCCGTAACAATAGCTATCCCAACAGCTAGCGACCAGGAGCAAGATGGCACAAGCGTTATCGTGGATCCCAGCACGCGCGAGGCCTCTACGGCCAAGTCACTGCATGTCCTGGGGTACACAGCTACCGACGAGCTCCTCTTGGTGGAGAGCCAGGGCACTTTTACGACAGATGAGTGGGATACAGTGCTAAAGACGGGCCAGGAGGTCTGCTGCCAGGCAGTACAGCATGGTCTAGAGGACACGGCGATGACAGGGAGCGGCCTTGAGTCAGCGAGCATCCGGTCGTTTATTCGGTCTGTCATGGAGACGAAGATTGCAGAAGATCTCTCCTGGAAATAGAGAGGATATATCTTTGTTTTCAAGCAGAAGATAAACAAACTGAATTTGTGATGTATTTGGCACGTTTAATCTATCAGAAGAGGCACCTGCGTGCCTCGAGTGGTTCACGCATGCAACAGAGTTTGGTGTACGGCTGTGAAAAGAAAAATTATTGGTGTAGAGGCGTTGGGTTTGTTTTTATCTTTATTTACAATTATATCAATTATTAAGGGAAAAAATCAGCTTTCTGGCTGAGACCTTGTTCATGCATTTGAAAAATGTTGGAGAAGAACAAGTCAGTCAGCTTTCAATGAATATGGTGCCCGCAGCCATGAGCCGCGACTTTTTCCCTCGGCGGCCCGCAACACCCGCAGCAAGATTATTGGCTTGATCTATGAATACACGACAGATGTGTGGCGCTCAAGTCGCATGGAGTGGGTGTTTCGAGGAGAGCCGACCGCCGCGTTTCATACCCTCGTCGGGTTTCCTCTATGTGGGCTAAACTGTACGGAGTAGCAGGCAAGCCATTAGCTGGAGGCAAGTATGGGTTAAGCAACAGCAAGAAGGTTGTCGCGTACGCAAGTCTGCCTGTCTGAGTAAAAGCAATATTACGCTGGCATTGTTAGAATATTTGGGCATTTGAACTGAGGTGTGAGCAAACGATCAGGCTGTCTAGCGGATTGTGTTTGTCACGGCCTTGTATACACATAAGCTGACATGGTCTTACAGAAAGACGCTCGCGCAATAGGGAGAGGGGGGGAGAACAGAAGGGGTACAATATCTGCTGCATCAATTTCAGTATGCATCAATTCAGAGAAGTGAAAAGGAGATTTTGGAGATGTGTCGCAATCATTACTCCGTCCGACAAAGCCAAGACGCCGCATCCTGTAGCGGATACCAAGCCGGCTCCTAGCTAGGTTACTAGTGACAGGTTATCCCTTGCACCAGGGGCTCCCGGTTTTGTACCAGCATCAACTGTGATCGAGGCGAAAGCGTTCATCCCTTGGCCAGATATAAGCTGATAATTGTCGCAGGCTCACCCCGAGTGACCTATAGTATGCACTAGACTGAGCACCGCTTCGTAATGTGTAAGCGGAGGTTGTACTGACTGGCAAAGCGAGTTGTGACAGTGGCTCACAGCTGGCTTCTATCGCGACCCGTCTAAGAGCTGAGCATGGCCATCTGATGCTGCCAACTTCCCCTTTGTGTACCATGTTATGATCATTTGTTATTGTAATTGCAACTGAATCGTCATTATTATCATTATTATGATAATGGTTAGGGTATGGTACAGGTAAAAGGAGTGCAACTAAGAAACAGCAAGTGGCTCCAGCGCAACGTCTCAGGTTTGCTCTAGTTTGAGAGTCAACATGGCATCGTCAGAATGGGGTCCTAGCTTTGCTCCAGTTTCCAGATACGACGAGCTTTTTTTTTAAAACTTGATTCGGAAAGGGTGAAATACTGGAGTTGCTAATGTTTCCGCAACGGGCCGTTAAAACGCTTGCCCTGATGTTTTGTGTCGGCAAAAAAAAAGCCACGAGTGCTCCTGGAATTCGACATGGGTGATGGGTAGTCTGTATGTATAACTATGTAAGGTCTTTCCCCTTCTGGCCGACTTCCACGTCTGGTTATCTTCTGGATCGTCAGCCATTGCTGTGCTTAGGGCCGAACCGCATTGCCAGTTTCCGGATCAGCGTTTTGTGCATACCGCAATACCAGAGTTGACCTCTGCTATCGTTCTACTTCGATTCTTTATGGGATTTATTTGCGTTCCTCTCTCCTACGTGTGCTTCTTGCCTTTCCTCTTCCTTGTTATACACTCCTCGTCATTCGCTGGCCGGTGACATATGATATCCTGGAATCGGTTACGACAGTGAGAAGAAATTCTGCTACTACAGTCCATATTGCTTTATTGCATTTCTTTTGATTCTGCTTGGTGAGTAGTCTGTGTTCCATAGAAGGGTACTCGCTGACACAGGTTTCATCGCACTTGGTATCAGAATGGTTATACATACATAACTCTGGCACCATATTGGGCTCGGATATTTCTGATATATCAGTTTTCATCCACGCAAATATAGCAAAGGGTTACCAACGTACTCCCCGCATAGCATGCCCCAAGGCAACCTTGCAGCTACGCCCGCCACAAATAACAGCGCAGCGTGTGGTTCCGTCCTACCTTGTGGAAAAACGTCATCACTGCGCAGCCATACCAGCCCATCTTGGACCAGCCTCTTGAGCTTTCGTACAGCAAGTACAGGCGGGCTACATATTTTTCCATTGTCTTTTGGATTGACGCTAACAAAAAAGTGATAGGCAGACAAGTCGCCAAGTCACCGTCGTGTGGCACGCCAAAACCATAGTTTCGATCCAAGCCGTTTTCAGTCACCACCTCAGCTTACGCTATTAAACTCAACCACCGAGAACGCTCCAGAAAACCAGTAAAAAACGGAGTTTATTTTGGTTTATTAATATTAATAAAAAGGATGGTTCCTCCCGTCGCGTCATCAGACTGTGACAGTCTAGATTCACCCACCACCACCTCCACCACTGCCGCAGGAATTCACCCTGCGCTACAAGACTTCCGACCCGCCTACTATAATAAAGCCACCACCATCTTGGACCGTCGTCCCAAGACATCGTCTGCACACCATCTTTCTACCCTCACCACTCATAGAGACGCCAGCTATGAATCAAATATCAAAAAGCCACTTTCTGCAGTGCCCGCATTAGGAGGTGCTGCCACTTCTACGACTACCACTGTTACATCGCCATTTCTCAAACTCTCGCCAACGTGGGGGGGTTGCTCATCAACCAACTCCGCAGAACCCGAAACGGACGACTCTGCTGCCGTTGCGTCCCCTCGCAGCAACTCGTCTCAACCTAGCAATATCACCAAAGTCGAACTGCGTACTGGTGCAGCTCGCAGGCCAGAGCCCCTCATGTTCCGTCGACCACAAGTTACCGAGGGCTTCTCGGACGTCGGCGCTGACACTCAGAGGCTCACAGCAAAGTCCGAGGCGTCTCCGCTGTCTCTAGACGGCATGCTCTCAGCAGAGGCACACAGCAATAGCAACACTAACACTCACAACACGCCATCCAATCCGCCTCTTTCTGCTGCTTCACTTAAGCTGGCAGATGCCCTACACAACCTCGCCCGGCGGCGCCGGTCCTCCGCCACAACTACCACCGCTCTTGCGGCTCTAAAGTCACCCTGCTTCTATCATCAGCGCTTCGACGATGCCGTAGACATTGACAAGGTCCTCGACGAGATCAAGAATGATGAGTCCATGTCCCATTCCCGCCTCGTCCAGACCGCCACCTCGGTCCGCGAGGTTTCCAAGCAGCTGCAGCGCCGGCCCATCAAGCGCGCCGTCCGCAATGTCATGATAGTCACCAAGGCCCGCGACAACCAGCTCGTTCACCTCACCCGCGAGCTCGCCGGCTGGCTGCTGCGCACGCCGCGTTACGGCTCCCATGTTGGTGTCAACGTCTACGTCGACGCCAAGCTCCGCAACTCCCGCCGCTTCGACGCTCCCTCGCTTGTTGCGGAGAACCCTGCCTTTGAGGACATGCTGCGGTATTGGACCCCAGACCTCTGCTGGAGCCAGCCCGAGACGTTTGACCTCGTCCTCACTCTTGGCGGCGATGGCACCGTTCTCTTTACCTCGTGGCTGTTCCAGCGCATCGTGCCTCCCGTCCTGTCCTTTTCCCTCGGCAGTCTCGGCTTCATGACGACGTTTGAGTTTGACAAGTACAAGCAGCACCTCAACCGTGTCATGGGCGACGACGGCATGAAGATTAACCTACGCATGCGTTTCACCTGCACCGTCTGGCGCCGCGGCGCCCTCTCTGCCGTCACAGGAGAGGGCGAGCAGTTTGAGGTGCTCAACGAGCTTGTCATTGACCGCGGCCCCTCGCCCTATGTGTCCAACCTAGAGCTCTACGGCGACGACGAACTCCTCACCGTCGTCCAGGCCGACGGCTGCATCTTCTCCACGCCGACGGGCTCCACTGCCTACTCCCTCTCTGCCGGCGGCTCCCTCGTGCACCCCGACATCCCCGCTATCCTCCTTACACCCATCTGCCCCCATACCTTGTCATTCCGGCCCATGGTGCTCTCTGACACCATGGGCTTGCGTGTCGCCGTGCCACACAACTCGCGCGCAACGGCGCACTGCGCCTTTGATGGCAAGGGCCGCATCGAGCTGCGCCAGGGTGATCACGTCACCATTACCGCATCTCAGTACCCATTCCCTACAGTCACACGCACCGACACGGAGTGGTTCGACAGCGTAAGCCGCACATTACGCTGGAATACCCGCGCGGCGTCGCAGAAGCCGTTTGAGGACAGTGGTGACTGCGAAGGCGCGGCGAAGGGTGAGGAGGAGGATGAAGGCTGGGATATTGATACAGATAGTGCGTACTATGCCAGCGAAGAAGGCAGTGTAAGCACGAGTCCTATCCGTCGACAGATGAGCATGCTTGGCCTGTAAGAGAGAGAAGAAAGAGTAAAACAGGCAGGCCGGACGGAACTGACAAACTTATATGAGTATACAGAGTCGAAGACAGGATCTAACACGTGGGCATAGCGTATATCTTTGAAAGAATTTTTTGGATCGTTTCATTTTTTTCTGTCGAGATTCCTGTAACATGTTTTTCATCAGGCGTTTTTGGAGGAGTAGACAGAAGGCCACTTGGGTTTTCGGAGACGACATACATTCAGGACTGGTTCCTCGCCAGAGAATATATATCTAGCATACATTTCAAGTCATTCAACAATCTTTTGATTAAATCATTACGTCCACATGATTCGCTATCATTTCTATCTTCTTCTTTTTCTGGCGCGAATTCTTCCCGTCCCTGTCAAGGCCGTCGGCATGGGGGCAGTGCTAGTGTATACTCTCGGATCCATCGTATGGTTAACTGACCAATTCAAAGTCGTATGGAATCCCTATATCGTCCAGGCGGCAAATGTGAAAGCCCAATAAACACAACTGGCGCAAAAGAAAGGTAGAAACAAGCTATGGTAGTGAGAGTTAAGAAGTGAGTCGTAGCAGGTTTGCACGAGAGCATCCTAATCAATCAAAAAAGCTTGAAATAAAAATGATTTTAAACGTAGTTTCCTTTTACTTAAAAAGAGAATACTTACAAATTTTCCATTAATATCCAAATATTTGTAGATGTGGCTTTGTTGTCCAGTCAATTTTCTAGATCTCAAGCTAGTCGCTTCATAGCCTTGCTGCACTGGACAACCATCAGACACCATACGTTGCCGTCTCTGAGGATTCTGGGGTAGAATCAGCGTAAAACTGTGCTTATTTCGTGTCCATAAATATCAGCATATAGTTATGTTTGTTTATGGACACGGATACAGTGACACCAAATTGTCTGATATAGCTGTCTGCTTTGCTCCAAATGGTAACAACGTATTCAAAGGCTGTTGGTAGCGTTGCAGCAGGTGGATATAGCAATTTGAGTTCATTCCAGCTCTGTCCTGCAAATACCGCGAGAGCCCGTCTGGGGTAGCGAGGCCGGGAAATCGGCTTTTGGACCTTGAACTGTGTCGCTTTCGAAACGCTCCGTGTGAGGGTTCAGATATTAATTATCAACGTCAGGTTGTTGATGCTTCTTTTCAATAGTCGACTCTCCTCGACAACTAAACTCAAGGCCCGCAATCTACAGTAAGTCGCCATACCGTAGTTCAATAGTTCACAAGCAAGCGTCGTGTGTTACCAAGGATGGGGACACGAACGAAGAGTTCTGTCATATTGCAGGGCCAGCCGAAATTGTCCGTCTCCAATCACATAATGCATTGCCACTTTTTCCGCCATGGCAGAAGAAAAAAGGAAAATTCCCAAGCATGGCAACATCTCCCATAAGGGAGCGAAGATAGGATATTCAGAATCAGTAAAAGTACACTTTCAAATTTCCACAACACCACCCAGTGTCATTTGCGCCAAATCCAGTGTTCATTCCATAAAAAGCACACAAGAACAAAAATATCCATCCTTCATAAAACGAAAAAGAAGTCCTCAGCAGCAGTCAGAATATTCAAGAGGTGTCGCCATTGTCTTGGCGTACCGTTCCACTGCCATGCAAGTAGTGGCGACTTTCATCGTTCATCGTTCTGTTGCATTCCAAAAGACAAAACACGTAAAACACCCCACCCGCATCATCTGTACCAAAAACAATTGTTTGCTCCGTTAAAGTCCCCTCCCAAAGCACAATTCGAATGATAAATTTTCTGTTTTCATAATCGTCGTAGCCTGTTTCTGAAACGTTTCTTATCCCAAAAAAAAATTCAACTAATGGTTGCCAACCAATGACTCCGCATAAAATCCGTAAAGCTTTCTGGGCGTTCAAGCGCTGGACAGAACGAGCCAGATGCAAAGCTTCCCAATTCAGGGCATGCATGCTTCGCTCATCTCCAAGCACCCTGGCTTAGAGACAGCAAACCAGCAACGCAGTCCATGTCTGGCTTCTTGCTGGGGCTAACATCGCCACGCATAAACTTTTCAACATCGGCATCACGCGAGACACGGGTTGCTTCGTCCTCGAATATATCCACACTATCCTTCATGTCTCGGGGCCGCGACGGAGCCGTGTTGGCGCGGCTGCCCAGCTTGCCAGGACTGCGGCTCTGCAGCACACTACGGCCAAAGCCCCGGGGGTTCTTTAGCTTGGTAGAGGTACCTGGCAACGGGCGACGGGAGCCCACTTCGGCCGCATTCCCATCTTCATCGGGGCTCCAGTTTTCCTTGTCCGAGTCGGTCGGAGACACCAACATGCTGACCTTCACCTTCCCACCTGCCTTGCCAAAATCATCTTCATTCTCCTTGCCCGAGTGCTCTAGGCGGCCAACGCTCGACATTGTGCGGCTAAGCTTGGCCTTCTTTGCATAGTGGGTATCTCGGGGAGTGGTAACGGGAGTGTTGCGTTTTGAGTTGCTTGACTGCAAGACACCACTTGTGGAACGGAGGAGGCTAATAGCGGCCACGGCGGATCCGTTGGACTCATGCTCCGCATGCGTCGTCAACTCATCCCGTGTTTCCGAATCGGCGCAAGATTGCCAAGCCTGAACATCTCGTGAACGACCGCGGCCAAGACGCGGTGGGAGGAAACTCGTTAGTGTGGAGATGGGAGGCAGAGTTACGGCAGGCAAGGCACTGTAGCTACGCTTCAGCCCGCGTTGGCGAGGAATGTCGGAGAGCGGTGAGTATTTTTGTGGTGACGGGCGCGTTGGAGAAGACGCGTTGGCAACAAGCTCAGCTTTGCCTTCCAACGACAACGACAGTCGCACGTGAGATTGGTTTTGACGGTGGCTGGCATTGTGAGTGATGTCAGATGTGCAAGATGACGGGGCAAACAGCCTTTAGTCAAGTTGATTAGCAATTGTCTGAAGATGGAGTTTTGTGCCCGCATACCTTGGAGAGTCATCTACATCACGAGTTTGGCCTGTTGGAGTGGAAAATGAGCTTCCAATATTCCATCTGTTGGCAAGATAGCCAACCGAGCTGGAAAACGAGTGTGTCATTGGAGTGCCATCTTGACTGCCTTGTGATGAAGCAAATTCTCGATTCAGAGGCGTTGTCTCTGGTAATTGGGGATTTGCTGGTGCAGTGGCCCTTGGAGTCGCCGCCACCAATGGAGCAGTGGACTGGGACAGGTCTGCGGCAGGTAGTGATGGCGAGGCTGGTCGAGAAATCACCGATGCGTGACTCGGCATATCAATACCTATGTCACCAGTGGTGGCTCCCGCAACAACAGCCATGGCGTCAGCTGAAATGCTATGTAAGCCATTGAATCGTAAAGCTGCGAGTTCTTGAGGCGATAGTGGACGCGACTTTCGTCTGTCATTTTGACGGCGATTTTGGAACCAGATCTGCCAGGTGTTTGTCAGCAACTATGTGTTTCAAGAAGAAGAGATCCAATAGATATATAATGCATCATGTTTTAGGTATGGAAATGTCTTCGTACTTGAACTTCTTTCTCATTGAGAGAAACGCGGTTAACAATGTCCAGACGCGCTTGCTTGTCGGGTTTAGGGTTCGACTTGTATGCATCTTCGAGGATTATCTTGTCTTTGGCACTATAAAAAAGTGCGTGTGTTAGTTTACAAATGTTCAAGCGCACTCTATAAGAGCAATGTTTAAGAATCCAATGGCACATACGCGGTACGTTTCCGCTTGCCCTTTGGATGTTTCTCGGTTGAGAGCTCCGACTCAAATGAGTCGTTTGCCCCGGGAGGCAGATCTTGTGACAGAATAGAAGAGTCATGGCGGGAGGGAGAAGAGGCATCGCGTTGAGGCTCCGAGGCGGCAAAGGAAGAATCCGGAGAGTTGGACATGGCGGGGAGATGATTATGTGGAAGAGGCGGTGCGGTGTCGTGGGAAGAGTCGAAACGTTGTTATAAACCGCCAGGCATTACTATACACAGTGGGCAGAATGGACGAGAAGCAAGCACGCAGTACGCTGGGGAGAAATGCGAGGCACAATATGCAGAGCAAGCAAGCAGAGGATCGAGAAGTGGGAAGAAGAGTTGGTTAAATCGAGTAGAAAAGAAACAAGAACCATGGACCGATGTTGGACGGTCCCCACACGACGTGTAGCAGAGGTGGGTCGTGGGTCGACGTGGACGTGGACGTGAGGCGTGAAGTCGTGGAGGCGGGTGGAATGGGCAAAAACAATTGCCAATTTTAGCGGCTAGAGGACTGCTGGAGCCCGCCCAATCCCGCTGAAGTCAAAGCTGAAGCAACCGCTAAACGGCTTTTAGCACTCTCGGGCTCTGGTTCTCACCTTTTACAGGGTCCATGCACTGAAGAGACTCCCTGTATTCGGGGGGTTGGAGCTCACCCGCGTCGGTGGGTTCGAGCCGGGGCAATTCAAAAAGTCGCGCTGGCCCGTCTGTGACCATGCCCAATTAAGGATCCATGTCAACACGCGTAGGCACCTCTGGCCTGGACTTGCAGCGGTTCTCTCCAGCACTACTAGGTATAGTAGGTAAGGTACTAAGGTACCAATTAAACTTGCAATACAGTGCCGGGCCGTTCCCTGCAACCACTGTAGATAAGCTCCGCAGCGTTTGGCATCGATACGGTCTTGACGATGCCCAAATAAGGTTCCCAATTTATAATCGATTTGTTAATTCCAAACGAGCCTCGACTGGTTTTAACCGCGCCGCAGTGAGGGAGTGGCCATCCCATCACCCCAGTCTCTCTAAATAGTAACCAGGTCTTACGGCATTCTATATACATGCAGTGCCGCAGTTGCACGTTCGAGATCCATTCTATCAGTACATTAAAGAACAATACCGACCATATCTGCCTCACTGGCTGTACACCCATTCAAGCTGACCACTTTTATGCCAATTGGGCATCAATTTGTAACATCAAATCCATATTTGACTTTTGACTAGATGCCATCGATTTTCTAACCTCGAATTATTTTCTAAATAATTCAGCAGCTATTTTCATCCACTTCTCACGGTGTCACGGATGCTACATAGTCAACCTCCCATAAGATCCTATATTTAACTAGATCGTATTTATCGTGATCTGTAAGCAGCAAGTCGACACATCTGCAACACCCTTCCTCTAATACTCTCACTACCAAACTTAATGATAAGCAGCCGGTTACATGAAAACCACCGTACTTTAAATGTACATTTTCCTTGGTATTTTCTTTATGCGTGTTTCCTCATTACCGACCACATTTACCAAGACATCGGCACCACCAATAAATACGGTGAGTAGATACACTTAAGCATCCCTGCAAGACCCGAGCAAATACGGAGTAGTTCGTTAATAAATAAACAAAGGCCCCATCCCAGCCTCAGCTTTAATTGATTTTCCTCTTTTTTTTCCCACTTGCGCCTAATTGGACATGGTCTTGGTGGTCTGTGGAGGCTCTTTGCAAGGGTCAACTGTGTGTACACCGATTCTCCTCTCAGCGACGAAAAAAAAGTACCCGCCACAGCGCATACACGCGAGACGCGTTGGTCCTGGTTGCCCAGCAATTCTTACTTTTTTTTTGGTCCCATTGTAGCTACATAACATCTGTTGCCTACCAGTATTATACCTTGCTCGTTTCGGGGCATGAACTGGTGGGAAATAAAAAAGGATTTCCTTTATTAAGCAGACCGCTCTTCCAGAAGCTCTCTAACGTCTGGCTAGGTTCCAGTACTACTCTTACAGTTCGATCTGATTTGTGCCATGAGAATGGGTTAGATATATGTTTCCTCGCGTTCCTGGCAAATTCTCAGCATTCTGTCTTGTTTGGGATCGCTTAAAGTCTCTGTTTTCTACGCGTCGTTCAATCACAGGCCAGGCCAATATTTGGTGAAGACTTGTACAACCAAGGGTTCGTGGCCTCCCGATCAATGGTCAATTTTTCCACCGCATATCTCTCGCATTGGACTAATATAGTTCCTTTTGTTTTTGTGTGTTTTTTTTTCTCTCCCTTTCCCCTTTGAAGCTCGTGGACTGTTGTTATGAACTTTATTGTGTCGCTTATGGTTTGTTGTTGGTGGAGCTCCCAATATATGTATCGTCACCAATGACCACCAAACTCTCCACTACTATGCTACTGCTGCATTCCTCTCACTTTTCATGATTTCCGTGGAAGACGTATACACACAGCCAATATATCAATAGGGTAGCTAGTATCACAAGAGACTGCATAGCACAACGCACCGCGCAGGAGTCTCATACAGGGTAGCCTACAAATGTTAAAGTAACACTAATGTGACTCGAAGGAGGAGGCTAACTATTAGAGACATGTAGTCGCCTTGACGATGGAAACGCATGCGAGGGGAGGTAACAGTCGACGTAGTCGGGGAGAACATCATACGACGTAGCAAGAACTGAAAATTTAGCCAAAGCGCATACGCTTGGTGCGGGTAATTTTTATGCGAAGTCTAACTAGATATATCGCCGCCTTGGGCAGCAACTCATGCCTCTCTACTTGCTCATTTTTATTCTTTCCGTGCCCCAAAACGGGACGCGACGGGCATTATAATGCACCTTCATTATACCTCCATATTCTGAACATTCTCTTTCCATCCTGTATCATAAAGTGGTCGTTCCAGCCATCGACATGCCTCATTGTAGACCGGTGAGCTTCCATTCCATTCCGACACATGTCGATATTGGCCCCATAACACGTCTCGCTGGTATATCGAGTCGCTTACAGATCGTCATCAGAGCCCTCGTCAGGCAGGGCAGTGTCCTGGGCGCTCTTCATCTCCGCCTCGTACTTGGCAAGGAGCTCCTTGTCGACAGTGGCGGTAGGGGGAGCAAGCGCAGGTGCAGCGACGAACTCCTGCAAATGAAAGGTTAGTTTCCGGCTTCATTGCAGAGCATGGGCAGTGGTGGGTACACGAACCAGAGCGGGGTTGCCGACAAGCTTGCGAGCGAGCCACAGGAAGGGCTTCTCGAAGTTGTAGTTGGACTTGGCAGAGATATCGTAGTACTGGAGGTTCTTCTTGCGGTGGAAAGTGATGCTCTTGGCCTTGACCTTGCGCTCCTTGACATCGACCTTGTTACCGCAGAGAACAATGGGGATGTTCTCGCAGACACGGACAAGATCACCTAGTAAAAGTCAATAAATTTCCCATCTCGCACCTCAAGGAATCGTCATCAGCTTACGGTGCCAGTTGGGAACGTTCTTGTAGGTGATGCGGGATGTCACGTCAAACATGATGATACCGCACTGGCCGTTGATGTAGTAACCATCACGGAGACCACCGAACTTCTCCTGACCAGCGGTATCCCATACATCGAACTGAATCTCACCAAAGTTCTGCTACCTGTTAGTTGCTGCGATTCGTGTTTCGCTCGTTTGCATGGCTGGCGACATACGGTAGAGAAGCCGAGGGGGTGGACCTCGACACCGAGAGTGGCAAGGTACTTTTTTTCGAATTCACCAGTTTCGTGACGCTTGACAAAGGTGGTCTATATGGGGATTCAGGTTAGCAAAGGCGATACATCAAAGGCGTCAGCCCGTGCAAACAAGACGGAGCAGAGTGACGGCATGGGCGGTGACATCACGAAGGTCGCCATTTTCGCGGGGCAGGAGTGGTTTGCGATGGAAACTCCTGTTGCCAAGGGTCGCAACGTACCTTGCCAGTACCACCATCACCAACGAGCACAAGCTTGAAAGTAGGCTTTTCCACAGACATTTTGAGATTAAAAGTCGGTCGGCACGGGGACCAGTTGTGAGGTATGTAAACAAGGCGGGGTTCTGGAGGGGCGGTTAATATCTTGCGGGATACTGGAAACTCAAGAAAAGGTCGCTTCGTCGAGGTCGAATGGAGATCCCAGGCGCGCGAGGAGACGGTGGGAGGAAGAATTTACCTGGAGGGGTATCGTGGGGGTGGTTGTGCCTGAAAGACGAAAATGCACAATCGGTCAACCTTTAGTGTTTTTACAGGCGGCGGGGAGGGACGGGCAAGGGAGGGTGTTATCAAACGAAAAATTTCAGTCGCCCAGGCAGAGGGGCGGGTGGGCTTTATGCACGTGACATCATTTCAATTCAACCAGGCATCAGTGACCGCCTAACTAGCACCTGGATTTGCGCATTTATAAATGGTACAAGCAAACAAACAGTGACTTACCAACTAACCTAGGTACCTGCTAGCCTATTTGGTGCCTGTCATCTACATATGGTAGTAGGTACCTGCTTAATTGGGTACTAGGTACTCCGTACGACAGGAGTACCTTGCATCATAATTTGCATCAAAGTATCAACCGACCTGGTAGTTACACCTGGACGGCGTGCCACTGTGCTCCTTCAACCCAACATCTTCTCAGCTCACCTTGTGCTGTCTCTCTCAACCAACCCTTGCATGTGGTGGATAAATTCCCTCTTGATCCCTCTATCATGCTTTGGCACCCTATAGCTTCACCCGAAAAGATGAGCTTTAACGCAAGATGTAACCTAGCATCATATTTCCCAAATGTCCTGAACATCTGGGAATCGTTTCTTGGCAAATCAACGCCGTACACCCTCATCTCACTCCGGAGATTCGGTGAATTCATGACAAGTTATCTTACCTACGCCCAATCTAGTACAAGATACAGCCATATATATAGAATATATAGTGATGTAACTCGCCATGCCAGCGAACAAAGCCGGTCCGCCGCTCTACTAGTAATAGTTGATTCCTCCTCCAAAGTTCTACCACCCCTGCTTGATTCTCAAAGAAATTCATATTTTCGCACACAATATCACCACGAATAGTATCCCTTGATCATGGTGCGGGAAGGCTTTAGCAGAGTCTTTTTTAGGCTACAGTCGACAATTGTGATCCCAAATGTTGACAGTTCCTAGCGATTCTGCGTTTGAGAGAGATATTTCTTGGATTTGCTTCACCTAAATATGTAACGATACGCGAGCCGAGTCTACCAGAAGGCCGTTTGTTCTAAACACAATGAATGACGTCGAAATCTTGTTCCAAGACACTGTCTGTACCAATGGCATAGACAACGCCAGAAGCGCCATACGAGAGATAATAAGACTTGATGAGGTCTAGCGGCAGTTAATAGTTACGGTCACAGAGATGTGCGAGGTCAAGTTCATTAATGGAATTCGCGTTCATTGATGTCAAAAAGTCTTCACAAGGGATGAATACAGTGGCGCCGAAAGTGGAGCCAGTTGCTCACAACAAAGGACGGGTTAAGAAGTGACAAGCCACCTTTTCTTTATGGCCTACATCTTCAAAGCACCTAGCATGCAAGCATGTTCAAAGGCAGAAACAGGGGCTGCACTTTTATGCCACTGCATTGGCTGTGACTAAGCTCGTTTACCCGGGGAATTGCCTTTATTTCGTCGACTTGGAGACGTGCCCGATCACAATACTGCCTGAGCCTTGCAATTCTTGCTCGTTTCACCCCAAGTGTCCAGGCTGCCCAAATACTTGCGGAACACACCACAATAATCTCTGTTGCCTGGCTTAATTCCACAGGCCTGCCTCGTATGTTGGGTGCCGTCCATTGATTCATCTGGCGCCGATGAACAGCGTTGTAACGCAGCCCAAAAAATTATGCCACATCGACATGCTGGCAGATACAATGTCATTTTGAACCACAAACCGTCACATGCAGCTTCGCTAAACAGATATGCCCGATCAGACAGCGCCCTTCCGCGGCATAATTCTAGCCGCTCGGGTTGAATTGTTGTGGTTTGCTTCAAATTGAGTGCTACCCGATTTAATTAATATACATAATACTTCTGGGCGATAAACTACATCTGCAAGATGTGGCAGCCCAGCATGCCTCGCCCACCCCAAGTGCGCGTTGGTGTAAGTGTTAATCGTAGCTCTTCCCGAGCCGCAACACCCGATAATCGTGACACTCGTATAAACACATTGCTCTGTAGTATGAAAGTTTAGAGAATTGAAATGCAAAGAGAATTGAAATGCAAAGAGAATTGAAATGCAAAGAGAATTGAAATGCAAAGAGAATTGAAAGGAAAACGTACGCCTTCGTTGCCCTGGACGCACTCTGCGACCTTTTTCAGACCATCGTGGTTTGCTCGGTTGACATAGCCGAAGTTGCGGATCTCATCACCAGCCTTGAGTCCTGCACGCTCTGCTGGGCTGTTGGGAGCAACGCTATTAACCTTGGCAAAAGGTGCATCGAGGGACTGCGCTTCACTATCGGGCAAGATACCGGATGCGCCTATTGCCTCCGCAGAGGGGGCAAACTCGGTAGCATCGACAACGCTTGCAAAGTGCTCGTGCAAATGTTTTTCAATATTTGCCATCAGCTCCTTGTAGTCATTTTTCAAACGAATAATTCGCGCTCTTGTAGTTCGAACTAGCAGCTGTCATCAGACTCAACGCACGTTTTCCAATCATATAAACCTCTTACTCTGCGCAACATCGATATCAGAGCGCGGAAAGCCGTCTCCTGTGAGAAGTGGAGTATTCATATCAACCCCATGCTGAATGGTTTGATTAGAAAAGGTTTCTTGCGAGAGAAATACACAACTCCCTCATGTCACATACAGAGTCCAATACGCTGCCAAGCGCCTTCAGCTCAGCCTCAGTATTGTCTTTCTTTTGCTGAAGCTCCGCGAAACTAAGATGACCAGTGGCGCCGTTCGTAGCAGGTCCGCTAGTTGGCCCCGAGGGGATAGTGGGAGCGTGTAAGTTATTCATCGGTAAAGGGAGAGCAAAGGCTATGTGTAGATTAAGTTGGAAACATTGGAAACTTTGGTAATAATCGCCAAACTTGATAGGCGTGTTAGGAGCTTGCCTGCGGGGTGCTAAGTTACGTCGCCATGATTGCCTGGTGGTGAGTTGTTTGCAACAGTACCACAACAAAACATGAAATACTAATTGAAAAATAATGGTTTTCTTTTAATCGATAGGTCGATAAATATCTAAAATTTGCCAAGATTTTTTACACCCGTTCGCCCACCGATTTCTTGCTAAATAGCTATCCCTCACTCTCTGAAGCCTAGCGCCCCAAGGCGTCGACTAGTAGGTACCTGTGAAATCTCCTCCACTTTTCGGAGCTACGTTTGTGCCAGTGCCCAACTTTCTTTGCTGCATCAGTCGCCAAAACTATCTTGTTCACTTGCACCTAATTCTGCCCGCGTGTCAAGAATACGATGGCGTCGAGAACAGATGCGCGTCTGTTAAAGACGACTAAGTTCCCTCCGGAGTTTAGCAAGAAAGTTGACATGCAGAAAGTGAACCTCGGAGTAATGAAAAAGTTGGTTGCTCTCTACCAAACGAGTAGCTGATCGCGTGTACTGACATTGCCAACAGATGGATTGCAAGCCGCATTGCCGAAATTTTAGGCAATGACGACGATGTCGTCATTGAGCTATGCTTCGGCCTTGTAGAGGGGCCTAGATACGTAAGTACCTTGCTAACGGCCTGCATTTTCACAGCTAACCGTTTGGCCTTCATCTCAGCCGGACATCAAGGCGCTGCAGATTCAACTCACTGGATTCCTCGATAAAGACACCGCGCCATTTTGTAAAGAACTATGGAAGCTCTTTCTAAGCGCACAAGACAGCCCACAGGGTGTTCCGAAAGAGCTTTTGGAAGCTAAGAAGCTTGAGCTTATGCAAGAAAAAGTTGGTGACAAACTCTCTCTCCCCAAGAAACCTATTAACAGTGTCAAGTTGGAGCAGGGTAAAGCCACCGAGAATACCAGAGACCGCCGCGACGAACCCGATCGCCGCGACCGAAGGGATAGACCACGCGATCGAGGTGACAATCGCCAAGGACGTTGGAACGACCGCGGTTTTGAAAGCCGAGGCGGTAATAACAGACCTGTGCAACGCTCACAATCTCCGGACGCACGCTTTCGCGGTCCTAGAGGAGATAGCTATGTACCGCGGGGAAGAGATGGTCCACCGCAGGGACGAGGACGAGATCGGGATCGACGTTCCAAGCGTTCACCATCCGTTTCGTCATCGAGAAGATCGAGGTCCGCATCACGTAGCCGATCGCGCTCTTCCACCTCGCGCCGAAGAAGAGACTCCCCACCACGCGGAGCAAAGTCACGGAAACGATCTAGGTCTCGTTCTCTGTCGCCACAGCGAAGGGGCGATCGAACAGAGCGACGCGGAAATAGAAATAGGTCACCTATTGCGAAGAAGTCACGACGAGACCCGAGAAGCCGTTCTCGTAGTAGAGGGCGATCGTCATCCGCGTCGGTGGCGTCCAGCCGATCACGAAGCTTTTCATCATCCAGAAGCCGGAGTAGGAGCCGGAGCCGTAGTCAGAGCAGAAGCAGAAGCCGCAGCCGCAGCAGCCTCAACCGAAGAAGCAAGAGCTCATCGAACGAGCCGTCCGGAAAACCTCAAGGTAGACGGGGATCACCAACACGTGCTGTGGCGCGCAGACGTAACAGCTCTTCAGCTTCTGCTTCGCCAGGTCGTGGTTGAAACGCGATACTACGGGCTACATGATACTATATTGATTGGAAAGACTAAGCGGCATCCATTGAATAAATTGGAGGACGAAATGACCCAGATATTGAACTATGCAAAAGACATATCGCTAATGCGTCTCTTCTCGCAGCATTCATTGAACGTACAGGACTATGAGAAGGAGAAATTCAAATAAATTATCTAAGCCTTTGTTTGAACGAATCCTATAATACGAAGTAAGCATTTCAAAAACTGGCTGAATCATGAAAACCAAATCAAGGACATTACTGTATTCATTCCATTCCTGTTCCCTTACGGCGGGATGAAGCTGAAGTGGTTAGCGGACTGAGAGCACAAGGGGCTTAATAGGTGCCACCGAGCACGCCATGTCATCTGTGTAGATTTTTTTTTTTAGAAAAAAAAAACCATTTATTCCCTGTAATAGTGTACAATTGACTATTATTAATATTATTAACTACTGATTATATAAGTTCCCATGTTTTGTAACTGCTTCATGAGACTGCTACTGTAGATACACATCATCGTCAATAGAATCGTTACACTTTCGGCTCGACATGATGTTGCCCCACATTTAACCTCAACTTTCCAGATGCGGCTACAGTTGCTGAACTTGTTTATCACATCACGCGACAACCCATCAAGACGGCGATATTCACATCAACGTCGGATCCTAGAAGTGGTGTGAAAGCTATATTGGAGTATCTGTGCTGTTACCGCAACAGGCAGAGCGCCGACCACGCGAGATGGCAGAGAACAAACAAGGCGCTGCCGGCGAAGGGCCGCAACCGACCATGACAGAATACAAGAAGTCGCAGGCGCGCGTACGAGAGTTAGTCGAGAAGCGCCGTCTTCTGGAAAAGCGATTGGTAAGGTTTTCACGGGCTATTGCGCCAATGGGTGTTACATGACCTGACAATACTGACGGAGCGATACAGAACCAAGTCGAAGAGGGCATCATCCAGAAGGAGTCGGCCTACCTAGAGAACACGCCTAGCGGAAACATCATTACCGGATTCGATAATTACATGAAGGGTATTACTGGTGCAGCTGCGCAGCGTCGAAAGACAGGCCCCATGGACCAAAATCGCGTGTTTTCGCGATCGTCCATATCCTATCGACCTATTGCCAGTGTAAGACTTTTGTGCCACACACTGTGTATGGATTTTGTGCGCTGATGAATTTATTTTATAGGATTCGGCGACCCCGGGATCAACGCCCGGATCTCTCGCTCCTACGCCGGTGTCTGCGTCCTTCCGCGACAGTGGCTCTGGTTCGACGCCGAGCGCGGGTGGAGCTGCTGCATCCAAAAACTCGAAGAAGAAGAAGTCGGCGCCACAACAGGAGACTGAAGACAGCGAGAATGACACACAGACATCAAAGAAGCGCACCAACTTTGGCGCATCGAGGAAGTAGGGTCCCGAGAGCTCCGAAGCAGAAAGGTGTCTTAATGATGGATGGGTCACTTGATGGGTTATTTCAGGGAGAGGACCATTTGTTGAGCATGAGTTACGAAAGGCGTTATGGGAAATACCATTATAATTCTGATTTGTTTAAGCTTGTTCAACTCTTTACGTGTTCTCACGAGACTTGACGGCCGACATGCGTGGCCTGAATAGCCAGTATTGGCCCAGGGTGCATATGCTACTGTGGCTCAGTACAGCACTTTGGCATCGGGAGGCTTTTACGGCGCTTCAATCCTCCATTTCAGCACGAGCATGAGTATGAGTACGAGCCTGTCAAGCTGTCTACGGCTTCAGCGCGGACCGCCAATGTTGTTTGAAACAGGTCTGTCTCACTGCCAATGTCTAAAATAAAATGGCTTAAAGAGTCTTATTGGCGGTAGATATATCCTCTATCAGTCTCATTGTGGGATTTCAGCCTTTGTGTATTTATCTCAAACGTGTTTCATTTGCTTGGTTCTTGGTTGCACGACCAAGACAGAATCCTGAAATACAGTGAGTGGCTTACAGCGGCCACAGTCGTGGGTCAGGTACCCGTGCAATGAACTTACAGGTACCACTACTGCGCTGTAGGTAGCTACCTGCCCAAAGCAGATGAGGGGTTCATGCAGTGGCAAACGGCTCGATGCGGGGTCACCACCAACCTTGCTGGATGCCGTTTTCGAGCTAACGCAGCTTCAGATGTGTTATTCTTTTACCTTATGAGATCCGCTCCAGTCGCTGCCTCCTTCTTCTCTTCCCATTTCCCCTCTTTCATCTGCTTCCTAACTTGTGTCTTTGTATGTCATTGATGAGGATTGCAATTTCTTCAACTTGTTGAGGTTGACACTTGGAATTACTCACTTACACACTGAGACGTGTCACCATGACGGTTCAAGCCTCCCAGTTCACTCCAGAGGTGCTCCTCTCCGCTCCGCGAAGATCCCCTGGTGTACCCAATGGACGTGGAGATTTTGTCCTCTATACGGTACGTTGCCAATACAAGTCAATTGGTCTCAAAAAGAGCATTGTCGTGAATGCCACCCCTTCCTATTTAGCACTAATAACCATATGCTGCAGGTGACGACATACTCCTTCGAGACTCATTCAAAGACTGCTCAGATTCGGGTTCTCAACATCCAAGACGGCTCGTCACACCTCATTTCGGAGGACGTTGGTGCCAGTGAGCCCGTTTGGATTAGTGACACCGAGGTTGCCTTTTTAAAGGGTCATGACAACAGTACAGATCTCCTCTATCAGGATATTGAGACACAGTCAGCCGAGTAAGTATCAAAATGATGGGATACATTAGGAATGAAACGTCTATGACGCTAAAAAAAATGTCTATAAAGACCAAACTTGATCCATAGCTTCCCAGGAAGCCTCTCCAGCCCCAAGACGAAGACACTGTCAAGCGGCAAGGTTGCTTTCGTTTCGGCTGCTGTTACCACCATCCATGGTAACCTATTCCGCGCCTCCGATGAAAAGCCATCGCTCTCATCCGGCAAAATCTACGATTCGCTCTTCGTTCGCCATTGGGACACTTGGCTGACCAAGAACGAAAATGCACTCTGGTACGGCCAGTTGGAGAAGACCAATGGTAAGTGGGCACTTGAAGGCAATAGCTTCAATCTACTTGCCGGTATCAAGCTAGCTTCTCCCGTTGGGCCCTTTGGTGGCGCTTCTGACTATGATATCCATGAAAATGCTATCGCGTTTGTCGCCAAAGATTCCACGATTAACCGTGCCCGATACACCAAAACTGATCTATACTTGACCCCCATCAAATCCTTTACTTCTCCACCTGGCACGCCGCAGATTGTCAAAACTGGAGATCTTCTGGGATATACTCATAACCCAACATTTTCTCGTGATGGTAAGCAACTTGCCTTCTTCAGAATGAGAGACAAGCAATATGAGACCGACAAGCATCGTTTGCTTATGATTCCCGACATCAACAACCCTGCGAATGTTGAAGAGTTTTATGAGACCACCGATGGCGCTGGTGGCTGGGACCGCAGCCCAGGCTCCATCATATGGAGCGCCGACAACCAGCAGCTTATCATTACTGCTGAGGAGCATGGAAGAGTTTTGCTGTGGAAATTACCGTCATCGCCATCCAAAGCCAAGAACCTTCCCATTCCCATCTTTGAAGATGGCGCTGTTTCCGATGCTTATCTTGTGGGCGATAGCACTACTCTCTTTGTCACCGCAAGGTCTAGAATTGAGAGCTCTAGATACCTTACCCTAGACCACGAGAGCAAAAACATGGTAGAGGTTTCCTCGAGCTCCAAGAACGGGAAGGCTTTCGGATTGAGCAAGGAGCAGTGCTTTGAGATTTGGTACCCTGGTGCTGCTGGATATAACAACCATGCTCTTTGCATGAAGCCGTCCAATTTTGACAAGAACAAGACGTATCCTCTTGCTTTCGTCGTTCACGGGGGACCGCAGAGTGCCTGGTTAGACGACTGGAGCACTCGTTGGAACCCCGCCATCCTTGCAGAGCAGGGCTATGTCGTGGTGTGCCCCAATCCCACTGGAAGCACTGGCTACGGCCAAGCTCACGTCGACGCTATTGCGCGGAACTGGGGCGGAACACCGTACGAGGATCTTGTTAAAGCCTTTGAATTTGTTGAGAAGCAAATGCCGTATGTTGATATTAACCGTGCCGTTGCCCTCGGTGCTTCTTACGGTGGCTACATGATGAGTTAGTAAGATCGATTCACGCCGTGTATGCTGTTACTAAATGGATAATAGACTGGTTCCAAGGTCACCCTCTTGGCCGACGGTTCAAGGCCATTGTTTGTCATGACGGTGTCTTTTCGACTCTCAGCCAGTGGAGTACCGAAGAGCTCTTCTTCCCCGAGCATGACTTTGGCGGCACCCTGTGGGAGCAGCGTGAGATTTACGAGAAGTGGGATCCCGCACGACACACAGGCAATTGGCAGACGCCAATGCTGGTGAGTAGTAGCTGAGTGTGGATGCATAGATATTTGTTTTCTGACGAAGAAACGCAATACAGGTTATCCACAATGAACTAGATTATCGTCTTAGCGTCGCCGAAGGCCTGGCAATGTTCAACGTCCTCCAAGCGCGCAAAATCCCCAGCAAACTGCTTATGTTCCCAGATGAGAACCATGTAAGTAATAAAACAAAATTGATCAACATATGTATTCTAATATGGCGACAGTGGGTTCTGAAACCAGAAAACTCTCTGGTCTGGCACAGGGAGGTGCTTGGCTGGATCAACAAGTTTAGTGCTTCGTCGTAGTTTTGGAAATGAGCAAATCAGGACATTGTTTTTCTAAGGATAGGATATTATGTGTAAAAATTATGTACCACTGCCATAGGTAAATGATACGTTTCTCCTTTGCAAATAGAAGAATGTCGCCACAGATTTTGAATAAGTGTGATTCGGCGTACAGTGTGAAGTGCGAGCATCGCATAATTGGCACAGGGTTGACTTTCGATTGGCTCAAGCTCCAATTCACACAATTGACCCGTAGCTCCATTACACGTCCATCAATAGATTTGACTTCAAGCCGAAAGCAACCATACGTTATCCCTACGAGACCAAGAAATCGGCAGGGAGCTTTGGAACATGATTTATGATAGCCCCAAATTAAACCCGACCGATTAAGTCCTAACAACAGCGCGGCGCAAACATAAAACAATCGCCCGACAATTTCGAAGCACAGTGACAAAAGCTCTCTCTTGTCTCGCGTTCGCGCAACGCATCCTCTTCTCATACAGCAACGAAAATGGCGACGCCGCCGGCATTTTTCCATGCGCTCCTCCGACCAGCCATACTGCAGATCCTCCGCGCCACGGGCTACCACTCCACGCGGCCCGCCGTGCTTGACTCCTTGACGGACCTGGCTGCGCGCTACATGCTACTTCTCTGCCAGCACACGGCCTCTCACGCGGCCAGCAACCACAGCGCCACGCAGCAGGCGGACGACTTTACGGTCACTGACGTGCGGCTCGCGTTACAGGATGTGGGTGCGTTTGGAGCGGAGAGGACGGTGACGGAGGAGGCGTGGCGCGGCGGGAAGGAGGACCTGCGCGGCGTGGAAGAGTTTATCGAGTGGTTCGGGGGACAGCGCATGAAGGAGCTCATGGAGTTTGGAAACGCAGACGGGGAGTCGGAAGCGACGGATTACTTGTCTGGTGAGACCCCCCCCCAAATCCCGCCGTGCCTTTGGAGCTTTGACCCGTGGGGGAAAGGCCAAAACTCGAAAAGCTAGCTATAGTCCCCCCTTTTTACTAACCTCTTTCTCCCATACACAGCTCTGAAAAAGAAACACAACCAAACAGGCGACGATGCCAAGTTTCAAGGCACAATCCTCGGCCGACCGGGCGAAGGTACTGAGGTCCTGGTCGAGGGCGGACCGCTCACGACGATTGAGGAATGGATGGCGCAGCGCAGCCCGGAGCTGCTGCGTGTGAACAACTATTACGATGGCTATGGAAACGGCGCGAATGGTGACAGGGGAAAGCGAGCCATGTCGATGTCTGGGAGTAGTAGCTCCGGACTGAGCTCTGTGGACAGCGAAATGCGTGATGCGGTGGTGGACGGTGATACCATGGATCTGTCATAACGAGAGCTGCCTTGAGGATTTTGGTTGGCGCCCAGTGGATTGTTTTTTTTTCTGGGTTTCGTTTAATTCTTGCATAGCGTTGGAGTTCTATCCGGGAAGGACTACTATATCCTGGCGTTTTATTATTCTTTCTTTTCAAGACGATGGGAGATAAAGAATGCGCATCTATTTGACAGTAAATTTTTTACATTGAATTATTGATTGGCCAATCCTCGTGTCGTAAGCATTCCTATACCTAGTTTCAAGCTCTTTGTCAAGTTCCATGACAGTGAACCTAATTCATGGTGACATACTCAATTCAAGTAGGAATTGTGAATATATTACAAGACGTTATGTTTTGGTCTAATGTACAAAATGAGGCGTGCATGCCTTTCGTTATTAATGAAACAATTGTGTTGGTACATAGGTCAACCTGACGCCGTTCCACTCGACATCGGGTGCAGTTGCTCGTACACGCCCATCTCCTTGGAAGCCAAAAACAGGGCTTCTCGAGCAGCGACACCATCGCCACCCAGCTCTACCATGCCCCTCCTCTGCAGATATTCATACAGTGCGAGCCCTCTCTTCTCGCCCTCCAACTTCTCCAGGTCGCCCTCACACCAGTAAACTAGGTCCCGCTCCAACTCCCGTTTCGCCTGCAACAGCTTCCGGCGCTGCGTCGGCGCATCCCAGGACAGCTTTGTCGTACCCATTACGAGCTCTAATACAAGCATCTCCGTTGGCATAAACGCAAAGACGTCCTTCAGGGCCCGCAGAGCGACCAAAAGACCAGCCTGGTCCCTGACGCGGCGAAACGAGTGCACGATCTTCCGCGCCAGCTGACCATCCATACCGGTGCCAAATACAGGCCGCAGGGCCACTGTCTGCGCAAACAGCTTGCGTGTGACGGCCTGTGCCTCCTCCTGCATCGCGGGTGAGATGATGTGTAGCCGGTTCACGGCGAGCGTCTTCCACAGGGCACTGAATGTGTACGGGTCTGGCTTGACGCTTTGCAGTGTTACGAGGGAGTCGTAGAGCTCGATCGCCTTTTGCGGCTCGCCGACCTGTATGTGGGACTCGAGGAGCTGGTTCATCATGAAGGCATCGGGGCTGATTTCAGCGTCGCGGAAAGCATCCCACAGAGCTTCTTGCTGGCCATGCAGCTCGCGTAGGCGATAGTTTTCGGCGAGGATGGAAAAGGTCTCCAGCGTCGCGCGCGGAAGAGGTGCTGGTGCAGACTTTACCGCTTTTGATGGTGTCTTGCTCGCCTTGGCTTGATTTGCGGAGCGCTCTTGTCGTGCTTTTACAAACTTGATCCGATTGTCAATCATTTCCCACGCAACCTTCTCGGACCTCTCTAAATCCTGCGCGCCGCCAGATCGCTGCCAAGCTCCGATTAAACCATTGAGCTGTATTGGCGACGCTTCCACTGCTTTGGTGCGCATGAATTCAACCACACTGTAGGCACCGTCAAGGTCGCCGGCACCAATCAAGCGTTTCAGCCATTTGCCTAGGAAGAACTTATTGGCCACCACGGACGGCATATACTTCTGTACAGTCAGGTCAATCTGGCCATCGCTCATCATGTCGACAAACGCATAGAGTGCATTCTCTGTCTGGCCTGTTGTTAGAAAGTACGCTACTACCTTGTCGTAGTCGCTGAGCTTCATCGAGTTCCCGAGCAAGTCTCGCATTTGTCGATAGATAGTCCACGCCTGCCGCTTGCCTTGTTCCGTATTCTGCTCGGCGAGTGAGCGAATCAATGGCAGGAGAATACGGGCATCCATCCGTTTCTCGAGGAGCTTGTTGGCTGCCCTTTGCGCCTGCTCCAGGTTTCCTGTCCTACAATGCATCCGGACACCGAGTTCCCAAAAGTCCTTGTAGGTCTCAGCACTTTCCTGACCAAGTGTACCCATGCATCGCTTCCAGCTGTCTATAGCCTTTGCCTCCCAGCCCTCCATAAACATTGCCTCAATGGCGAGAAGTTGCTGTGATGGGCTGAAGGGGACTTTGGCCTCGCTCATATCTCTGGCGAGCATAGAAATATGTGCTAGCCGGTGCATGTTGATATCTTCATCTGCAGAGAATATTTTCCAGAGGAAGTCCCACACCTCGAGGGGTACATGGCTCCAACTGTGAGCAAGCGTCAGCCTTGCCGCATGATAAGCTTTGTAGATGGCTACAATATTCTTCTTTGCTGGGCTAGACATTTGCTGCAAGTCCCGGTTTACTTGCGATATGGCCGTATTAAGTCTGAAAATCTTGCGCCGTTGATTCAGCGTCCATGGACCCTCGAGAACCTGAGGACTTGAGCTCTTCATGCCTCGCAGCGGGAGTGGAAGTTCTGTCGATAGCTCGGGTAGATCGAAATTTATATTCTCACGCATTTCTTGTGGTAAATCAGAAGTCGCCTCTGCGAGCTCGCGGTCGATTGATTTCGAATACTCGTCCATCTGCTGCGTAAACTTGTCGAAGTCTTTACCGCCTTCAATCTGGCTAAACACCTTGTCGAGCTGGTCCATAACTTCGCTAAACGCCTTTCTTTCCTCTGTGCCTTTGATTGTATTCTTCATATCCTCCAACGCCCCCTTGAGATCATTTGAGTCAAGTCCGTTCATGGACTTCTGAAACGATTTTTCGTCCAATAACTGTTGCCGTTTCTGCCCGCTCTGCTCAAAGAAACGAACACCAATGTCAGACTCTGAAATGCCATTAGCGCTTGTAGCCGCCCCTGTGGACGTTACCACAAAATCTTCGATTGCCCCGTCGGAGTTTCTTGCTCTGGGTTGGCTGCGCGCGGTGCGCATAGGTGTAACTCTCCTGGCCACAGCGCGAGGCGTAGCTCTCCTGCGAGTAGCGGCGCTGCTGTAGGCTGCTGTCCATACCTGCGGTGTTCGTTTGGGAAGACTCAGTAGGCAAGCCCTACATATGGTTTCCTTTGGACCGTGCAAATCGAACAGCAGCGGTCTGCCAGGCATTCTGGAAGTTTGTCGTGGAGAGCTTCCCCTTTTAGATGCTGTCTTCAGCGTCCAGACACAGTCGTAGACGCCACTACAAAATCGTTATCGATACCGTTCATAAGGCAGCATTGGCATCTGCCGAACTCTTTGCGGCACTCAGCATGAATTCTGAGCCCGATATAAATAAAAAAACTTAATAGATTATATTTGACATATTCTTCATTTCATCATTTTCTCTTTCAGCGACTGTTAAATTGCCTATTCAACCCATGGACACCGCCTTCCTGTTTAGTGGAGCCTGTGGTTTTAATCCGGCAGAACTTTTTTTTTTCCCTCTGCGAGAATGTCTGACAGCAATTCAAGGACGAAGTCTATGCTACGATTATATATCATACACGAACACACAAGATGGGTGATACTGCGCCAGAGTTCTTAAAATTCACAGGGCACCGCTCCTTCACGCGGCGACTAATTCTTTCCACATTAACGGGCCGTCCCGTGCACATCTCGAAGATCCGAAGCTCGTCGCCTACGAATCCTGGTCTGGCGCCCCATGAGATTTCCTTCCTTCGACTGCTCGAGGCCGTGACCAATGGCAGCTCCATGCAAATTTCATACACCGGTACAACGATTACCTACCATCCTGGACTCGTTACCGGTACAATTGCCGGACAGGGTGCGTCCGAGGGCGATATTATTGAGCACAACTTGCCTCCGACTGTCACCCGTGGCATCACCTACTTCCTCCTCCCGCTCTGCCTACTTGCCCCATTTTCCAAGGCGCACATGAATGTACGATTCTCAGGTGCCGGCGTCATCACATCTGCCACGGAGACAGGCGACGTCTCCGTCGATACTTTCCGAACCGCTATACTCCCTCTATTCGGCCTCTTTGGTATCCCTCCCGCGCGTATTGAGCTGAGAGTCCTGCAACGGTCTTGCGCAGGCCCCGGAGGAAAGGGTGGCGGCGGTATTGTTGAGCTGCGCTTTGCCAGCCAAGTCCGACTCCCCAAGACGCTGCACCTCAACAGAAACCCCGGCCGCGTAAAGAGAATCCGCGGTGTCGCATACAGCACCGGTGTATCTGCTTCGAATAACGCTCGCATGATCCATGCTGCGAGAGAGATACTTAATCCCCTCGTCAGCGATATCCATATTGCGGCGCAATACGACCAGGCGCCGCTGGTTCCGACCGGTGACAAGGCAGGCAGCAAGCGTCGTCTCGGCATTGGCTACGGCTTGAGTCTCGTTGCCGAATCCAACTCTGTTGGCGTGCTCTACTCTGCCGACGTCGTTGTACCCCCATCTGGTGGCCAAGTTCCCGAGGAGATTGGGAAGCAGTGCGCCTATCAGCTGTTGGAGACGATTTCACAAGGTGGCTGTGTGACACCAACCACGGCAAGCAGCATGATGATACTCATGGCCATGGGTTCCGAGGATGTTGGTCGCATACGAATTGGCAAGAGGGTGCTCGGTACAGAGGACATGGTCATACTGGCAAGAGATCTTAAAACATTTGGTGCAAGCAGTTGGGGCTTGCGTGATGTGACGGAGGATGAGTCGGGCGACATCATTGTATCAGTCAAAGGCAGTGGGGTCGGCAATGTTGGTAGAAAGATAGCGTAAACTCCATGTCGTATCTCAAAATTTGAAGAAGCGTTTTAATTGTACAGTTACACGCTATGCCACACGCCATCGAAAACAATAGCCGCTTATTATCTATACATTATACAGTTACATTGGTGGTGAGTTCGGCAACCGCCCGTCGCTGAGCATTAGCCCGAATGGCAGCAAAAGTTGCGTTGTACGAAACGCTAGTCAGCGAGTGTGCAGCTGTTCTTTGCACATCCAAGACAGTGTGCCGTAATGAGTGAAGTACATGATAGGGACCTAAAACGCCGTTGCCCGAATTCATAACGTTGTGCAAATGCGTCGTGTCGTTTGTCTCGTCATCCCTGCTGCCGTTGCTGGGACCAGCTTCTTGTTCTATTGCAGTATCCGCGCTCTGATTGAGAAGGCACATTTCAATAGCTGCCGCCTCATCGCCCGCCTCTTCCGTTTGGAGGGCGGAAATACCACGCTCCTCCTCATCTAGCTCACGCAGCGTCCGCCCTGCTGCGGCCTGCCGAGCCACATCATCGGCTAATGGGCGGAATGTTTTGAGTGCAACCCGCATCCTTTCTCGCTCAGTGTGGATGGTCAACATTACACACTGCAAAACTAATATGAAAATATCGACCAGTAGATAGTATATTTTTGACGTAGCCGGCTTTTGTCCAACGAAATCAATCACCAGGCCGCCGTGCTGGTATCCTCGTTGATCCTCTAGTCCGACTGGGAGGGAGGTAAATAGATGCAAGAGCATGCATATGATATTCGGCACGGCGACTAAAAGGACGTGCATGCGCGTTGCAACCAAGGCAACAGGAAATGATTCATCTTTGGGGCTAAGATATAGATATTGGCCAAAGGCTCGAATGAGAAATCGAAACATGGAGCATCTGAGAAGAAGACGCATTAGCATACACAGTTTATCAAGAATATGAAGAATAACGGCATGGCATACTCCATGTAATACAGCGCGCTCAACTCTGCAAAGACGACCAAGTCTAGCGACTTGAGCAGGTGCGTGAGAAAGACGAGCTTTTTCCTGAGACCCGGGGATTGTGTCCTGATATCCCTCTTAGATATTGGTTGCTGCTGCTGCTGCTGCTGCTGCTGCTGCCGCAAATGAGTTTGAGGCACCGGCTCATCTTGCGCGGTAGGATTGGCACCGTGCGGCGGCGCTGGTCCCGTGACGGCGTCCTCGTCCCAGGGTTGGTCGCGCGCCGAGGAGCTGGGCGAAGCATCATCGTTCATAGTCGCGGGTATTCATCTGAGCTGGGGGACTAAAGCGAGCGCTTTATTTCGAGCAAACAGGCATTTAGCAAGTCGCTGCCATCGGTATCTGCGGAGATGGAAATAGGCGTCGTCGTCGTGGGGCGTTGTAGTTGAAGAATACTGCGGCGAAGACTCAAGCTTGGCTTATTATCAAATGGCCGACGAAGCCAAGGCTACCTAAAACGGCGGACAAGCGTACCCAAAGCTGGTGTGGCACATTTGTCCTGGACATGGAAACCGCCCCCGGGTTATTCTAATTTGTTTTTTTTTTTTTTAAAAAAAAAAAAACAAACTGAAAGAAACTGCAATAATTTAATTATGTATATGTACTCAATCTAACAGCACATGGAGAAATTGCCAAAAAATGGCAGTTGTTTCCGCGGCATACCACCAAACACCTGTAGGTAAGTAGGAGGTCGCTAGTAGACCCCTGCTATGACGCTGCTGTCGCGATTGTTGTAGCGGCAGCTCTAGCGCTGTGCCACCAGCCTGTCGCCCCTGGATCAACATTAATTCCGGCTTCTCTGACCAGTCCGTAGAGCCCCGCCATGGCGGTGGTGGTGGGAGGAAATGGTGGGCTGGGCAAGGTGGCATGCAATTTATAGCCCACCACTTTGTACTCCCGTCAAGGTGACTCAGAACATTTTCGACACGCCGGCCGCCATTTACCCTCGTCGGGCCCCATAGTGACCGATCCCGAGCCTGCCATTCTTCTTGCGATACACTCGAAAATATATAAAACCATGGCATCCTCGAGTGATCTCACCTCGCAGGTCCTGCAGGCATTGTCCCAGCAGAGCCCGATTTTGACCGCTGAGGCATTCCCCGCGCTAGCATCCCAAGATGTCAAGGCTGCCCTCGACAGACTGAGCTCCCGCTCCATGATCACCTACGAGACCATTGAGCGTGAAGAGGCTGTTCTAGAGCCCGAGGCCGAGCAAATTGCTGAGCATGGAAGCCACGAGGCGCGCGTTTTTGAGGCTTTGCGCAAGGCCGTCGATGGTCTGTCCATTCAAGAGCTTGAGTCGGCCATTGGCGACAAGAATGTGACCAAGCTGGGTCAAGGCAAGGCCTTTAGAGAAAAATGGATTGCCAAGAGCAAGGATGGCAAGAAACTTGTTGCTACTGTATGTGACTTTTGGCAGGACGTGAAGATGTAGACCGGCTACTGACACCCCATTTAGGCCGACTCGATTCAAGACGTTACCCGAACACAGCTCCAGAAAATCAAGGAAGACCGAGGCGGCGACGCCAAGATTATTGCTGACCTGAAGAAGCGCAAACTCATCAAGATGCAAAAGATTATCAGCTTCAAGGCTGAAAAGGGACCCAAGTTTGCCCTTGAGATCACAAAGGAGGAGACGGACCTGACCTCAGACATGCTCACCTCTGGCGCTTGGAAGACGGCCAACTTCAAGCCCTACAACTTCAAAGCCCTCGGTGCCGACCAAAACGCTGGCGCCCTGCACCCCCTCAACAAGGTCCGCCAAGAATTCCGTCAAATCTTCTTCGAGATGGGCTTCGAGGAAATGCCCGCAAACAAGTTCGTGGAGACTGGATTCTGGAACTTTGACGTCCTCTTCGTTCCACAGCAGCACCCCGCCCGTGATTTGCAGGACACATTCTACATCTCAGACCCCAAGGTCGCCGACAAGCCCCGCCCAATGGTCGAGGGCCAGGATACAGAGCAGTACTGGAACAACGTCAAGGAGGTGCACCAGAACGGCAAGTACGGCTCCATCGGCTACCGATACCCCTGGGACGCCGACGAGTCCTTGCGCCTGGTTCTGCGCACGCATACGACCTCCATCTCCTCAGCCTTGCTCTATAAGCTCGCCTCGCAAAAGGGACCCGACGGCCGCCCCCCTCCGGCTCGGTACTTCTCCATTGACCGCGTCTTCCGCAACGAAACAGTTGATGCCACCCATCTGGCAGAATTTCACCAAGTCGAAGGTGTCATTGCCGACTATGGCCTGACGCTTGGCGGCCTGATGGAGTTTATGGAGGTCTTCTTCGCCAAGATGGGCATCACCGACCTCAAATTTAAGCCCGCATACAACCCCTACACTGAACCCAGCATGGAGATCTTTAGCTACCACAAGGGCCTGGGCAAGCTCGTCGAGATTGGAAACAGCGGCATGTTCCGCCCCGAGATGCTCGAGGCCATGGGCCTACCCAAGGATATGCGGGTCTTTGGCTGGGGTCTGAGCCTAGAGCGCCCGACCATGATCAAGTACAAGATTTCCAACATTCGCGAGCTGCTGGGCCACAAGGTTGACCTCAACTTCATTGAGAGAAACCCTGCGGTGAGATTAGACAAGGAATAAATAGAAAAGGAAGAAAAATCTAGACAAAAACTTCGAAAAAGAGGAAATAAAAAGAAATGTATTCACGGTACATTTGGAAACCAAAAGAAATTAAAAAAGAAGAAGATTAATTTATATAGCGAAAGAAAGTAACGTGTGACGAAAAAGATAGATATCATTGAACAACTTTCACCAAAATTCATGATGTACTTCAGCTTGTACATTCTTTTGTTTTAGTCTTTTCATATGGTATGCAGTAGTCAGGCAGAAGAGAACTATAGGTATCTGCTAGTCTGGCCAATACGGCTCGATATCATGTGTATGAAATATTTGATTTGAAAGCACGCCGCTCATTAAAGTATATACCAGCTATGTAATACTTTCAAGCAGACCATCTACCCGAACAAGATGCCAACTTTTGAAATGATCCCAAAAAAGCAATTGTTCCAAAAACGCCATTGCCAATATGATTTATAAGATTTGCTCCAAATGAGAACAAAAAAGAGAAGACGGAATCTACCCACACAATACCAACTCCAATGAAGACCAAAGAAAAACCTCAAGAGAGAACCATCGTAATCAAGCCTTGACCATGAAGATTTGTTTCAGCGCTGTAGCATCCATCACTGCCCGTTTCTTCTGCGCAATAATGCGCGACCGCGAGAAATTTCGTGTGCTCGTAGGGGTCGATGTCCCCGAGTTCACTGTTGCTGGTGTCAAGACGCCCGTGCTGGTCGTCGTCGTCCCCTCATCGTTGTCTGAATCGCTGCTACTCTCCGAGTCGTCGCTGTCTGCTTTCGATGCCGCCTTGGCGGCCTTGCGGCGCTTCTTCTCTTCCTTCTTCTCCCGCTTCTCTTGCTTCCTCAACTTCTTTGCCTTCTTCCTGGCCGCCTTTCCATCCTCGTCTTCGGCGGTAGAGTCGTCGGAACCGTCCTTGGCCTTCTTGGCCTCCTTCTCCTTCTTGGCCATCTTCTCCTTTCTGCGTTTCTTCTTGGCGTCTTCGTCCCCGTCTGTGCGCCGGCGCTTCTTGTCGGCTGTGATGGTATCCTCGCTATCACCATCGTTGTCCTCATCTTCCTCGGCCACCTTGCGCTTTTTGCTCTTCTTCTCCTTCTTGGCCCTCTTCGCCTCTGAATCAGAAGCCTTGGCCTTTGCCGCCTTTGCCTCCGCAGCCGATGACGAGTCATCATTGTCCTCGTCACTCTCCTCAGCGCCATCCTCACGCTCGAGCTTGTCGCCCACCAGCAGGCCGCCCCGCACGAAGCGCATCGGACCCCAGCGCATCTCGACGTAGCGGTTCGTCTTGATCGACAGACGTGCTCGCTGGTCCTCCTCGACCGCCGCCTCCGACTTTCCGTTCAGCCGGCTCAGCACGTCTGAAAACACATCCAGACCCGTAATCTCGTCCTCCTTTGCCTTGTTGAAGCCCAGGCCCTTCATGTCGTCTTTGAGCACCACGCGGATGTACGAGGCGCTCGCGGCGGAATGCAGCTCAGCATGCGGCGCGTCCTGTGCGCCGAGAAACTGGCCAGGCTGCCAGCCCTGAGATCGCAGAATCTTTTGGCCAAATGTGGTGGTGTCGCGCGTCCATTTTGTATTGTTCGGATCGTTGGAGATTTTGTTCCGACTGATGATGGTGCAGACAAGGTTAGATGGTTTTTGGGGTCCATGGGCATTTGTATATATTATATGCTGACCTCTTATTTTCTTGGAGCAGACCCATCTTGGCTGGTACAGGTTTCAAACAAAGAAAACAGTTTCTGAACAGTTCCTGGGTTGGTTGTTGAATTTGAGGACGGTGACCCTCAAAGTTCGCCTGGTCAAGAAAAAAAAGTCTGGAGCCGTGGGTCTTCTTCGTGGCTGGCTTATTGTCCGTTTTGATTGGCGCAGACCTGGGCATCGCATCTAACCGTGTATCCACTCCCACCCATCAGCCCAACCTCATCACAGGGCATCAAATGTCCCGTAGTGTTTTTCCATGAAATAGAGCGTCGCCGAAATTTTTATTTTCAAATAATAAACCTCGAGGTACAAATACAGGGCCATTTATGTGACCGCAAAAATTTCAAAATCGATCCAACGAACCCCAGAAAGGAAAATAGATAACGCCGCCACCAAACAGCCGCTGGAGGATCTTCAGTGCCACGAAACCACCAATACGTCACCTAATCATACCCTTAACCGTCAATGAGATAAAAAAAAAAGCCTAATAGTTGAGTTCACCACCACCATTACCAGATACCTGGTCAAGGTCCTCATAGCTCTTCAAGCTGCGCCCCTGGACAGCCTCACGCGGTCCGCCAGCACCTGCGCCAGCTCCATCGCCCCAGCGAGAGCCACCGATTCGGCCTCGGCCGCCGTCATGGCGATAGCCACCACGGCGATCATACGGACCAGTACGGTACTGTCCTCGGTTCGACATACCGCCTCGTCGAATGGGGCCTCCAGAACGGTCATGGTCATGGCCGTTCCAGCCATTGCCATGCATGCCTGGGAATCCACCAGGAGTACCTCCCGCTGCAAAGCCTGGTACCATCAACGGGTTGGATGAGAAATTCTGCAGGTTAAACCCTCTAGGAGTACCAGCGGTAGGATTGCCATTGCTTTGGGGGAAGTGCCCATTTGAGTTGGCATCAGTGCGGGATGGCGCAATATGCGATGGGTCAATGACGTAGGCATTGATCAGTTCAAACTCTTCCTTCAACCCGTCAACCCAATCTGTATGCCTCTTCTCGACATGCTTCTTCCAAAAATGCTCTTCCTTGAACAGTTTGTTGCATTCAGGGACCTTGCAACGCCACTTATGCTCGTCTTCCTGCTTCACATGCTTCAAGAGCTCGGCCTCAATAGCCTCATCAGTTGGACGGCCACCAAGTTTGCGGATATCCAAGGATTGCGGCTCCAGGATCTGTTGCAGTTTATCTTCGAACGTCTTGACCCAATTGAACGCTCGCATAAGCTGCTGCTCAGTCTTGGTTGATGTGTTGCGGAACTTCTTGTCACCCTCTGAAGCATCCATATCTAAGTCGTCTTCGCCATCACCTCGTCTCTTGTCTGGGAAGGGAATACCATCCGCACTGGCTTTAGCAACAGATCGAGCTGCGCTCGAGAGTGTGCTGCGTGGGCGACGCAAGTGACCACCAGGGCACTTGCGCGTAAGCTCATGAATAGAGTCGGTTTCAAAAACGCAAAAGAAGCAAAAATTGAAGACGCGTCGAAGATACTCGATGAGCAAGTCAAGCTGCTTCTTCTTTACGAGCATCTCTTCATCGTCCACCTCGTCCTCATCCACTGTACCTTCTTCCTCATCTTCAACGGCTATACCATCCTCCTCTTCCTCATCCATAGCCTCATCTAAGGAGACTTGTTTCGTCTTTGGCGTCGGTTTACGTGGCGCGGGCGGAATTGCAGGCTTCAGCTGATCAGAGTTCCTAAGATTTTCAACTTTTTCTTCAATCTTGATGATGGCTTGGAAATCAGAGCCAAAATCTTCTTCGTATTTGTTCACAAGTCTTTGAACCAGAAGAAGATCCTTGTCAATACGTTCGGGCGCAGAGAATAAATCCCACAGCGCCTTTTTTCTCGGGTTTCCGGGTGGGTTATGCACGCCGACATGGCAAACAAAGTCACCTCGCGCCTCGTCCTTGACAGTCTTGCCATTTACAGCCTCCAACGCCTTGTCAGCGGTAGACGCAGGAGGAGGCGTAGAGCCGGCCTCATTACCATCGAAATCTTTTGGATCAACACGATCAACAGGCATTGCCAATTCTGAGGAGGGATGAAGCATCACCCAGCCGATGCGATGATAGCGTTTGCTTGGGTTGGGGTCCGATAGCGAGAGCCATCTAAAGCCACCCTCCTCCTCTCCGAGGTGCTCTTTGCAAAATTCTTCCAAGTTTTGTCGGCTAACGTGGGGCGCAATGGTCTTGATGAGAAGGGTCGGCTGAAATTGACTTTCATCGCGAATATCTGCACCGTTGGCTGGGACCAAGTCACTAACGCCCAGAATCTCATTGGCGGCAGTAGCCTCCCCCTCCTCCTTCTCGATAACTCCACCTGAGCCATTGCTCTCGCTTTTGGGGATTCCTTCCAAGGAGAACTCATCAAAGGTACCAGACTCCAAGTCTTGTTCCCATTGACTGTAAGCACCTCGTCGGGCTTCATTGAGCCTGGCTCTGAAACCATCTCGAATTTCGGGTACGTAGCGCTCTCTGAACCATTGCTCCTTCTTGTGTTCGGAAACAAAAGCCCGTGCCATCTTTGCTTGAAGCTCTTCCTTGTAGGCGTCATACGCTGTCTGTATCTGCGCCTTTTCCTTGTCCCGTTCCTCCTGCGATTCACGGGTACCACGAGGCCGCTCCGGTTCCCGGCGGCGACCGGTACGAGCTCTTTCTCTGTCGTCCTTGACCTTCTCATTCATTCGCCACCATTCACTGAAGAAGGAGAAGCCTACTTGATAATGAAGTTGGGCAGGATTCGGCACAGGATTGACGAGCGTTCCAGGCGGCCCATTGTCCTGACCAGGTACGTATCTGTCGATATTACCAGGAGGCGAGACTCCACGTCTTCTATCGTCTCTTTCGCGATCATCTCGACGCGAACGAGGCTCGTATCTATCGACCGGGGAGCGAGAGCGTCGGCGATCGCGTCTCTCGTTGCCTATATAGAGACGTTAGCGCGATTGCATGGCAGCTTGCGGCATTGTGCCTTGGGGGAAGCAAAGAGCCGTACCGGGTGACCTGTTACGGTAAAACGCTTCCGGTCGCTCATCCCTGTTGCGTGAATCCTCTCGCGCGCGCGGTGGTCGGTCCATGGTCGGGGAACGAGCTCCAGAATCCCGATATGACGAGTACGAGTCCATATCTTTTCACGGCCCGACAGCAAAGTGCTTCGAGTAGCGTATGGGTGGAGATCCGGTGCAACTAGGCCGAGTTTCAATCTGTCTCACAAGCCCGGCGAATGTAACGTATAGCTATACGATTCGTGTCGCGGAGTGGCCTATTGATTGGCTGAAGAACCAGAGTTAGAGAAGGAGACATGACGAGACGAGGTAGCGTTGACGGCCGATTCAATAACTGAATTTAGATAAAAAAGAGAGCGGAGGGGTTCAGGAGCAAGAGCGTCACGGATGTTCGCTTAGGGAGCGATGGTTGGATGTAGTACGCGGAGGAATTGGCGGAAGAAGTTGACAAGAGACATAGAAACGCCTTGAACAGACGGGAGAATCGGGCAAGGGAAGTGACAGGATTGAAGATGATGGGACGAGATATATGCAAATCGAAGGGGCTAGAGATGGGGTAACGAACTTAAAATAATGCACGCCGACCGAATAACACAAATTATGATGCGGCCTGCGCGTGGAGCGAAGGAGTCGTGATGGTGCAGAGATCAAGCCAGAGGAGGCTGGCGGGAAACTGGCGAAACGGGTGGGCCAGCTGAACTGGGGAAACGGCAGGCACTGTGTAAGCTTGCAGGAGTCCCACTATGGTACAGTGCGTCTCCCAAGCATGCACTGTCTCTCGGACGGCCGTGTAAGGTGAATACATGACTACCGCTATTTGTTCGGTTTCCATGGCTAACTTATAACTTGCTCGTCTTGAATAGGTTTTGTGGACATATTGCGACAGCTGCATCCAGAATACCGATTTGTCAGGTCTGTCGTTGCGTATTAATAACACCTCTAAAGTTGTCAGCAGAGCCCCTAACGACTGTAGATAAGTACACGTTTGTAGAGAAAAGCCAAGGAAATAATAGCATATTTCAACTGACAAGCTCCTTCGAAATCCAATAAAGTGTTTCTTAAGGCTATCTAAGCATGTAACTTTCGTCAAGCTACTACGTTGTCAAATGAATCCATCATCACCTAGCCTCAGTGGTCCAGAGGGCGTGCAGGTGCCTGGCTTGAGACCCACCAAAATTACGCCGTCTCCAAGCCCAGCGGGCCTGCAGCCGCCCGAACTCCAGCCTCCGAACCAGAAAGCACTTCTCAACTGTCCATGCGACTCAACTTTCACTTTCACTAGGCACTTGTGCAGTGGAACAAGGCATCACTGCCAGCCATCTTGGGTCCGACCCTGTGTTTATTTACGCACGCACAGTGTCTAAACATTATATAACAACCCAACTTACTCACTTTTCTCGTCTGCCCTTACTCCTATACTCGCACAACACGCGACAGCGACTATACCTACCAACCAAGTTCGCATCACCCTGCCATAATATGCCGTTTGTTGGCAGCAGCTTTCCCCCCTCTCCGCCTCCCGCCCGAAAGCGGCGGCGTCATGACGACGATGATGATGGTCGAACAATTTTTACCCGTCGCCGCCCGGAGGATTACGCGACTGCCCAGCGATGCTCTTTCGGTGGCGGCGTTTCCTACGCCATGACTTCGCGTAGAATGGTCGCGCCAATGCCAAAGCGATCGCGATTTGGCGCTCAAGACGACAACATAACCAGTCTCTATGACGAGCCCGAGTCCACACCTTCACATCGCCGTCGTTCTTCATATCATACACCGCGACAAAAGACACCACAACCGAGTCTTTCCATGACAGATACCTGCTCCGATGCTGGCGTCAGACTCACGACAAAAGTGCTCGCCCCTTGCTACATCTGTCACCGCCGGCCAACCAAGCATTCTCTGGATTCATTTGCCCAGTGCGAGGGCTGTGACGAGCAGACCTGCTTCGTATGCATACGACAGTGTCATGGCCGAGGAGACATGGTCTCTGTTCTGTTGGAGCAAGAAGCCCTCTCACGCTCGTTTCAGATGGAGGACGTTGACCAGCCGCCCACGAGCGGCGATAGCAACAAAAACTATAGCGCGCGGCCGGCTGAGAAGAAGCCGGAGCATGCCAGCGATGCACACCGCATAACACCTGAATGGACTGCATGCGGACACCGGTCCGTAGTGTGTAGCCGATGTTGTGTGGAACGTGGACCCGAGGGCGAGGTGACCTGCCTCGGTTGTCTTGTCGGAGCTGTGCCACCGGACAGCATGATGTTCTAACATTCAAGGCCTTGATACATGGCCCTTCTGCGTATATATACCCTTTATTATTGTTCACGTCAGGAATTTTCGTTCAATATCATCACGGTGTTTGGGAGTACAGCCTCAGTCGGCGTTTATTGCTTGGCGTGTAATTCAATCCACGCATGTATTATAGACGATGAACGGGTTCGCATTAAAACTGAAAATAATATTTTTACATTCTATAGAGCAAAAATAGTTCAATTTGAACAAAATACAAAACATGCATAATTGTATCTCAACACTTTAATTTGTGCAAACGCCATGTCTATTCCGTTGTGAAGCTCCAACTACTAAACTATAGACACAATCCCATGATACCGTGACCATCTTGTACTCGTACATTATGATTGCATTCTATTCGCTGATCTAGTTGTACTGCATATATGTGGCAGTCGAGTTGAACTTCAGGTTGCCCTTAATGACCTTGTCGACAGCACTAAGGAAATCCTTTTCCGTGGCCACCTTTCTTCTGGCACGAATGGCGAACATGCCGGCTTCTGTGCACACGCTACGCAACTCTGCACCAGTGGCGTTGGGGCACAGACGTGAAATCAGCTCCCATCGGATATCTCTCTCAACAGACATACTCTTGGCGTGGATACGCAGAATATTGGCGCGGCCCTCCAGATCGGGCAGCGAGAATTCGATCTTGCGGTCGATACGGCCGGGACGCATCAGTGCGGGGTCGAGAGTCGAAGGTCTGTTGGTAGCGAACATGACCTTGATGTTGCCTCGAGCATCGAAACCATCCAGTTGTGTAATAAGTTCCAGCATAGTTCGCTGCACTTCGTTGTCTCCACCAGCGCCGTCGTCGAAACGCGCACCACCAACAGCATCAATTTCGTCAAAGAAGATGATGCAGGCCTTCTTCGTGCGAGCCATCTCGAAGAGCTCTCGGACCATTCTGGCACCCTCGCCGACGTATTTCTGTACCAGCTCACTACCAATGACTCGGATGAACGTGGCATCTGTTCTGTTGGCGACGGCTCTGGCGCAGAGTGTCTTTCCCGTACCGGGAGGACCATAGAGTAGGGCTCCCTTCGGGGGGTCGATACCGAGGTTGACAAATCGCTCCGGTGATAGCAGTGGCATTTCAACAACTTCTCTGAGCTTCTCGACCTGTTCCTTGCAGCCTCCAACATCACCGTAGGTGACATCAGGCTTCTCCTCCACCGTCATCATGGTGACGCTGGCATCGATCTTTGGGGGCAGGGGAAGCATAATCTGATACTTGTTTCTATCGACACCAACTCGCATGCCCTCCTCAATATCGGTGGGACTAACTCGATCGCCTAGCTGAACGACGAACTTGGCGATTTGCTTGACGTTGATGACATATTTGCTCTTGGATTCGTCACCTTTTTCGTCCGAGATAATCTTTGTGCATCGAGCGACTTGAAATGGTTGCTCCTCCTGCATTCGTTGACGGTCGGCAGCAACGTCCCAGAGATGTGGTGGTGCGAGACCAGTATCGGATTCCTGCTCGTATTAGCTTCCGTTGCCGAGATGATATTAGGGCTGATGCAGTCTACCTTGACGCCAATCTTTTCGTCAACGCTTTGTTGCTTCTCTTTAATTTGTTTCTCAAGTTTCTTTATCGCGGCTCCGTACGGCGCGGCGCCATAGGTCTTGAGGACTTGGATATCCCTAGCAGCCAGTTAGCAAGGCGAGGAGGTGCGTAGCAACGACTCAAGCGCATACTCATCAGTAAGTGGTGTAATCTTCTTCTCTTCTACTTCATCGTCGGCAAAAGTCTTCTGGTACTTCTCCCAATTTTGACCGGTTGCGGAAGGCTGGAGCTGTTAGTGAATAGGTCTTGCTTGGGAGGTCAGCGACGGAGGCTAGCTTACCATGGTGGAACGCGCACGGTATACGCGCCGCCAGTCTTTGAGGGTATGACTCTGTTATTCGAATAAAAGGAGCAGCAGTGATGCTAATTGCTGCCGGTCTTGGTTTGCGATGATAAGGTCCGAAAGGAAGGCGCGCGTTGTGGTACTTGGTTAATGATGATCGATTGGCTGGGGGCGAAGGCAGACGAGGCATCCGTAATCTCAGTTGCCTGAGCTCTAGGACAGGTCTGGTTGCTGAGAGCATAACTAAGCGCGCTAGTCCCGTTTTGGCCACCATATTATAGGGGGCCAGTTCTGGACATCCAACAAATGCCCAGTACAGCCAAGTTGAATAGCTCGTTTGGATCACTCGCAAATGAAGAGTATTCGCTCACTATAGGGCAATTTTAAATTTGGTCCTAAATTTTTGGTTCGTCTATTATCTGAAGCAAAATTCATTATACGCAGCAAGTTTGGCAAAACTGATTAAAATCTGATGTAACAGGCACTGTCTCGTCCACTGTCCAGAAGTACCCCCTACCACTACGCCGTGTTGGCTGGCCGCGCAGCATGGAAGGTGGCGGAAGATGGATAATCCCCACTTCCGTGCCCAAAATTTCCAGGCGGTGGTGCACATGGCGGAGTAGGGTACAAGGTGGGATATTTTGAATGAATGCTGCCTGTGGACCAGCGTTTCCATCTTCTGCGTTCAATCAACAAACGCCACCCCATTAGGACATTGCTGTGAACTCGTGTCCAAGAAATCTCTTGAAAATGTCTGCGCAAGTTCAAAGCAGCGGTCAGGGCGGAAATGCCACCTTCAGGGTGTGTACACATGCGCAGGAAGCTTCAAGAGCTCCCCCCACTAACGAATGAGTAGGATAAGGAAAAGCCCATGGCTGTTCGCTCGTCGAACATTGTCGCTGCCAGAGGTACGAAATCCATGCCGATATGCACAAGAACAAGAGCGCAACATACTAACTGCTCTACGCAGCCGTCGCCGATGCTGTCCGAACGTCTCTCGGTCCCCGTGGAATGGACAAGATGATCCGCAGTGGAAAGGGGGAGACTATTATCACAAACGACGGTAACACTATGCTTAAGAGCATGTCGGTTATGCATCCCACCGCAAAGATGTTGGTCAATCTCTCCGGTGCTCAGGATGTCGAGGCTGGTGACGGTACTACCTCTGTCGTCGTCATCTGCGGTAGCTTGCTAGGGGCTGCCGACCGCCTCTTGTCCAAGGGCATCCACCCTTCCGTCATTTCAGAGTCTTTCCAGCGCGCTGCTGCCGCCGCCGTCGAGGTGCTTCACGACATGTCCCAGCCCATCTCTTTAACCGATACTGCTTCCCTACTACAAGCCGCCAACACGTCGCTGTCGTCCAAGATTGTATCGCAGTACTCCAACCTTCTCGGCCCCATGGCCGTCAACGCCGTTACCAAGACTATCGATCTCAAGACGGCCGAGAACGTCGATTTGAACAATATCCGCATTATCAGAAAAGTTGGAGGCACAATCGAGGACAGTGAGCTCGTAGACGGGCTTGTCCTCAGGCAGCCTGTATTGAAGAACGCTGGCGGCCCTACCAGAATTGAAAAGGCCAAGATTGGTCTTATTCAGTTTCAGCTAAGCCCTCCCAAGCCGGATGTATGTGATGTAATACCCTACGCGCCCAACTTGACTGACATTGTTTTAGATGGAAAACACGATTCAGGTCAATGACTACCGCCAGATGGACAAGATTGTCAAGGAGGAGCGTCTGTATCTGCTTAACTTGGCAAAGAAGATCAAGAAGGCTAAATGCAACGTTCTTCTTATCCAGAAGTCAATCTTGAGAGATGCCGTAAATGATCTGTCGCTTCACTTCCTTGCCAAGCTAGGAATTTTGGCAATAAAGGATATCGAGCGCGACGAAGTCGAATTTATCTGCAAGTCTACTGGCTGCAAGCCCGTTGCTGATATTGATTCTTTCACCGAGGACAAGCTCGGTGCCGCCGACTTGGTCGAAGAAATCCAGTCGTCCGGAGCTCGCATGGTCAAGGTTATGGGTGGCAAGGCTACTGGCAAGACTGTATCTGTCGTTGTCCGTGGTGCCAACAGTCTCATTCTTGAGGAAGCCGAGAGAAGCTTGCACGACGCTCTCTGTGTCGTCCGCTGCATTGTTAAGAAGAAGGCTCTCATTGCCGGTGGTGGCGCCCCTGAAATTGAGATTGCCGCACAACTTGCTAAGCAGGCACGCAGCCTGACTGGCACTGAGGCCATCTGCTGGAAGGCTTTTGCAGATGCAATGGAGGTCATCCCCACAACTCTTGCTGAGAATGCCGGCCTGAACAGCATCAAGGTCGTGACTGACCTAAGACACCGTCACGAAATGGGTGAAAAGAGCGCTGGCGTCAGCATCAAGTCTGGTGGTGTCAACTCCAACATTTCGAAAGAGAATGTGCTGCAGCCGCTGCTGGTCAGTACGAGCGCCATTGAGCTGGCGGCAGAGACAGTGAAGATGATTTTGAGAATAGATGACATTGCCCTTACGAGATAGACTATCAACCTTTGGCTAGGATGATGTATGATAATACCAAAAAGAGGTGTTTCTGAAGTATATAAAAAAATACTCAATAAAAATATTCCAATGGCAGTGTACAAAAAAGGTCACCTTTTCAATCATCAATGGTGACCTGAGGTCGTAGGTAGTTTTGGGATGTACGAGAGCGAGGTGCCAGCTGTCAGAGACCCGTTTCTTGCACCTCAACTTGTCTGTTTGCTAGCAATTCCGCCTGCGGATTCGCCTTCTCTATCAAACACTGTCGGTTCCAAAAGTAGTTCAAAACTCTTTGTTTCCTTAGCAACAACATACCCAATGGCTCAAGGCTCGTCGTCGAGAGTCGCAGCTGATGTGGAAACTGGCGCGGCAGCAATTGTCGCGCAGCAGCGTATTTTCCAGGTACCGTTTAGAGACTCTTTTGATTCCAGAAATTAGCTCGTTCTAACAAAGAGAACTATTAAAGCTTAAAAAAGAAAGAGATGGGAAGATCAATGATGTCGTTTCCGAAACAATTGCAGAGTTGGACGACATCAAACGGCAAGTTTCGCACGGACGCGAAGAGCATGAGCGGCAACAGTACGTGCGCAGCCTTCAAATCACAATCTGACAGATTAATGTTCGTACTAATGACGAGCAAATAGAAGACAACAGAAGGCGAAAATATTGTTTGACATTGCGAAGACGAAACAGAGACGAAATGCAATTGAAGAGGAAATGATTTCAGTGGTGGTGGATGTGCAGAAGATCATGATTGCATTCGAGGATACCATGAATCAAACTTACGATTCCAAAGAGCATGAAGTGAAGCAAGTAATGGAATACGATCATGCCTGATGTGTACGCTCAAACCCCGAAAACGCAATGGAGCAGTAACAACAATTCTTTGCTTGGTGATGTTCAAGACTTCGCATGATGCTGGATTCTCACAGGGTATTATTTGCAGGCGTGCAGAGCTTCCAGAAATAATAATGTTTTCATAAAAAGAGAGGAGTTATGATTCCCCTAATGCTGCCGACATGTCTATGTTATCCTTTTGTATAGTGTTGTACACAGCCTTGGGGTTACAACCCACTGCTGAAGATTTGTTTCGTCTGTCATGGTCTGCGGGCCCACTCGCCGCATTCTATTTCCTCTACTTTCCTTCGTCTTTTATTTTATACTTTATATCCAAAGCCAATCATGCAGCTCTTGTATTGCTCGACAAGAGACATACAGTCGACCTGGGGATCTTTCGCGGTAGAAAACAGCATGCACTCGTCGCGCTTGGCCTTCTCCTCCTTGCAAACGCAGCAGGGCTACATCGATGGATTAGCAGGCATGTTAACGCAATCATAAACATACGCCAATATGCTTAAAAATATCGAATCGGCGCAGTGTGTCTTCGTACCTTGGGTTTCTCAGTCTTCACAGTGGCGGGAGCAGCGGGAGCTATTCCTAGGTTAGCGCAAAAAGCCTTGCCGGCGCAGAGAGGAGCAGCGACATACATAGTGACGAAACTTTGGCGTCCATTGTATGCGATTGCGCTGTGCGATTCTTGGTGTGTGTTGTGACGAATTGGGAAAGGGAAAAGTGTTGTTGTCTTTGTAAAAAGTCCACCGACTCCGAGGTAGCGGTTTAACTTAAGCTGGATTTCTAAGCTTCCGCGACCAATCACGCCACGCCTGCAGCACCCTTGCTAGCGGCTGAGCAGCGACTAAGCGCGGCAGAGTCACTGACCAACGGGAACTCAATCAAGTTAAGTTAACTGCCCAGTGATTAAACATATGACCCAGTCGTACGAATATTAATCACCAAACCATTGTCCTTGTCATATATTTCTCGCCAATTTGACGAAAAGTGGACTTTTGCAGTGTAAGCGGGCACTTTTTCAAAGTGCTATACAGTCTGTGCCGTGACGCTGCTGTCCCAAGTAAACTTGCTCATTATATGCGCATCAGATCAGACGGGACTAGCCAAAAGCCTCGCAAGCATGCATTGTATGGCCAGATTTTTCGCACGGTCATCTGATATACGACAACTCATGTACCGCCAGGCAGCTTTGTTGCCGGAATCGCACGAGGGGATCTGTTACCGTTAGACGTCTGACACAGTGAAATCAACACACCTTGAAGTATTTTTAAGGCCAGCTAGAGCAGTCGAATAATTGATTTATATTTCGTTAACAATTACCTACACCAAGAACACCCTTCAATGACGTGCGGTAGTCTGCAAGTGCCCCCACGATTTGGGATTAATTTGGATAATAACTTTGGGAATATTCAAGATCAATCCGATATCTTCCTCATATTTTCTTTAAAATAAAATAACTCTAATTGAATAATCAATATTGAACATGTAAATCAATAAGCAAAGACATGATCCGCTGGACGACTGTCGTTGCCCCACTAAAAAGTATGAGCGGATCAGGCCGCATCTTGAAATTTTTCGTTTGACTCATCAAACTCTTTGGACAGACTGTTTGTACTCCAATACCGTCTTAAATATTTCAAAGTGCCTCGGCATAGATCTTGCATAAAAGTGGTCGTCTCTCACGCGTTTTCAAATAAGAAAGAAAGGCTGCCATAGCGGGAACCAGAGGGCAACGGTTTGAAACTGGCGCTTAACTCAAAAATTGGTCGACTTACATCCAGTGTTCTGCAATCGCGGCTGAGTTCGACACCATCCACAATGCAGACACACATTGTGAGAGTCTCCGCTCGGGGATCGGAACTGGGGCGATTTCGGGATGCCAAAGGCCCTTACCGACTGGAAGAATGGTGTATTAACACGGCGGATTCATCACTGCCGTCCATTGACGCACTCAGAAAAGCTGGCGCTCACCTCAGGGAAAAGGATACCCCAGTGGGCTTTCCTACGGAAACAGTGTACGGCCTTGGCGCTGATGCTACCCGCAGTGCCGCTGTCAAAGGGATATATTCCGCAAAAGGCCGTCCCTCTGATAACCCCCTCATCGTCCACGTCTGCGACCTGCAAATGCTGCGAGACTTGCTTGGTACCACGGCGGATGGCAAACAGAATGCCCTTCCAGAAAGATATAAGACATTAATAGACAAATGCTGGCCAGGACCACTGACGATACTACTGCCAAATGCGCAGCCATCGAGGCTTGCCCCAGAGGTTACAGCTGGACTCTCAACCTTTGGCGTGCGCATGCCGTCCTCAACCCTTGCACTCTCGCTGATTAAGCTCGCCGGTGTACCCCTGGCTGCGCCATCTGCGAATGCATCGACCAAGCCTTCGCCCACTGCTGCGCACCATGTTAAACATGACTTGGACGGAAGGATAGAGCTCATTCTGGATGGCGGCCCCAGTCATGTGGGTGTCGAAAGTACGGTAGTGGACGGGCTCTGCGACCCTCCAGTTGTACTGCGCCCTGGCGGCTTAAGTATGGAGGAACTACGCAGCTGCCCTGGCTGGGAAAACTCAGTCCAGGCATACAAGGACCAGAGCGAGGAAGGCAAAGCTGCGCCGAGAGCACCGGGCATGAAGTATAAGCACTATAGCCCCAAAGCCCGGGTCGTTCTATACGAAACCACATACAACGCCAACGGCACATCCTATGGAATTGTGCCGGCAGATATCGAGTCCGCCAGTGCAACCCAGAACGGCCACGCTACAAACGGCCATGAACCCACGACGAGAAAGGTTGGTGTCATTAGAACAAAACGGTGGGAGGCGGCCGCAGGACTCGATGTCCACAACTGGCGCAAAGCATCTCCAATGATCGGTGAAATGGACGAATCTGCTTACATAGTACATACTGGGGATCTTGTCGGCGTCAACAGTCAGATGATTGGTGAATTATTTGATATAGATCTGGGCAAAGACACAGCTGGTATTGCACAGGGTCTCTTCTCAGCTCTCCGTGAGCTCGACAGCCGCGGGGCTGAAACTATTTTCGTGGACGGTATAGACGGAGAGATGGATATTGCTGCAGCAGTTATGAATCGGCTTCGCAAAGCAGCATCTGAAATTAGATCATAACACATCCCATATAGAAAATAGATTTTTAATACCCTCTAATATGCTGCGCAGTGCGCATTGTGCGAGTAGCTTTCTCCCTTACACACATTCGTATTTTATCGTTGATTGATTATTCTCTTGGCCCTGCCTGTCTCATGATGGTGTGATATTCGTCCCTTCTAGTCCTGCCATTGTTGCATTGGTTCCTCCTCTCACTTCTGATATACGTCCTTACCAACCCCGGTTACAGTCCCTGGCGCAGCCAGTCGGCAAGCTTGGACTTGCCAAGCTGAGCCAAGTTGTTAACGCCTTGTTCGCTGAGATCGATGCGGCCGACCTGGAGGTCCTGAGTAGGAGCGCGGCTAACGCGCTGGACAACAATCGTGGGGTCGGTCTCGAGAATAATACCATCATCAACGATTTCGTCAATGGCGAGAGAAACAAGATCGTAGTTCTCTACAATTGTGCGCTTATCAACGGATTGCCTGCAGGATAGAAATTAGTATATCGGACTGTGTATTCCGCATGCGGAGTGCGCGCCGGCATCCCAAGAACAGAGTAGCTTTTCATACTTGAAGAGAAGGTGCAAAGAATCGCGGAAAGCAAGCAGGGTATTATATAAGAGAATCTCGTTCTCGTCAGCAGCACCGACAAGGTAGATCATGACATCAGACTCGAGTTTGTAGAGGACGATGCGATTATCGTAGAGAATAATGTCGCCAGTCTGCTTCGACGTCTTCTCGATGAGTCCTTTCTCAAAGGCCTTTTGTGACTTAATATCGGAATAGGGATTAGTGGAGCCGGCACCACCTGCAACAAGGAAACTCGAGTTAGTACATGCTGCGGTGAGCTGCTTCAATTGGCCACGGGGCATTGCGCGGCGCATAATTACCTGCAGGAGCAGCATGAGGAGGGGTAAAATATTTGGCAAATATTCTTGATCCGTCTTCAGTGCTCAGTACCAGGACGGCCTGGACCGCAAAAAGTGTCATTCCAGGAGACATGATGGCGGTTACTATGGTCAATCAATGAAGCTATACCTGCCACACAATGCATCACCGCACTAGCAAGTTAACCAGGTGTCCCTGGCAGCCCATCCAACCCACAATAAACGGCGTATCCTTTCGCCGTTCCGGGTTTAAGGAAGCTACCGCACGGGCCACATTGCACGACGCCAATTAATTGAAAACGCGTCTCGCAAACCACTTTACGCGTCCCAGCCATTTTGCCTGACGCGACCCGCCCAAGTTTGTCTCCCTTGCCCCTCGTTGCCGCCCAGGACAAAAATATTTGGTGACGCTTCATCTCTCCCTGTGCCTGGCCGCGACGCCTTCTCATAATCATTCCTTTACACCCGAATTATTGCAAAAATGTCGTCGCCGTCGCATCGTAGACAACGAAGCTCGCAGTCCGCGACTCCTCGTCGCTCTGCACGTCAATCCTCAGCCAATGCTCCTAGCGATCCCCCCTCTCAACTCGCCTCCAGCCCCATCTTCTTCCAGTCCTCGTCGCCTGGACGTGGTGATGCCCAGCCAGGCCCTGGTGGCGATGTTTCGTCTCCTCTGCGCCAGATGACGGATAGCCAGAGCACTCGTGCTGGAAACGGTGCGCTCCCTAGCTCACCGCTTCGCCAAATGAGCGACACGCAGTCCGTCATCGACGACCAAGCTACCCCGCGAGCCAGACATTCCCATGTAGGAGGTACGTCCGCATTTTACCCTTTTCCATGGACATCCAACATTGATTTATCCTTTTACAGAATCATCTCCCATCAGATACGAGCCGAGCTCTAGTCCTGGCCGCTCACTTCGCCACCAGTCAGAGCTTCGAAGTGAGAGCAGTGGCCTCTTTCTTGGCTCTGATGCCGGCAGCACTACCTCACGCAGACGTGGTGACATCAATTCAGATGCTATGCGAACCCCCCGTGCGCCGCGCCGCGTTGTTCTTGATGAAACTGGCCGCGTTGTGCGGGAAGGCCCAGTTGACGGTTCTGATGCTCCCTCATTCGCGAATCGCGATGCAAATACTTCCGAAGCCGATGCTCTTGGCGGACAAGGCCAAAGTCTTATTTGGGGAACTACGGTGTCAATCGACGATACTTTTGCAAGCTTTAAAGACTTTCTTCGCAATTTTGCCCTCAAATATCGCATGTTCCGCGACGGCCTCTCGGATGAGGACGTAAGAGCATCCCAAGAGGCTGAGTCAAAGCCCTACCAAGAGGCTCTTGAGAATATGCTTCTCTTAGGTTCTACTCGCTTGTATCTTGACATCTCAGATCTCAATCTGTACCCACCTACAAGAAAACTTTGGCATCAGATTCAGGCATACCCCCAAGAAATCGTCCCAGTCATGGATCAGTCTGTGCATGATTTAATGGTTGAAATTGCCCGAGCGGATGGTCTGAGAAACAGACCATCGCAGAGCAGTAATGGCCAGGGCGAATCTCAGCGAAGCAGGCAAAGCTCGGAACCAGTCTTCCCCAGCTCGGACAGACCCGATGAGCCTGCCACCCCGCGTGCTACGGACCCTCAGCCCTCTCTGGAGGACCAAGTTGCATCTTCCATCTACGTAGTCCGTCCCTTTGGGTTGGACAAAACGACCAATCTGAGAGATCTTAACCCATCTGGTAAGCTTTACCGTTTTGACACTACTCCCAATTTACATCTAACTCATCTTATTAGACATGGACCGTCTGATCTCTATTAAGGGTCTTGTGATCCGTACCACACCTGTCATCCCCGACATGAAGGACGCATTCTTCCGATGCAATGTCTGCAACCATTCCGTAAATGTTGGACTTGACCGTGGCAAGATTCGCGAACCTACTGAATGTCCTCGTCCCATCTGCAGTTCTCCGAACTCTATGCAAATTGTCCATAACCGCTGCTCTTTCGAGGACAAGCAGGTCATTAAGCTGCAGGAGACTCCCGATGCCGTACCTGCTGGTCAGACGCCACACTCCGTCTCCGTCTGCGTCTACAACGAGCTCGTCGACTTCTGCAAAGCTGGTGACCGTGTTGAGCTAACTGGTATTTTCCGTGTCAGTGCCGTTCGTGTCAATCCTCGCCAGCGCGCTGTCAAGAGCGTCTACAAGACATATGTCGACGTTCTTCACGTGCAAAAGGTGGACAAGAAGCGTATGGGTATTGATGCTTCCACACTTGGCGTCGGCGGCGACGAGGAGGCTGACAATGGATCGAATGACATTGAAGAGACACGCACAATCTCCCCCGAGAATGAGCAAAAGATTCGCGAAACAGCTGCCAGAGAAGACATTTACGATTTACTTTCACGATCACTCGCGCCGTCAGTTTACGAGCTGGACGATGTCAAGAAGGGTATTCTTCTGCAGCTCTTTGGTGGTACCAACAAGACTTTCCAGAAGGGTGGAAGCCCCAAATACAGAGGCGACATCAACGTTTTATTGTGCGGTGATCCCTCAACGTCCAAATCACAGATTCTTTCGTATGTCCACAGAATTGCACCCCGCGGCGTGTACACTAGTGGCAAGGGCTCCTCGGCCGTCGGTCTTACTGCATATGTCACTCGTGACCCGGAAACGAAGCAGCTAGTCCTTGAGTCTGGTGCTCTGGTTCTCTCTGATGGTGGTGTCTGCTGCATTGATGAATTTGATAAGATGTCAGACGCTACCCGATCTGTGCTGCACGAAGTGATGGAACAGCAGACGGTTTCCGTCGCCAAGGCAGGTATCATTACCACTCTCAACGCCAGAACTAGTATCCTCGCCTCAGCCAATCCCATTGGCAGTAGGTACAACCCAGATCTGTCGGTGCCGCAAAACATTGACTTGCCTCCTACCCTACTTTCTCGTTTCGATCTTGTTTATCTCATGCTGGATCGTGTCGATGAGAAGATGGACAGACGCCTGGCGAAGCATTTACTTTCACTCTATATCGAGGACAAGCCACAATCCGCACCATCCGCTGTGGACATCCTCCCTGTTGACTTCCTTACCATGTATATTTCCTATGCCAGAGCCCAGGTCCAGCCTAAGATCTCTGAGGAGGCTGGCAAGGAGCTTATCGAATGCTACATTGCCATGCGTGCTCTTGGCCAGGATGTCCGGGCCGCGGAGAAGCGCATCACTGCCACCACCAGACAGCTTGAATCTATGATTCGTCTTGCTGAGGCCCACGCCAAGATGCGTCTGTCCGAGGTTGTCACCCGTGAGGATGTGCAAGAGGCGAATCGCCTGATTCAAAGTGCACTCAAGACGGCTGCTACAGATTCCCAAGGTCGCATTGACATGAGTCTGCTGACCGAGGGCACCAGCGCAGTCGACCGCAAGCGCAAGGCGGAGCTCAAGGAAGCCACACTTCACCTTCTAGACGAAATGACGTCGGCAGGCAACGCGGTTCGCTGGAGCGATGTCGCTCGCCGTATGGCCGAGGGATCCAGTGTACCTATCGAGGCGACCGAGTTTACTGAAGTCATGAGGGCACTTGAGGCCGAGAATGCGATTACAATCACCGGTGACGGTGCGAGACGAAGCGTTCGACGAGTGACTGCTGTGGTCTAATTGAGGGCCATGATTTGGGGTGGTTGTAATTGTGCAATGGAAAAAATAATGTCATGGGTATGGGTGGATGAATTGCTATGAGATGGGAGCTGGCTCAAGGACTGGGACAGGGCATTTTGGTTGTATGTATTGAATTTTATGAGAAGCACCGGGTTTACGAAATTGGAGAGAAGGGTGTAACACCTTCGCGCGGCGTTGAATTGGTCTTAAGGTAGGGTTTCTATCCGGTTTTTGATTTTGTAAATGTTTCGCTTATAACTACGTATGGTCAATTAGAATCATCACACTATTGATGTCACTAGTTCTTTTGATGGGATCTTGAGGGAAAGCTTGCTCATAATTTTTATTTCATTTAAATATCCTCCTTATTGAAAGTTTTACAGTCTTGCCATTTCTCGAACAAAGCAACTGGTAGTTGTCATACTGTGTTTCCCTTCTAGCGCCGTAATATTACCACTAATATAAAAGCATTTTTTTTGGGGTGTTTCCTTTTCTTGGGGTTGTTGTTGTACATCTCAAAATCGAGATCAAAGCAAAAGTATCCATTCAAGTAGACGACCTGGTCTTACAAGATGTCAACCTTGCGAACCTCGGTCCACTCCTTTTCGACCTTGGGCACCATGATGACCAGCACACCATCATCGAGCTTGGCCGCGATGCCCTCGGCGTCAATGTCCTCCCTAGCCTGCTGCCCATCCAGATCCCGCGGGGGCAGCACAATCTTCTTGTCAAACACGCCGACGCGGCGCTCCGAGGAGTGCAGCGACTGCAAGAAGGCCTCGTCGCCGGGCCTGTGTATGACACCCGCCACGGAGAGCGTAGAGTGCTCCGGGTCCCAGTTGACGCCGACGTCCTCGCGGCGTGCGCCCGGGATGGCAACGTGCAGGACGTAGGCGCGCGGGGTGTTGAAGATGTCAACAGGCGGCGCGAAGGAGTCCACCTCGTCGTTGTTTTCAGTGGTGTTGTTGGCATTGTCCGCACTGTTGTCGTTGTTGGCGTTGAAGCTGCGGGCGGCGGCGGCCATGTGGTTGATAAACGGATGGTTGGCGAGGCCGCGCATCATCTCGTTGAAGTTGAAGGCGTTGCGGGCGGCATAGGAATCGCGAGGGCCGGGGAAGGGACAGCCGGGGCGATCGGAGTGATGATGGTGACGACGACTGCCAAATGCGCCGCCGCGACCACAACCACCGAAGCCGCCGCGACCGCCGAAGCCGCCGCGGCCACGACGACCACCCCAACCGTAGGCGGGGCCATTGCCAAATCCAAAGGCTCTGAAACTAGGACCGTGTGTGTTGTCGTTATGGACGTCATCATACTCGGGAACCATTTCATCCGGGTCGGGAGCGTCGTCCTCTTGCCTCACGGTATCGGGAGATCCGCTCTTCTCGTCCTTGTTGGACGACGTCGGCCTCTTCTCATCGAGGGACTGGTTTTTCTTTTCATCATCGCTAGTAATTTCGATGGGATTCTCACGAGTCTCGTCATCGTCGGCTTCGCCGCGGGTGTGGCGACGGCCGCGTCCATGGCGTCCACCATGACGGCCAGGGCCGTGGTTGCGATCTTCGTGGGAAGGATAGTCATGAACATCAGCAAACCAAGCGTTTCCGGGACTGGAGCCCCACGTCCATGCACCAGGGAAGGCGGGCTGAGAATGACGAGGGTGGTGAGGAAGGTGAGGATGGTGAGGAGGCTGCGGCGGATGAGGTGGATGTGATGGTGGATGAGGCGCCGGCCCGGGAGGTGGAGGAGGGCTGGGAGGTCGTGGATGATCAGATCCCGGTGGCCCAGGAGGGGCAGGAGGAACGGGGGGCCTTCCGAACGGGAAACCAGGCCAGAAAGCAGGGTATGTGTTGTTGTCGTTCCCGTTGTTGCCGCCGCTGCTGTTATCGGCGCCGGGGCCGGTAGGAGCTCCAGCGCGGCTGGGATCGAAACCACGCATCATTTGCTCAAAAAAGGCGGCAGGATCCGGGTATTGTCCTTGGGGTTGTTGCGGTGGGGGCATAATTGCGGTACAATTTACTTGAATAAACTAAGCAATGTTGAAATGTGTGTGTGTAGATGTTCGTGTAAGTGGATGGTGTAGCTGAAATTGTACGATGGAGATAGAATGTAGAGGTGATGAAATGCTCTGAAGAGTAAAGGATGGGAAGAAATGATAAAACATGCTCAAACTAATGGATGATTTATATACGTAAAGTGAGTGAGATCCAAGGCAAAAGGCAGCCGCGCAATTGTGCTACTCGACGCGCAATGACAGACAGACGGTGGTGGATGGGTTGGTGCCTGGGCGGCTGAAAACATGTTGCGTGTGCCATCTGCCGTGCTGCAAATCGAACCAACTAGAAGGACTGTGCAGTCGTTTGGCAGGCAAACTTTGGACTCGCCACCTGCCAAGTTCCTGTGCTTGCGTTTCATGGTATGAGTCTTTGGTCCAGGTAAGTCAAGCCGCGCGGCCAGCCCTATGGGCCTACGCAAGCCCGCATTTGGACGACGCCGCGGCGACTACCTGGTGTCCGAGACCGATGAGAGGTTGAAGTCGTAAATCGGTACCGACGAAGAATCGTTAATTTAATACTTTCATATGTTGAAAAGTTGATTCATAGTTTACGGTTTTTTCCTTTTCTTTTCTCACTTTTCTGTTACGGAGTAGTGTCGTGCGTCATTCACTGCTGTTACTTACATGCTGGCTTTGGTGTTGGAACCGACCACGAACAAGGGGGCTCAATCAAGATCTCAGCCCAAAAGTAAAGTAATATAAAATAAAATAAAACATACAACAATTGGTATTCAATGGTCGTCACCGAATCAACTACTATTCAAGCGCTCCCCTGGTTATCTATCGGAGATCAAACGGCTTCCAGTTGCCAGAGTAGTCAGAGTAGCTTCGGTCGTATTGTGCATATTTCGAACTATGATGTACTGGTATCAGATGTCCTGGAGATCAGCTCGGTCCCGAGAAGTAATTGGTGGGTGCCCTACCCGGTGGCGACTTTTGCCTTTTGCCATTTACGCTCCTCTGCGTAGTGATTCAGAACTCTAAGATGAGATTTAAATTGCTTCGATATAACAGAGAACTTTTATTTAATCTGTCTAGATTTACTCCTTGTGCGCGCCAACTACTCGAAACGCTGGTCTGTCAGTCTATTGCTTCGGCAATAATACATACATTTTAGCAACCATTTTCCACAACTGGTGACCGACGTCAGCATATTCGACACAGCAGGTCCGTAATCCCCTGTAATTTAACGTACAAACTGCATTGCATATAAAAACGCACATTTGTTACATCTCAAATTCAAGCAGTTTGAAGTGCTGAAAAACACGCCACCGCCGACACATCAAATCAAGTCCGATCTAAAACGCGGAGATTATCTATTCACACATTGTAATTTTTGAATCATTTTCTTCCTAGCTGAGGAAACATAGTACTTAATTTATAAGTCTCATATTTTAGAAAAGGGTGTACACGCAGAACAACTGGCCCGACATGTTGTGTCTCTGCGCTTCAAGTTACTCGCTGGTGTACGACCTTGACTGCCGCAGGGGTATAGCCGTGTATTGAACCATCCGATAACCATGAGTCAGAATGTATGAATCGCCTCAAAATCGGGCTGAAATGATCTGGTTAAGACGCATGGCGTCTTTGTAGTGATTCTTAGTCAGATACATAGCTCTAGAGCTGGTCTCTGTTGTCTGCCATTCCCCCAAAAAAATACAGAAAGCCTCAAAATGGATGTTAATCAAGAGACTGAGACATCCACGTATGTTTGCATGAATCTTTTTTTTTTCAATCCTCTTCTTTTAGGCTGGCTTTTAGCATCAGTCTATGTCCGGACAGCTCTGCTTTCAACACTCGCGTACATCCCATCCTTCACACCCATAGCATGTCGGGTCCTCCCATGTTAAATGCCCCAATCTACTTGACAGCCATGGCATAGTTATATTGTGCTTTTAATTTCATATACATAGATATGGCGTTGGCGCCTATCACTCTACTATACAAAAAACCGCCGTTGAGGCACACTGCATTGTCTCACGTTTGACTGGGAACCGGTTACACGTACAACGTTGCACCCCGCGTTCACCCTTCATAACAAAGTCAAGGAATTTGACGGGCCTTTGGGCATCCCAATCTTAGAACCACGGGTTACACAAATCTCGCGGCCTGTCACTCACTGTTAGTAGTGTAGAGAGGCAGGCTACAGATTGGCCGGTACTGGTACCTCTGCCGCACCTCTGCGCTCACCAGGCTAAATACCAACTGTCTAACTTACAGCCTAATGCAAGCCCGTCGGCAAAATTCTGAAGCCAGGTAATTACGCTGCACTAAAAGCAGCTAATGGTCTCCTTGGCAAATACAAGGGTCCCCAATTTCCGCGGTAAATTTTCGTTCTCGAAAGAAATGATGAGACACCTACTATTTGGCCTTGCCCCATCACCTCATCCCATGGAACTAGATGAACTCGTGCGCTGACGGGGATTAGCCCACTCACTTTTTACACAGGAACGAACAGCTATTCGAAAAGAGTCGTCTTTTTGCCTCCTCTCCCCTGCATCTCAAATTAATTTCTGCAACATTTTTTTCTTAAACGGAGCTAATGCATGCAGAAGCAAGGATGTAACATAAGAGGGGCCTTGCTCAGTGGGGCGAGCAAGCCCCCCAAAACTATCTTGTACAAGGTCTTTTTTCTCTGTACATTTTGAGTTGACACATCAGTAACCCTCTATTTAGCTCCTCAATACGGATTGTAACTCCATACTAGTGTATATGGCTTGCAGTAGGCGCATATCTGCAGCAGAAGTCAAGCCCACGTTGATAGTTTACACCGGAATCAGTGGGCTTTTTGTTCTAGCTCATCTTAGTTTCACCACATCGTAAAATATCTCATGTATTATCAGTATTGGCAAGAGGGAAAGAGGATACCATTGAAAGCACGAACCATGCTGGCCTTGAGATGATGTTTCTGGCGTCTGACTCCTTCTTCTCGCTTCTTCAAGAACCACTGGGGAACCCAATACTTCCAATACCACGTTCGTCTGAGACAATCTTGGATACTAATCGTCCGAGACAAAAACACCTTTTTCACAGGACCAAATAGTTGACATTTTCTCTTTGTGTTTCTTTTCTTTTTCTGCTTTCGTTTCTTCTGCTCCGGAGTTGTACGCCTTATTGTCTTATTGCCTTTACGAATACCTTCAATGTCCCAAACATTCATACGACCATAATCCGTTTTCGCTCCGCTCGACAAAAAGAAAGAGGGAGAAAAAAATCCATCACACAACACCAACACTAATTATGGCACACGGAGATGTGGAAATGGCGGTAGAAAAGGACGTCGGAACCATATCCCTCGATCCCCTCTCAGCCGCCAACCGGAGCGATTTGGGCACTAATGACAGTACCAGCAATAACCACAAAATATCACCGGCTGGGTACCGGAAGCTCATTTGGAAGCTCGACACACGCCTGCTGCCGCCGCTCTTCATTCTATGGTTCATCTCTCTCATAGACCGCGTCAACATTGGCACGGCGCGCATCCAGGGCTTAGAAAAGGACCTACACATGGATCCGCGTGGCAACAAGTTCAACATTGCCACAGTCGTCGTCTTCATCGGTCTCATAATCGCTGAGGTCCCCAGCAACTGGCTCGTCAAGCGCTTCCCGCCAACCTTCGTGCTCTGCGGGGAGTGCCTCATCCTCGGCGTCTTTACGATTTGCCAGGGCCTGGTGACCAATTTTTCGGGTCTGGTCGTGATGCGCTTCTTTATCGGCATTCTGGAAGCCGGTCTCATTCCTGGCTCCATCTTCCTCTTGTCGGCGTATTATCCACGCTACGAGCTACAATGGCGACTGAGCATGCTGCACGTCGGCAACGCCACGTCGAACGCCTTCGGCGGACTGCTGGCGTACGGCGTCGCGAGCATACATTCCTCCAACGGCTGGAGCGGCTGGCGCTGGATCTTTGTGCTGGAGGGCCTCATCACGATTGTCGTCACTTGCCTGTGCTGGCCGTTCATGACGAACTGGCCTGCGACCGCCAAGTGGCTCAAGCCGAGTGAGCGGGCCGTCCTCGAGGCCCGCATCCGCGACGACGGCATCATCGGTCGCATGGACGTGCTGGACAGAAGAGCCATTATCCGTTGCATCACCGACTGGAAGGTCTACCTGAGTGCCCTCATCATCGTGGGTAACATCTCGAGCGTCTACTCCATCACCCTCTTCGCGCCGACCATTGTCAAGGTGCTGCAACCCTCGTACACGGTTAAAGAGATCCAGGCGCTCGTCATTCCCATATTCGTCGCCGCATCGACATGCACACTCGGCGTTGCGTACGCCTCGGACAAGCTCAAGCATCGCACTGGATTCGCTCTGTTTGGCTGCTCCGTCGCCATTATCGGCTACATTGTGCTTCTCAATCAGGACAAGGTCTCCGTCAACGCCCGTTACGGGGCCCTGTATCTCATCGCGTCGGGCTCGTTCAGCGTGCTGCCAAGCGCGTGGATCTTGCTGCTCAACAACGTCTCGGGAGGGTACAAGACGGCGTTTGCTGTGGGCATGGAGATTGGGCTGGGCAATGGGGGCGGCTTCGTCGCGTCACTCGTGTTTCAGTCCAAGACGGCACCGCACTACTGGACGGGGTTCCGGACCTCGTGCGGCCTCATGTGCATGGCGTTTGTGTTGATTTGCGTTTACACGACGGGCTTGTGGTGGGAAAATAGGCAGAAGAAGGCCGGGAAGAGAGATTATCTACTTGAGGAGGAGGGTGATAATCTGGGGGATGCACACCCTCGGTTCATATACACGTATTAAGCGATAGGCCAATTTTGGTAGGTTAAAAGATAAAAATTGTATTAAAATAATTACAATTTTGATCTTGCCGTTTTGTTTCTTTTAAACCACAGTTACGAGGCTGCAAACTTGAGTCCAGATACAGTAAGTTAGCGTCAAAGTATCTGTGCGCACCACTCACTGTATGAGCTGGATATTGCCGCCGGAAAAAGACGGTGGTCGGGCTTATGACAAAGAGAATGCGAAGAAGCTCGTGGTATGCTGGCATTGCTGGGTGAAAAGCCGAAAGTCGGTGGAGCCGAGCATGGTAACAAACAAGACGACGTCAAGCTAGACAACTATGACAACGCGCGACAACAGGCTAGCCACGTTTCCCCTTGCAACATTCTGCCAGAAGAAGAAAATAAAAAGCACAATGACTGGACGCAGAGGAACATGGGGGGCGGCGTGCTCCCTGTCTCTGCCCTGGGATCTTCCCATCGGCAAAAGTCCCTCAGCCGCAGAATGCATGCCGCCTTGGTTATAGTAGTAGGGGATACAGGCAGGGGTATTGCGAGCTCCCTTGTTGTTATTAATTGGCCCAAGCGGGCGTAGATGACTTTTCAGGCTCCTTTGACTGGAGATTTATGCATTCACAGCGTGACAGTATCCATGGCGGCATTCGGTGGAGGGTCCTCCAAGGGTACCCGACAAGGTTCTAAATCAGACATGTAAGCACGATACGGAGCGCACCCCGCAAGTAGACATGTATGGTTCTTGGATTTGTGTTACAGGCCAGGGATCTGAGGCGCAGAGTTTTCAGGGACTTCTTTCTGCAGTGGCAATTCACCGGAATGGGAAAAAAAATCAGCCCTGGGTAATTAGATAGGAGTCAGGCTAGCCTAGGTCCTCGGCAAGGTTTGGTGTCGATACTTTCCGCACCTCATCGGTTCTGGACTGCCTGCAAATCATATACCAGGGCGGTAGGGAGAGAGCAATGGCTGTGGCGTGCAGTGTGTATTTGCAATATAAAATGACGTAAAATTGAGAGATGTCACTGGGCCTTGTGATGCTTTCTTTTGCAGAGTCAAGGGATACTGTGGTCGGGAGCCGACACCCTTGGCTCGAGCGAGACAACAAATCATCACTTCCCGCTGTGGATTTTTGGGTGGACATTGGTGGCTTGTCGGTTGACACGGGTCGCCAGCCACAGAAGCCACTCGATCTGCGGCTCAGTCCAATTATTTCTCGGCACAGCCCACCACAATTACACTCAACCACCGCACCGCAAATGACCGGTGTAACTAGTTTGCCGGGTAGTGTACTTATGCAATGATACTACAAGCGGACATTTTGCTGCTTTCTGGAAAGATTTTTTTCCTCAGCTATAAATTGCGCCCGTCGGAGGTGTGGGTGGAACTAGTCGCCTAACAAAAGTGAATCTGTCTCGTAATGCCACAATTGAGGTTTACTCGTAAGCCTATTTTAGTTACCTAACCGGCGACCGTAGCACTGGTATGTACAAGCACTAAAAGGCCAACACCCACTCTCTGGTTTTGCACGGTGGCCTGGCGCTCACCAAGAGGAGGACAGTCGAACAAGGCTCGTGCCGCCCGACGGCCCCCAAGCCGGGCCCCCACAGTTGATCTTTTAGTGGCCATATTCAGTGGGTTTCAATGGCCCTTGATGCACAATGTACAGTCCCTTATGTACCTATACTTTTTGTGAGAGATAGGCCTGGTCTCCGTACCGCAACTACCTACCTGCTGAAGCCCCTCCGCTCCTTGACATCCCCGGCAAAGCCAAGTGCCAGCAGACACGGCATTCTCAAGGTTGCCTTGGTCAGTCACCGTTTGCTGTGAATAACGTTTTCCGTCTCTCTATTGAATTGTAACTCTTCTCTATCTACTCAGCATCATTCTTGTCCCAGCAATCCATCCGTATACTTGTCTCCTTGTGCACTTACACGCCAACGAAACGGCCACCGAACCGTTTGTTCGCTCACCAACCGGCTATTCATCATCCTAGAATCTTCAGACCAACCAAAAGTCTCACATTAAACCAAAAATAGTTTTGTACCGTCGCTTACACCTTTCCCAACCGGTTCGTGCTGCACAGACCATCCGAGACTTGTACACAACTCCGCTGCTACAGGTTGTCTCAACCTCCAGTCGGCTCTACTTCCAGTAACATCGTCTAGAACCTGACGCGAGCTATTCTACAGAATTCCTTCCATACATTAGAAACTAGTTTGGAGCTCTGCCAGGAGGAAAACAGCGCAGGTCCTCAAGCACATCCATGAAACCATGTTGCTTTGGTCGTTATAACCCACATTTGCCGTTTGAGTCAACGTTTTTACCAGTCAACTCTCTGCGGTTGTGTTTAATTTCCCACCCATCACCCAGTTTTGTCCTTTTTTTCTCCGAGTCCGACGACAGAAAGGGGGCATCAAGGCAGGCAAGTAGATGTATGGGAGACAATGAGCACAACCACCACAGGTACACCGGCGATGCAAATTCCCAACACGCCGGAGACAAAGGAGGGTTACAACTTTCTCTACGCCAACATTCCTCTGTTGGCATTCAGTGTTGTTGTGGTGGCCTTTCGAGTGTGGTGGCGATGCATCAAGCACAACGCCGGGAGACTTAATAGAGCAGACATTTGCGTCGTCGTCGGCCTCGCCTTCAACATTATCCAAGTAACATGCATCTCAGTTGGTAAGCGCTTAACACAGTTCGATATTACTTTGACACTGGCTAACAAGTAATGCACTTCTGCAGCTATTGTTCGATGGGGGTTTGGTCATCACGCGCCGTACTTGACCGCCGAGGAGCGCTACAACTCATTACTCTACTTTTTCGTCTTTCAATGCTTCGTCAAGAATACCGTCGGCATCTCAAAGCTTTCTTTTCTCTTTTTATATCTCGATATTTTCCCACAACACAAATTTCGGGTCGTTTGCTGGGCGTTAATTGCTCATATCAGCCTCGGACTGGTGGCACTCGACATTACAACTATTCTGCAATGCCGCCCGATTCCGTTCTCTTGGGACAAGACTCTGCATGGACACTGGTACGCTGGAAACCCACTTACGGTTGGCTATGGGCCTTGCTACGGGATATGCTACTAACAATGCTCTATAGCATCAATATCAAGGCATTTTGGTACGCTCAATCGGGCTGGAATACTTTGATGGATGTCATTGTCCTGGTGCTTCCAATTCCACTCATTATGAAACTACAAATGAACCGCCGAGCCAAGCTTGGCCTGTTGGTTGTTTTCATCCTTGGAGCGTTGTACGTGTTGAAATACCCAGACAGCTCATCGACTATTGCTAACATCTCACAGCGTGTGCATCACTAGTATTGAGCGCATGATTAGCCTCAACTTCAATGCCACGTTTGCCAAGGATTTTACTTGGGCAACCGGCACCTCGGTGATTTGGACTCAAGTCGAATCGACTGTCGGTGTCATATGTGCATGTGCGCCTTCTCTCCGACAACCGCTAGCAAACTTCATTCCCAAGCTCTTCGCCTCTGCAAGTGACGACTCCTATCAGCTGAGCGAGGACGTTCCTCACCACCTTGGTCCACGATCTGGCACGTTTGGCAACTCGCGGGGCTCTTCCAAGAAACGCGGGGACGAGCTTGACACGCAAGTTGACCCTCTCGAAACCAACTACAGAAGCGAAGGCAGCGAGGAGCAAATCATGGGCATCAAGAGAACCATGAGTGTTGATGTGTCATTTGTGCCTAGAGATGGCGAGCCCAACGCAGATGGCACGACGACATATCCAAAACACCAATTTGAGCGACATATCGTGTGAGAAACTAAAAGGTAGAAGAGGCTGTTTATTTGTCTTTATATGGAAGATTCTCTAGCCTTTGGCATGAGTTTTCTGGATTTCAGTTTTGTTACATGGCGTACATACCCCGGAGTTTTTCGATATTTAAGTGGATAAAAAAAAGATACGGGATAGAATAGCAATAGTTAAAGAACAGGCAAATCACCAAACTCTTCGTAAACTATTTATCACTCCGTGGCGTCTGCAGAAACACTTCATTGCAAGCGTTGTCTACCGACCAGGAACTCAGACAAAACATTATTCGCAGGCTCACGGTCTTCTGTGCAAGTCTTTGGCATCGCGCTTCGTGCATATAGCAACTTCCACTTGTATTCCTTGGCCCAAAACCCGTGACACATTGCTCGACTAGCATATCAATACCCAAGCTACGTTACCAACCTCGATTTTTTTTTTTTTTTGCTTTGCCAATTTCGGCATTGTTATCATGGTGCAACTTACCGGAAGCAATCCACTCGCGCGTCATTTGGATAGGGAATAATGTTATGTTTGCATAGTCGATGTGCAAGTTGCTGTCACACTTACGGGACTAACGGGTTCGTTGGACGTTGAACTTGGGAACTTTGCAATGTTTCCGACTGCTTTAACGTACAATGAAAGACTCTTCCACAATACCAGTGCAGCTTGGAACAAACTCGGAGATTAGTAAACTGCGGTTCTTTCATTATTATGTATATATAAAGAAAACTACCATTCGATTCTAAAAGTGCTGCATGTCAACGCATGGCGCAGACCAGCGATATCTACTCCTGACCCTCACACTGTCTTCATCGATATGCAGTTATAATAGTGTAGCCCACGACAACTGCACACGCAGCAGCGGACTGTCGAGTCTAATCATCAAAAAGTTGAATACGCAACCTTGCTACAGCAAGCATCTACCAAACCGTTGAATTAGCCGCCTAAGGTTGCTAAATACAGCTCATGGTTCAACGCAGTAGAGGGCCGGGATTCCAGACTTTGGCCATAGATAGTAGCCGGGATATCACTGTATGTTCTACCTCTAGAGTCTATTCTATCCAAAGAGGAACTACCCGGCTGCCATGGATTGAGATATCGCAGGCCCTCGCCATGCAAGTACCTATACATGGACGAGACCCCCACTGTATACTCCCAAAACAGGCAAGATGGCACAACTTCACCAACGAGATCAGCCCCGCCGCAAGCGCCTGATTAGTTAGTCCTGGGTGGCTAGATGATTTGAGATTGGGGTCACAGGCACTAGTACAAGTACAAGCCACAACCCAGTAACCACTTGTGCGCAGACCTTTCTAGTTGGTACGTTGGTGCGGCCGGTAATTTATTGTCCACCAGCAATCTTTGAGAAATAGACACAAGGCTCGGCCAAGCCCTTTGCATCATGGGTTCAATAACAGAGGGAAAAACCCCCATTGACGTCGCCATCATTGGCGGTGGCATCGGTGGCCTGGCGCTGTCGATCGGCCTCCAGCAATACAGCCACATTCGTGTGCGCATATTTGAAGCCGCGCCTATGTTTTATGAGATTGGAGGTGAGTTTTCCGAATCAATATTTAATGACTCCGGGTGTAAACTATTGAGTCGAAGAACAGAGCAAAAATCAGCAATGCTAACTCACGCGCCCTCATCCAGCCGGCGTATTTTTCGGCGCCAATGCCATCCGCGCCATGTCACTCATCAACCCAGCCATCGGTGAGGCCTACGGTCGCATCTCCACCAGCACTGGCTGGGAGTCCAAGAAGAACACTTACTTTGACTTTATTCTTGGCCAGGACCTGCATGGCCTGCCTGCGGGTACCCCCGTTGCCTCGCCGCAGCTAAGCGACGACGAGCGGCACAGCACCGCCCACCGCGCTCACTTTATCGATGAGCTGGGTCGCCTCGTCCCTGAGCATCTCGCTGAGTTTGGGAAGCGTCTGTATGACGTGACTCGCGACGATGCCCGCGGCCGCACGATTATGAAGTTTGCAGACGGCACTACTGCCGAGGCAGACGCAGTAATTGGGTGCGATGGCATCCGCTCCGTGTGCAGGAACCTCGTCCTGGGCAAAGACAATCCGCTCGCACAGCCTGTGTTTACAGGCAAGTATGCGTACAGGGGGCTGATTCCGATGGACAAGGCGGTTGCGGCGATTGGCGCGGAAAAGGCGCAGAACAGGTACATGTTCCTGGGGAAGAGAGGGCATGCCTTGGTGTTTCCGGTGGCCGAGGGCAAGATTATGAATGTGGTCGCATTTGGCACGGCGAAAGATGGAAAATGGGAGGGAAACTGGGTCAAACCGATGAAGAGAGAAGACATGGAGGAAGACTTTAAAGATTTTGGCCCAGACTGTCAAAAGATCTTTTCAGTAGGCTCTTTCCTCCCCGCACCACAGCAGAAACAAAGATTTCCTCGGTTTATTTGTTAACAATGCCTGTCCTGAAAATAGCTCATGGAAAACACTGATCACTGGGGCATCTTCGACCTCTCCGAGGATATTTCAACCTTCACCTCCAAGCCACTTCGTCTCCTTCTTCTCGGCGACAGCGCCCACGCCTGCGCTCCACACCAGGGCGCAGGCGCGGGCCAGGCCCTCGAGGACGCGCACGTTCTCTCCCACATCCTTGGTACGTGCCGTTCCCCTGCCGACCTTCTATCTGCCTTTGAAGCTTATGAGCATGTGCGCCGGCCGCGCACCCGCTTCGTGCAACACTACGGCCGCCGCCAAGGCGAGTTGCTGGACCTCCACTGGCCAGGCGTGGAGGATGACCTAGAGAAGCTGCGCGAGATCATTGACGTGCCGATTCGGGAGATTTGGAACTGCGATCTTGAAGCGGAGCTAGAAAAGGCAAAAGTCAAGATGGCAGAATTGCTTCGCTGAGGCGGTAGAGGGGGAAGGAGTTTGTGAGCGAGCGACTGAGGAATCACTGGAATATCATTTTCCGATTTGAGTTGATTGTTTTAAAGTGGCAAAGGTAACTTGTGGAATCAAAAAGTTTTGGAAATTTCGAATACTTGCTTCAATTGTGTGGGACGTTCTGCGCAAAATGAAAGCCTGTTGGTTTGCAAATAGCAAGCCACCTCATTATTTTCTTTCAAACCTTACAACAACTTCTGCACTCCGTACATCCCTTCCTGTTCGCATTCAACTCTATGGACTATTTAAAATCAACTCTCCCCCAATTGAAGCCCCCTCGCCATCTTTCTTTACTGCACAGGTGTCCTCAGACTATCCCAAAGTTCCATCACTGCAGACAATACAGCACACCTACCTTCACAAATTCAGTGGCTGTTCTCATTTATTCATAATGTCAGACATATTCGAGCTTCTCCCTCCGGAGCTTATCTACCCTATCCTGGAAGAGAACGGCCCAGAAGATCTCTTAGAGCTGATATCAGCATCACCGTACTGTTTCCGGGTCTTTGCCACCAATCCTAAGCGATTCCACCTCGCCTCCTTGAAATCAGCCGTGCCCAAGCCGATATGGAGCGAATTCACTGCTGCTTGCTTTGCCTCATATAGATTTCGTGTCATTGAGTCAAAAGTCAACTTCAACAATCTCAGCACCGTCTCCGAAACACAAATCTCCGCAGACAGGGGGGAAATTTGGAACTTCCTTCGTCAATATTTCGGCAACTCGTCAGATGCAGAGTTCCCCATAATCTACAACGACGATATGCGATACGCCCGCAGAATTTGCTCCATCGCTTCTTTTTTTGTAAAGAAGTTTACCCAGAAAGCATTGAAAGAAGCGCAATATCTTGCTAGGGATCATGTCAATCACGATGAGGGTGACGAGATGAAGTCCGATGAAGTGAAGAAAGAGCCAAACACCATTTTCCATCTTTCAGATGCAGAAACACTCCGTCTCTATCGAGCGATTTTCCGCTTTCAAATCTGCTGCAGGGTCTTTCGGCCGAAGCGATTTTTGGATCTAGTGGGCGACCATCGCGCTTTTGAACAGCATACGCTCTTCATCCACCGTTTCGAGCCATGGGAGGTGGAGGAAATGACTTGTATCCATCAGTTCCTCTCAGATGCAGTTCTAAAGGCTCTGGAAGCCATGGACTGCGAAGTTGAATCATACGTACGCGAGGCTTGCCTTTTTATGCGGCCCCGTTATCACAGCTGTGACCCCCGGGATGTCGAGATTGTGTCTGATGAGGGGCCTATTACATTTGTCGACTTCTCTGGCTGTGCGCTATCGGCGTTATTTGGCGCATTTAGTCGCTTCAGAGAGCGCAGACTATGGGTCATGAGCTCGATTGTCTCAAAGGGACTCCTATATATGGCTGAGTTTGTGTTGAGCGATAGAGACACTCAATTCAAGGAGCTCCGAAAAATGCATCACTCTGTGGGGGATCAATTCATCGTTGACTCACTGGAGCACTTGAGCGTCGCAGGCGTGACCGTGCCTCGTCCCAGTAATGTCCTGTATGAGGGACGGTACGCAGTTGCAAAGGGAGCCAACCTGGCATCACACATGTACGGGGCAGATCTTCAGCGATCATATCTCCGTATTGCAAATGAAAATCGCATGGTCCCATTCAGAGCGCTCGGTTACTCCTTTTGGGACTCGGAGAGACTTACTTCTGAGCTACAAAAGAAAGCCTTTGCGGTAGCTAAGGCGATGGGGGATAGCGAGATCAAGGATCGTTATCTGTGGCATGATGATGATCCTCTGGAGTTGAGACTAGCAAATTGTGTCATACGGGTAGAGGATGAGGCCTATCTAGTCCAAAATTTTGGTCCATTATATGAGGATGAAGTCTAGAAAAGCTGCATAGACAACGTTACTCGATGCCCAAGGCGCAAAGTCAGGAGCTCAGATGCCTGCTACTCCTACTACAGTCAAGATGTCCTGTATGTCACTTATGCAAGGATCCGTTCGGAATGTAGCATCACTATTATTAGTATTACCATTGTTTTAATCATATCTATGTTTGGAAAATTTTGTCCGCAGCGCTTCGTTCCCAATAGTCAATCCGAATCATCAAAGTAACACTTTGTTTCCTGTCTCTAGACTTGCTGACATCGTTTCTCCTTAACCCGTAGCAAATTTGTCATGTTAATGCTGACAAAAATTGCGCGAGTAGTAGCCTGCCAACTCTTTTACCATATATGCCCGAAATAGTGCTGGCGTGCAATTGATATGTCTCCAACCACCAAGTTAGCTTGGGAGCAGTTGCTCCGGATATTTCATCAGTCGGTCAATACGTAGTAAGGCCATGGAGGTCAAAGCTTTTTGGCTGCCTAGAAATGAGGTGTGCATTTTTTTATTTATTGAAAATTAATAATAATAAAATGAAAATCCTAGTGGCCGCCGCAGGCGGCCAGCGTTTCTATAGCGCTCAGCCACGCCTGTCCATCGCGATGCCTCAATATGCTTCTTTCAGCTAACTTGGCATAAGGTCAGATGCCCTGGGCCTCTACTGCACAACACTACGCTGCATGCAAGAACTATGCGGCCGACGATCGTCTCGCTCAGCTCGGCAATGTTTGGTCTTGTCGATCGTTTTGGGTGGTACATATATGTGCATACCCAGTAAATTAATTGCCGGGCCGTGCTGGCGTCAGCTGTGTGCTATTGCAAACCCGGATAATACTAGTTCGGATATTTTATTTAGTTTTTTGCGCCATTCTGTCGCTTAGCGTTTCCCTCAACAAATAGGTTAAATATGGCTCTTTGCTTCCATTGCCGTCCCGCGTCTTAGTTGTGGCAGAGGAATGGCTTCGTTGTGGCGCGTGGCTGCGAGCTATTGTGTGTCCAAGCAGACTTGTCTTATTTTACGCAGCAAAACAATAAAAAACGCACACCTCTTCCATTGTTCATCTTTGAGTTTCTCTTTCTTTTTCGGATACAATGGGGTTGATTGGAGCTAGCTACGGTCACGCGTTACCTGGTATCTACAGGATCATCGTTGGGAGGGTTGTTCAAGACAGAAATACGAGCCTTCGCCAAGTTAAGCCTGTAAGTGGCTGCATCGCAGCCCGGGTCAGCCGCATGCAAATGAATGACTCCGTCAGCCTTCTGCCACTAGCTTTGCCGAAAAAGGCAACAAGTAACTAATTTTACCGGAGCCAAACAAAAAAGAGGTCAAAGATTCAAAAGAGGCTGAATTGGAAGACAAGCACGTGGGTACATGATCCATTAGTTTCATTATTTATAATATTTTTTTCTTCTTTTATGTTAAGTCTATTATTAGGAATAACTCTTGTATTAAGCTTGTCGTCCAATTTGGGTCTCCAATTGGTGTGCTTTTTGTGGTAGTGTGAAAAATTTATATACATGAAAGGAACCTAAAGCGATATTATGAAATAGCCATTAAAGACGGAGTAAGGTGAAACTGTTCAAGTAGATGTGAAGTACCCGGTTGCGTTTCTGTTTCGTTGCATTAAACAAATAGAGGAAATGTGAGAAAGATCGACAAGGGACGTGGGAGGATATTTGTCATCAATGCATTCTAAGGTCGATGATCTTAGAGACACTGGGAACGCCATTGCTGTTCATGACAAAGAGCATCCAGTAACCAGGTAGTAGGATGCCGGCGTCGGTTGGCAAGTTGGCCACGTATTGCGTGTTCGAGTTCTTGTTGAGCGTCAGAGGGACGCGACGCTGATCGGTGTTGACAGTATGCGTGGCGGTTCCCACACGCATGAGGGAGGCGCTCTGGATGGCGCCGCCCGTGTTGATGGTGATGACATTGTTGTTGACCGTGGCTGAGGTAATGGTGGGACGAGTGGCAGGCGAACCGTCACCGTTGAGCAGATAACTGGGTGTGTAAATCTGGCCGTCAAAGTGGTTTGTGTTGCAGTCGCCGCAGAGGCCACCGCCAGCGTTGAAGACGCGGCCATCGGGCATCAAGAGGGAGATACTGTGGTAGTTGCGGGGGATGGTGTTGGGCTGCATCTTGTAGAATGAGTCCTGAACCGGGTCGTACAACTCAGGTGTAAGCTGCGGTGTGCCATCGTCAAAGGGAACGGCGTAGGACTGGCCGCCGGTGATAAAGGTCTTGCCGTTGGGGAGCACGACGGCAGTGGCGAACGCGCGAGCGAACCAGAGGCCGTTGCTGGCAAATTTCACCTGAAGAGGCTGGGCAGGGGCCCCGAGCGTAATGATGTGAGTATCGGCGTGCGCATTGCTGTACTGGTATGAAGGTGAGCCACCGGCTGTAAGAATCTTGCCCTGAGTAGCGTCGAACATGACTGCGATACCGCACATCGAGTCGGGCGAGTCGCCGCGGTTAGAGGTACGCTTGCCAGCGCTGATGACATTGCCGTTGTAGCCGGTGAAGTACCAGTTCATGGCAGTGCTGGGACCGGCCTGGAATACGGAAGCGCCCTTCCATCCGAAGAGCCAAGCGTGGTTGTCAGCACGATAAACACCCTGGGCATCATTGGTCAACATGGGTGAAACCCTGGCGTATGGCAGCGACTGCCATGTGTTTGATCTGGGGTCGTAGAGCTCGCCATCCTTTGGCTCAACCTCGCCGCCAGCCCATGAGCCTCCAATGACAAAAACCTTTCCTTCCGAGGTAGTGGCCGAAGACTGGTAGCCACGAGGAACAATCATGTCCGCTGCAGGATTCCATGACTGAGAAGGAAAGTCGTAGATTGTGGACTTGTACTTGGAGTTGCCACCAGTGACAATGACTTGACCAAATCCATCAATGGAGATGCCTGGACAGAACATGTCATGGTCAGTGTTGTCCACAACCTTAGGCTGAACGTCATTGGTAGCAGGATCCCAGATAGAAGTAAAGACGCGGTCAATAGTTCCGTCTTGGATATAGTTGTTATAGGCGTAGGCAGACCAGATAGTAATCTTGCCCGACAGTGGATCAACCATGGCAGCGACAGGGACAGTCGGGAAGTCAATAGTCAGTCCCCATTTTCCAAGTCCGGTATATGGGGTTGGCTCAGCCTGGGCATCATAGATGCCAACCTCGGCGATGCTCGTCCACGGGTTTCCGTTGACCTCGGTGATGGCCTTTATACGCACATACCGAATCTTGACCGTCTCAAAATTGGCGTACTTGGTCAGTCCGTCGACGGGCCAGTTTCCGATAGCGACTAGCTGCCAGTTATTGTTATCCGTGCTGACGGAGATCTCATGGCGGGCAATCCAGCCGTTCTGGTTACCGTCCTGTCGTGGCAGAGCAGAGACACCCTTGACATTGTGCAGGGAGCCCATATCAATGGTAATGGTGTGAGGCGGTGGAGGGTTCGAGTTTTGCCAGGATGTATGCCAGAAGGTATTCTTGTCCCCGTCAATAGCCTTGTAGCACTCGTTTCCAGTATTCTGGCTGTCGCAAGTAGCGGTCCATCCTGCAGCATTAAGCTGCGGTGCGTTCAGAGGCGGCGCAGCAAAGAGTTGGTTAGCATTTGGATTCGAACCGAAATGCTCTCTGTCTGGTTTACCCTGGCGTTCCTGGAGGAGTGAGTTAGATCCGTGGACGACAGAGCCGCCCAGTCCAGAGAGGAGCAGAGTATACAGGCTTAGTGACTTCATCTTTCCTTGGAGGACAAGTGAGACACTCTATCCAAGCTTGGTAATTGTGGTAAAAGACTCAATCTATCACAAGGAAAAAGGTGCGCGAGTCTTTGGGGGGGGGGGATCAGTGGGTTGTTATAATAATGAGGTCAACAAGCATGTACCATCCGCCTAATCCCCGTGCAGTGACTGACTACACTCTGCGCGGTAATGACGACTATTTCTGAATTTAGCTACCAGGAGTGGTTTAGTAAATCTCTTCTAGCCCAGCGAAGAAAAAAAAAAATAAAAAAATAAAAACTATGGCTGGGGTTCAACCCATTGCTTTTTTTGGTCGGCCTAAGCGGGCTGAAAAGCCACGCGGGTTGGTGGTGGCCTCTTTCATGTCACCCCCCTCAAAGCAGGCTGCATGAGGCTGATGACAGTTGACATGGACCATGTTGTATAACTGGAGAGACTGGGGCATCGATGAATCAGGTGGTTTTGGCCTATTAGGGCTCAACTCCGCCTCGTATATACCCAGGCAGTGGGCGTCTTTGCGAGGCACCAAGTATTTATGCATCCACGTACTTGGTACCGAAGGATAAGGCTCCGTAAAAAGGGTCGTTGCATTCTATCTGATCCAGGAGCCTCGTCCAACCTTCTATTTGAAGGGGAAAAGGGCCACTTCATGGATCCATTGACATGCATGTCTATTCGGGATGCACAATCCGGGCACTGGCGGGACTGCGGCACTGCAACCTGACACACCGAGATTCCGGTAACAAGCTCGGGCCAAAGCGACAATCAATACCTACTTGGAAAACTAGTAAACAGACGATTTATTAATATACTACTGGTACTGGTACTACGTCTTGGTAGATGGCAACAAGCTAGCTCTAACTACTAGTTAATTGCTCTCTGGCAGCCAGCCTCAGCCAGGTTGCAACACACGAGCAGCCTGTGGGCCGTTCCACCAAACTAGCCAAGAGGCGTCGGACAGGGGTAAAGATGGGTGTACTGCCACGTCTGTGCCAAGCGGAGCTGTGCCGTTTTTTGCTTCATTGGGCAAATGAATCTAACAGTGGGGGAGAAGAAGAAGCACAATGGTGCCTTTTTGCTTCTCATTTTGCAGTAGAGCTCTTAAAGTGGGTGCTGCAAGCCAAGCAGATCACATCACAGCACTTGATTGACCTACATGCGCCGGTGGCAATTCGGTAAAAAGAAATGCGAACAATGATAGAGATGAGGGCGAGGGCGAGGGGAAACTTGCATTACTGATACTCCGGACAAAAACGGCAAACCTGAGGTGCAGTGCGGGCTCATAGTTGAGGAGGCTGGATAAAAATGCATGTCTCGATACTACACAAGAAAAAGCACAACGTTGGCATTTGCAAGGCCCAACCCCCCGCCCTGTTGCCTGGCCTCTTTCGGAGGCCTGAGCCAAAGCCAGAACTATGGTTTGCTATTCGTCTGAAATTCCATCATGCCCACCTCGATTTATTTGCATTTGCATGTTGTACCAATTCACCTACGCCGCATGACGGTACGCAAGGCAGCTCACAAATACAATGCGGAGAAGGCTGCGTTCAGCAAGCCACTGGCAATGAACATTGGCATCTTCCTGCATCGCAAGAGAGTCTTTGTTCTTCGCCTTCCAAAATCCTACCAAGTCCGAGACCGACGCCGTACCTAAGCGAGTTAGGTGCACCGCGCGATCTAGAGCTAGCCAAGGCTGTGAATACGAATTGGGATATGCTTGGTAGAAATTGGCTAGCCCGCACGGGGCTTAGCTACGAAAAGGAACTGGAGCAGGCCGCCAGGCATCAGGCGTACTGCACTGGTAAAGGCGGGCTTTATGGGAAAACAATAGTTACAAGTTAGTCAAGCCCCTAGTTGGTCCAGCAAGAATGGCCGGAGTATTCCGTACACTACGGAACCATGCCTGCCGGTGTTGCTTTGTCCAGCCTCACAAACGTGGTTTTATTGTTACGATGGCGGCCGCCATCCTCTCCCGGTCTTCTGTGCCGTGCTAATTAAGTATTTAGCACAACTTACTCTTCACTGCTTTTTGTTGGTCAGGGTCCAGTGAACGCCACCAAGACCAGGACCGGCATCCACCATTGTCTAAGATGGCTAGACCTTTAAAAAAGGAGAGAAAGTGTTAGTCTACGCCCTGTAACTAGTTGCTCCGTAACTTACAGCCAGAGTTGGTAGTCTGTTGTCTGTCTGTGCCTGACCATGTTCGGCAGGCCTGCATTGTTCTGCTCTAGTCTCCCCACCCATCGTCATAGGCCCAAGGAGCTATCACGCGTGCTCACCACATTCTCCGGTAATCAAGGCCGACTGGAGACCCGATTCTGGTTACTTACACAGTGGAACCCCTCAATTGTAAGTTGCTCCGTCTTGTAAATAAATTTGAGCTAGACAAGCACGGACAGGTAAACGTTCAGTTGAAGTGACGCTTAGAATGGAAACACACAAGGGCGAATGAGACCGTGAATGCGCGAGCTGTGAGTGCCTTTACAGCAGAATGACAGATGCCCACAGCCGCAGTAAAGCAAGATCCAGATTGGGCTGAGGGGCCGCCTCTCACCAACGGTTACGATTCCTCTCTCGTACATGCAATGCGTGTCTGGGCATTCTCATCGTGGCGGGTTTGCTTACTTGGTAAGTTATGCTTATGCCGACGGCCGCGTGTGGAGTCCCGCAATCATGTTCCTTGCAATTACCGCATATCGACACAATACCAGTACCTTTCCATGAGGCTGTTGCCAATTTTAGGAACAAAATTGCCCCAACTTTTACTCCAATGGAATCTCTTGGCCCGGGATTCTTGGCACGTGTGACTGTTGTATGTCAATGTAAGCCACGGCCAAAACTCCTACTTCCTTTTCTTCTACTGGTAGTTCTCTCGACTCGCGTTGAAGCAATTCCCTGGTTCAGCTTTGACCACCCCACAGTTCAGCGGACATTTGGATATGGTCCGCGAAAACATGCCCTAGCCTACAAAAGAATAGGCAAGCGGACCAACTGACCTATCCAGGCCCTCCGGTCCCTGGCAACATGGTCCAGTTTTGATGGCTGAAGTCTAGTGAACGCCCAAAAACATGCTCCGTAGGCGCTTGAGCCTTCCATTTAAATAACTCTGAAAAAGGAGTACTTGCACCAGCTTTGAACGATGTTGTGGTATTTTCAGACGAAATGTGCCATCCATCGAGCTTATGTAGCCGCAATTTACGGTGTTACCGAGCCTGTTATCGGCTGACCTAGCTATACGAGATCTGCAACCAGCATATCATTGTGGCTCCTAGACCCCGAAAACCCATCTAAATTCTCCATTGCCTCTGTTTCAGGACGGCAAGCCTCTTACCATTTGCTAGCTCCTGCAAATTTTCAAATACGAGTGCACAGATTTTTTTAGGCATAGGTGGAAAATACCCGAACTGGCAGGCCTTCAATTGAAGAGGGGAATAGATAAGAAAAAGAATTGTTCTTTATCGCTCTTATTAGCGCCGTTGATACGTGACAAAGATGGGCATTCGTCTAACTGTAAGCATTTCAATGTCAAGAGCCTGCAGTGCATTGTCTCACGCCATCAGAACTGAATGGCTGGAAACATCAGGGCAAGGCCGGCGATGAGACAGAGAGCCACGGTATTGAAACGGTTTCCTCCGGCAGCGTAGGATTACTCCAGAGGACAGTCGCTTGGTTCTAATTAGACACCTGGTAAGACTTCTGTCTCCAGAAAAGCTACTTTAGGCATTATTTTTTATTACACTCTCAGTTATTTCGATCAAAGCCCGTAATTCTGATTTGCCACCGAGCCTACATTCGCTATGAGGGTATGCTTTGCCGTGGCCTGTGAGACTACTCCGTACTTTGTACAGTCTTGTGCATTCCTGACCTGGCCACAGCAGACAATTGAAAGCAATATGAAGGCAATTATTGACTCAGTGCAATTACATCTGATTTTCTCTATTTGTAGGCAGGTAGCGAGAGTCCCAGGGGTCTCCCATGGCCTGAAGCAAGTGAGCCTATTGCAATCTGCCGACTGCCGACTGGCGGCTGCGGTTAGCGGTCAACTCATGCATTCGGAGTCATACAAACTATCAACATTCTGGAAATAGTATAGATACTGTAACGTAAGGTAAAGCACGTAAAAGGATGCCTTTCTCGGGCTCATGGACTTGTATAGAAACGATTTTCTAGAGCAGCGTCAAACTTTCCCGTCAACATTTCCACAGTTAGCAGTTCATACAGAGTAGGCTGATCTCATGGCTAAACAATGCAACAACACCCAAATTGGAAGCAATGTTAGCAGCTGTTGTGGTCTTTGCTAATAAATGTTTTGAGTACGCCCATGCTTTTGCATCGCATCAAAACATGCCTGCGTAGCTATTGAGACATGCGAGAGTAGTACTTGCTGTCAGAATAATATTTCAGTTAACCTGCAGTTTAAGCTTGAACATCTTTCATAAAAATGATGTGCTACTTGGTGGATATGATGCCGTCGAGCCAGTGCTAAACAATAAGGGCGAAGGTAGCTGTCATTCAGTATTCTGTATTGATAATTAAGGTGCATGTAGCTGAGCAAAATCCTTCTCCGCCAATGTGTGTCCTAGTTTTCGCCAACTGGCTGTACCAGTCGCGCATATCGCAGCATCAATCATCGAATTGAATTATTAAAACAAAAATCAAGAATGAAAATAACCCAATACTATTTAGTCAATCCCACACCGCTCGATAATTTACATGAAACAAAACTGGTCAACAAAGGAGCAGGACGAAAAATGCTTCAGGGTAGCTTGCCTGTGAGATTTGAGCCCACCGGCCAGCCAGCATCTCACTACAGTGGGCAGCGCAATGGTTGGAGCTCAGGAACGACATACTAACCTACCAAGGAGCTTCGAGTCACCGTCCACATCACCCAGCACAGCACAGAGAGAGCCAGCTCAACAGCGATGCGCGGTTCAGATCAATCGCCTCTGCGCCAATGTCCAGCCTAACGCATAACGGTGCCAGTCGCGCCACCAGCGACGATGCGACGACGGCAACATCGACCAAACGACAAGCTGCGGGGCTCGAGAATGCCGCCACGCTGGCCGAAGTGCGAGCCGCCCTCGACGCCTTGCACGTCCACGAGGCGGGCATAACCCGACGACTCGATAACCTGATTGCCTCGCAATCCGAGCTCTCGAGGGACCTAGGTCGACTAGACCTCCTGCGCGCGGGGCTCGGCTCCCAGGTCATTGCCGCGCGGTCCATTGGCAATGACATGCTGGCCACGGCTGCTGAGACGGCGGGCGACCTGAGCAGCAAGGTCAAGAAGCTGGACCTCGAGAAGAGCAGGGTTGAGGATACGCTACGCGTGGTGGAGCAGGTCGCAGAGCTCAAAGCTTGCGTTCATGGTGTCGTCGGCTCCATGGGCGCACCGCAAGACTGGGAGGCCGCCGCGGGATACCTGGCCCGCGCGAGCAACGTACCCGAGGACATCATCAAGGGTCCCTTTGCTGCAGGCATTGTCCCCAGCGTCGAGGTTCCCGATGCGCCATGGACGACGCTTGAAAACGCCAAAGAGAGCCTCTGCACTTTGTTCTTGCGCGAGTTCGAACGGGCTGCCGCCGACGGCGACGGAGCCAAAGTCACCCGCTTCTTCAAGCTATTCCCGCTCATCAGCCGAACAGACGTTGGCCTGGATGTATATGGAAGATATGTCTGCCAAGGCGTTGCAGGCACAGCTCGGACGACGCTCAAGGACGGCATAGGTGGCCAGTCACGCAAGGAGGGGTTTTTCTACGCCAATGCTCTCACCAAGCTCTTTGAGCACATTGCACAAATTGTGGAAGGTCACGGTGGCTTGGTCGAGAGACACTATGGCGCAGGCAAAATGGTTCGCGTCGTTGAACGACTGCAGATGGAGGCAGACGTTCAAGGTGGCATCATCCTCGACACTTGGACCGACGAGCGAAGCCTGGATAGGAAAATAACTGACGTAAAGAGCTATCCATTCTCATTCTTGGTGCAGAGCTTTCTACCACCACAGTCGCGAAGCAACACACCACGCATAAACTCACCAGCGGTTGGCGCGGGAACAAACAGCCGTGCCAGCGAAGACGAAGGCGTCAACATGAAGGAGGTGGATGCCTTACTGAGCGAGATTGCAGTCATGCTGGGTCGCTGGGCTCTTTACACGCGATTCATATCAGGAAAATGTGCAGTGAGTATAGCTAAATTGTTGAGGAGTTGCATGCAGTTGCTTTCGTGCTTTCTGACGCCATTTTGTAGGACCCCGACGCAGACGACGCACCTTTGTCTACTGCGGAGGTAATAATAAAGTCAAACCTATATAAAAAGGTTATGGGGAAACTTGTAACACCGTACAATGTTATGACGGCATTCTTCTTCCGACGCTCAGTTGAAAAATCTTTCCAATTGGACGAATATCCACCAGGACTTTCGCTGAAAATGAACAAGCCCATCGACGGCGAAGCGCCATACATAATCCTGGCGGTTGACGATGTCATGTACATCATGAACTCTACGATACAAAAATCCATCTCTACATGCCAAAAGGACGTGGTTTCCAACGTGATCCCGTCGATCGAGCGCATTTTGTCGGCCGACTTTGTTGGCATGATACAACGCAAGATGCGTGATGAAACCTACCCAAAACCCGTCATCCAAGGCGGGTTCCCACCAGAGGACAAGATTGTCCAGTTCATTGTCCTCATCAACAGTTTGGACACTGCCAACGAGTATCTTGACAGGATTATCGACGGCCGCATCTCTGTCTCAAAAAACAATGACGACGTCGCACTGCCACGGGAGTCCTTAAAGGAGTCCTTCCCCTTTGAAAAAGATGCCATCATGGTCGCTAATCAGCTGCACAAGCTACAAAGGACTTTTTTGGCAAAGTCGAATGAACTACTCACTGAAGGCATCAATGTGCTGTTTGAAAGAGTGGTCAAGATGCGCCTTCGGCCTGTGCTCGCCGAGACATTCCGTGATGCCGACTACACCATGACGGAGCAAGAGCTAGCCGAGTACGCGGAAGAAAACGAAGAAGAAGAGGACCAGATTATCGAGATGGTCGCGCGTCGCTTCGAGCGCGGCTGGGACATGCTCATGAAGCCCATTGCGCGCATCATGACGCCCGCCACCTTTGCTGTACTGTCCGACACCACGGCCAAATACCTGTCCAACGTGCTGGAGAAGAAGTTCTTCACCTACTCGGGCAAGACGAGCGAGTACGGCGCCATCCGCATCGAGCGTGACTTCTCCGCCATTGTTGGCATCGTCGCCAAGGGCCACTACGGCATCAGGGAGGTGTTTGGCAAGGTGACGCAGCTGATGATGGTGGCCAATATGGAGGAAGAGGAGTGGGAGGAAATTGTTGCATTGGACGGCGATGATGGAATTGAGTGGACGCTAACCGAGGATGAGAGGAAAAAGGCAAGGGCCTTGGTACGTCGCGCGTAAGCGGTCTTCTAGGCTAATCTATAGAGGAGAAAAATACATAGATGTGAATAATTATAGAGAATGGAACTGAAATCAAATTGCATACACAAAACGTAGTTTCCCACACTATCCTGCCAATGGGGGGGGGCATTATATGGCGTTCTAAGCTCTCGCGTCATGTTGCGGACTAACGCCGACAACACGCTGATCAAACAAAATGACAACGGAGCAGCAGAAATTGCTCCCCAGCTTAAATACTGGCGTCTTAGTATCAGTATTGATCTTGTGACATAGTTTACTAGTCTATCAAGTGACCTGACAAGCCGCCCAGCGGGCTAGGGTCATGTACTCTGGATTATGGCGTGTCAAATTTAAACTCATACAATGATGCTGTCCCTACGCACAGAGCTTAGGACTTACCCAATTAGTTCTATAATCTTTCTAGAGATGGTTAGATGGCGCTTGACCCGTGGGAACAGGCCGAACTTAAACCGGGTGGACGAAGCAACGACGATGTGCGACCATATTTTGGCTTTTATATGATGATGTCACTACGCAACCCAAAATCGACTTGATAAACGAAAGAGGCAGTTGTATACTAGTCTACTAGGCTTTTACTTTCAAAAATCCTAACCTATTTTCTTTTAGTACTCCATGCACTCGGGGCTGGAGCATACCGAACTGGCGCAACTGTTGAGTTTGAAAAGTAAGGTTGTTTATGTGATCCGGTGACGCCTGTTATGTAGATCAAAATTTCCACATACTAGCGATGAAGATATCAGTAATGGAAGGTAAATAAGACTTGCTCTTCAGGACTTGTTTGTACCCAAGCGTGCCTACGCCTGCATCAAATACTACTGCTAGGCAAAACATCAAGTGTAGATAGTGTGTGGTGGATTGTGTACCAGGTAGGCAAAAAAATAGCACGATGATGGATAAGACAAGCGTGGCGCCATATTTTTCTATGATTTAATGCTATATACAAGATTGTTTAGTCAAAGCCCATCGCCCACCAATTTTGCGCCAACCCAACCATGCAAATAACGAAGCTCAAACAGCTGAAAAAACAATAAACATTTCAAAATTATGTTACACAGCCTGGCTATAACCGCTAACCATGCGCCGCTTCCCGTACTTCAAATATTTTCTTAATTCATCCACCCAAAACACGGTGCTGCACAAAAGCGTCAGACGGAACAAGTCGCCAAAGCTGAGTGGCACCGTTTGGAACACTTCCTGTAGAGCAGGCAAGTAAATAACAAGAATCTGGCCGACCAGGCTGAGGGATACGGCCCAGTTGAAGAGCGTGTTGGAGAAGAGTCCGACCTCGCCACGGAGAATCGATTTACTCTCCGAGCGACAGCTGAGCGCGTTAAACATGTCAAACAGGACAAATGTTGTAAATGTCATTGTCGTGTCGCGTCGCGTCACCTGGCCGTCGAGCATCTCGCGACAGTAAGTCAGCATGGTGCCAACCATGATGATAAAGGCGGAGGTGAATACACGGGTAATGACTCCGCGTGTAAGTACGGGATCGTTCCGTCTCCTTGGAGGCTTGGTCATGACGTCTGGGTCGACTGCCTCAACACCCAAGGACTGAGCCGGCGGACCATCCATTATTATATCTGGAGAACAAAATCATTAGACGAGTTTCAGAAGATTTCTGTATGTTGTCAAGATTGAAGCTTACTGATCCAGAGAATTTGCATGGGGTTCAGCGGGTTCTTAAGACCGAACAATGTGCAGAGAAACACGAGCGACAGACCAGCAGCACTAGTAGAAAGCTGGAATCTCAGAAAATTTTGAATATTGTTAAAGATACCCTTGCCCTCTTCGATGGCATGGAGAATGGTGGAAAAGTCATCGTCGGTGAGAATCATATCGGCTGCCTCCTTGGCGACGTCAGTGCCATTGCGGCCCATGGAAATACCAATGTCAGCCTTTTTCAGTGCTGGCGCATCGTTTACGCCGTCGCCAGTCATGGCCACGATATCACCTCGAGACTGTAGAGCTCGAATGATTTTGAGTTTATGATCCGGCGTCGTTCTAGCAAAAATGGTGGTGTGCTGCATGGCATCGGCCAGTGCCTCGTCTGACATGAGATCGATCTCATCACCACGAAGCACTGGCTTGACAGTGGTTTGACCCGCCGCATGTGCGCTTGGGATAGCTATGTTCATGCCCAACTGCCGGCCAATGGCAAGTGCCGTCGTCTCCGCGTCTCCAGTAATCATGATGACCTTGACACCGCCGCGCATTAGTCTGCGAATCGAGTGCCCAACGCCAGGTCGAGGGGGATCACTCATGCCAACCAGCCCAGCAAACGTGAGACCAGTGAAGGAATCTTCGCCAGGCAGCATAGATGGCGGCTCGTGCTTTGGAGTGCTGCTTCTCACACCAGATTTGCTGCTGGCTGAGCGTGAGACTGGACCGCTTGCAAATGCCAGAACACGTAATCCCTTGGACGCCATTGCTTCGGCAGCCTCGCTGGCTTCCTTTCGACGGGCTGAGTCAAGCACAATTTCCCGGCCGTCCTTATCAATGTAAGTATCGCACGCTGCAATAACTCTTTCAATGGAACCTTTCATATAGGCATATTCCTTTTCAGAACCAATAATAACACCCATCCATTTTCTACCAGAGCTAAAGGGGATTTCCCTCGTTCGTGCGCCGGCAGATTCGCGGACATCATGTTCTTTGAACTTGTCTAGTAGGTCCATGATTGCAACATCTGTTGGCTGACCGGTCCACCTTGTAAATGATGAACTATTTCCATGCCCTAAAGTTGATGACATGGCTGCAATAGAGGGAACAGCGCCCTCCGTGTGACTGTGGACAAGTCGTGCGTCGTTTGCAATGTTGCCAATGCGCAAAATTCTCGAGGTAGCCTGGGAGGGAGTAGATTCGATAGCCTCAGCTTCTGCCTCAACGTTGATCACAGCTCTACCAAAATGCCACATCTCAGCCGTGGTCATGTGGTTTGTTGTTAATGTACCAGTCTTGTCTGTACATACGACATTGACGGAGCCAAGAGTCTCGACTTTTGGCATTCGACGCACAATGGCGTTGTGCCTGGCCATGCGATGCACACCAAGTGCAAGGGTGACCGTGACAATGATGGGCAGACCTTCGGGAATAGCGGCCACAGCCAAGGAAATGGAGATGGTAAATATTTCCAACAGCTTCTTTCCTTGTAGCAAGGCAACGACAGAAATTAAACCAATGACGACGAAGGAGGCCTTGCTGAGCTGAGAACCAAGTTCATCCATGGACAGCTGCAAGGGCGATCGAGGACTTTCCGTTCCGGATACACTTGTTGCAATAGCACCAAACTGGGTTGATCCTCCAGTGGCAAAGACAATGCCCTGTCCGTGTCCAGATCTGACCAGGGTGCCCATGTAAGCGATATTCTCTAAGCCACTGTTGGCGCTTGGGTTAAGAGAGCCGCTTGGGAAATCGCCACCAAATTGAGGGGGCATATAACGGCGCTTGGCTTCAGTGCCAATTTGGACCGGCTCTGTTTCACCGGTAAGATTAGAGGCATCAATTGTGAGATCAGCAGCCTTGATGACCCGTAGGTCTGCAGGAATACGGTCGCCAGCAGTAAACAAGACCAAGTCGCCAGGCACCAGTTGCGAAGCCATTACTTTGGACGAAGTGGCATCCAGAACAGAATCTTCTGGAGTTTTAGTACCAGGGTCGCCAATCTCTTGAGCATTCGCAATTGTGGATGGAAGGGCTGGACCTCGTAGGGGAGATGAGGTCTTTTGAGGTGAACCTCGGAGTAGGTGTGCATGATTTGGAACCAAGTGATTCAACGCTTCGATGGACTTTTCAGATCGATATTCCTGTATAAAACCAACGCTGACAACAATGGTGACGGCCACAGTGATACTGACAGCATCATCAGCATTGCCCAAAAGCAACGAGGCGCCCGCAGACACGAGTAGCATGACAATGAGTGGCTCTTGGAACTGTTTAAGGAACCGTAGCCAGAGCGGTTCGGGTTCATCATGAGGAATTTCGTTTGGACCGTGATTATTTAGTCGCGTGAGGCCTTCGTTGGGAGTAAGACCGTGAGTTAGGGATGTTCGCAGCCGGGCAGCGGCTTCACTCGGTGTCATGAAGGAGAATTCTTCGGCAACACTCTGCAGATGTAAATTAGTAAGAGCGTCCATACTATCAGGTCAGTACAAAAACATACGCGTGCGTGTGCTGAACTCGTTCTTGAATGGCGAGGGCGCGAGGGCGGCTCATCGCTATTGGGAGCCTCCGAGACTGCCCCAGTGATAGTTGGTACCGTCGACGTTGGTAGGATAGAGCCATTGGCGTCACGGCCTGGTTCAGACCATGGTAAAGACATGGTTGCAGGCGGTACTGTGTTGCGCAGAGGGAACAAGGGAAGCGTCAATCGCTGTGGCGCAGACTGCGCGATGACATGAGAACTGCTGCAACGACGTGTCTTTTATTTCAGCGTGGAGGATGGGGCTTCAACTGGCGCAAACGACAAATTCGGATCGCGAAACAAAGAATGCACGCTGTTTATAGCCGAACTCGATGGCCACGCGTAGATTCGACGTGCCACCTTGCTGATTTTCACAAAAGTCGAGCAGAGTCGCCGATGAAAAGAAGGCCAACCTGGGAGATTTGCCAAGGAGTACCTGGTTAGTTGTTAGTCGCAGAGCTTTGGCTGGGATCTAGGGACTGGGTTGGTTTATTTGGTGGGGCTACTCCGTACACGGGAGCCAAGGGGCACAGGAGCGGCATCGCATTTGTGGCCCGAGTCAGCGCATGAATTTGACATAAATTGAAGCTACCTAGGCAATTTAGAGTTCCAATTTGATAGAGCATTGAACTGGGAGAGTTGTCATCCTAGCAAAACCAAGTTGCTCGACTGTGATCCTTGTGCATGACTTCACAAAGTTGTTACTTGTAGGCTGCTTCGACGGACGAACGACAACGCTATACCGTATTTGGCCAAACACTGTAACGTCAGCTACCCAACAGCTGGTTGACCCCTTGAACATGTTGCTGAGCCACTCACATAGCACTAATACTACCTTAGTACTCCGTACTCCGTACTCCGTACCTACATAGGTACTAATGCTAAAACCAGCAGCCTTTCCACAGCGCAAGACAGGGGGCTATCGCCAAACAGCGCAGAGCAACAGGCTGCCACTTCAACTTGCATTCAGGGGAGGGAGCTGGCAACTGGCAGCCCACTTTATCCCAGACAGCCAGCAGCTGCCTTTCCCTGACACAGGAACCTCCTACACCTTCAGCCTGTGGCCTGAACAGTAAACATACCGTACCGCCTTTCACGTTTTCGTCCTGCTCGAAACCAAAAAAACAGCCGCCACGCTTCCAATCCCTCTTTCGACTCTACTCCTCCTCTTCGACAGGGTAGTATCGCGTCTTCCAGGCCCCCTAGCAAGCTTGTGCTCGCCAGCACTCCCCTTCAGTCTTGTTCCAGACGCCAAACCCCGTGACAGGCGACACTCCTCTGCCCCTCCTTTGGGCAACATTTGTTCATCTGCATCCCGGTTCCCTTGCTGGTTCTCCTATTCGCCATGTCCAATCTATTCTCTGGGATGTAAGTCATTTTGAATAGGTTTTTTTTTCTCTTACAGGTGCCTTGCTTTGACTTGTCTGCGACGTCTCCGGCATGCATTAGTGTACCTTGCCTTGGTCAGCCTTGTCCAAAGTCCGGCGAGAGCCTCAGCCGCGAGCTCGCCCTAGCGGTGAGTGAGGGGTTGCGGAGGAGGCTATCCAATCGTTGGCATACGACTCTTCTCCTTTGGAAACGAACCGCATGCCAATGGTGTAAGCGGTATCCGCAGTTGCTAGTTGACGGCAACCTGCGCCAAACCCACAGAGTTCGGCGTTGCTTAGGTTCTGCTGAAGCTCTGCTGAAGCTCTGCTTGTTGTGATTTGTGCCATCTGTACCATGCCCTGCTACACTGCTGGGCACACAACTTTAGCCACCTCAAGGCCCTCCTGAAACCGGATGGTGGTGTAGCAAGGCAGCAGCATACCTCCTCTGCACTGCTGGGGGTATCGCCGCCAATCGCAATAGCGTCGCTTTCGCTACTTTTTAAAAGTCTTTATATGATGCTGACAACAATTGCACTCTAGTAATGCCCGTTTCCGAGGCGGAGCGAACAAATCTCCCGGTCCTCAAAAGAGCCCAACACCGTCCGCAGGCCAACTCCCATCTTCAGATACGCAGTCCCAAGGAAGCCAGTCGTCGATTAGCCTCGCGCCGAAAGTGCCACCGCTTCCAAACTCGCCGTCGCTTGCCCAGACCATCGGCATGGACGAAAACAACGGTTCAATCCAGAGCGGCGATGAGATTATCAACTCGTATCATCTACCTCGACCACTACCGCTATGGCTCAACGCCAACTGCACTAAGCATATTGTCAAGGGCAACTTTATGACCCTGAGTGCCAGGCCAAAGACAGTTGAACAAGGAGAGTGGATCGCGCACCAAGGTAGGACGGACATATTGGCGCAAGATGTTGACTGGGACTAACGAATCCGTAGTTGTTGAGCACTACCGGAATCTTTGGAATTTTGTTCGCGTCGTCCACGAGAAGGAGGAAACTGGCGTTTCGATCTGCAACTCTACTTCTTGCCCGCGGACGTCTGCCGGAGCGTAAGATACACAGCCTTTTTACGTTTTATAACCGACAAGCAGCTGACCAGTGCAGTAACCACTCCTTCACTTGGCTGAACAGAGATCGAGAGCCAGTCGAGTTACCAGCCTACGAGTACATGACACTGATGCAGCGATGGATTTCTGGCAAGATTGACGACCCGAGCATATTCCCTACCGATCCTTCTGGTGTTTCGTACGCTCACAACCCAGCTATCACCACAACGCCGTTGTCACAACTGTCAAACCCAGGAGAAAAGGAATGGTTCGGTAAACGCTCTGGATTCCCCGACAAGTTTCTCGAGGTCTGCCAAATGATTTTCCGCCAAATGTTCCGTGTATACTCGCACTTGTACTGGTCTCATTTCACGGAGCCCTTCTACCACCTAAACCTGGAGAAACAGTTGAACAGCTGCTTCTCCCACTTCATCCTTACCGCGACTGCTCTGGACATGCTCGGTCCTAACGAGCTAGAGCCTATGCAGCCTCTCATTGACCTTTGGGCCGCCAACGGCACCTTTCCACCTGAATCGAAGGCTCACGAATACGCCAACCTCCGCGCAGGAGAGCGTCTCTTGCAACTTGCCGGTATCACTCCACAATAAAAAACATGATTAGATCGTTTGAATGACGATACTGTCCATGTCGGATCTGTGTTTATGGCCCATGTTTTGTGCATTTTACGGTGGGATTTTGTCATACATGTTGTTTTTAGGTGTGGGATGCGGAAGGGCGGGAGTTTGAACATTCACTGGGTGAGCATATATTGTCATTTATTTAAAACCTACAACCCGCATTGGCTGTGTTGTCTCAGAGAAATCAAGCCAGAAGAAGAAAATGGGGAGCTTTTTGAAGGCGGTATTTCTGGCTGAGTAGAATCGCAGCCTTTTAGATAGGAAATACATCTGGCCTGGCGCCGTGACTATAAGTTGACAGCGTTGGACAAATACGATATCTGGCCCCGCGTAGACAATAGCCAGTCATCTGTAGGTATTTGCACCCTCGACCGTTGCAGTGCAACTTCTGTTTACCGACGCAGCATTGTACTGCGTGGAATGGGAGTACAAAATGCTCATTCAACCCGATGCAAGCTGCAGGTGGCCGGCTGCTGTTTCAGATTCAATCACCGCTTTTTTCGACGAGTGAGGAGGGATCGAAATAAGGACAAAGACGCGAAGGGATGAGTGCATATTCTCTTTGATGAGAAAGCGACGCCTGCAGAAATTGTCTCAGGCACGAGGGGGAAAAGGGTTGGAGAAAGAGTGGAAGCTGAAGGAGACGGGATGTTCGCTGAGAGGAGGACAAGGCCCGTGTGTTGTGATTTGACGTAGCTAGGGTGTTCCTGATGATGACGGGCTTTTTTTTTTTTTTTTTTCGGCGGTGGACATTAGAATTGAAGGGCGATTATCACGCCAGTGGCTTGAATGGGACGAAGGTCTTTGCTTTTTGTCCAATGTAGTCTGGGATGCTGTGCATCGGTTTACTTACGACCCTCCTCTGGCGATCTTGGGTCGTCGTCCCCTGGATCAGATACAAAGAAACACCTTGCAGGAAAATGGCCAGAGTGACATGCACGTACATAATAACAAACCCCTCCCCTTCGGAGAATTAGTATTCTCACAGCGGTCTGCATGTCCCGTACGCTTCTGCTGGTCTCAGACTCCAATAATTACTTTTCTTCGTTTTCTTCTCTACCAGCCTCGTTAGCCCCCGCCACCTGGAGCTGCGACATGCAGCTCGTCAAGAAGCTAAGTTTCAGGCCACCAGAGACGATTATGAGAAAAAAAAAAGCCATTAAACAGGAGTTCTGCGAAACAAATCGAGTACGACGGAGTGTTTCCATCTTTTTATGATTTACTTGACCGCCAGTCCCATTCTCGCGTTGCCTTGAGCATTGGGGACGAATTGTGATTCAATCGTGGGGCAGCCTACATACTGGTACATCCTGCACCCAGAATAAGAAACCTTTAAAGTATGGGGTTATGAATGCTGTAGTCGTACATATTTGGGGCATCACCGCAAGGAGAAATGGAACTAGCTCATTATGCCGCATGACAAGTTGTTTGATTTGACGGACGGTACATTGGGAACGTCGACGATGCCCCGATTCGCTTTGCATAACGTTGCTGCGGCCCGCGCCGCGAGCACAAGAAGAGGTACCGAGACAATGCCTGGAGTCACTTCCAGGGTAAACTTCTTTTGCTCCGGGATTGGCTCAGACAAAAAAGAAAGTCGCCATCGTACCTGGTGGTGACACAGCATCTACAGGTAAACTAGCGATGGCGTGTATCCGCTCACTGTGGACGCAAGAGACATTGGCGGCAGGAAAAGTACTTGGCCTTGGCCGGCATAGCTGAGCTCCAAGGGATTTGTTCAGCGGGGAAAGAGCCCGTGTCTGTTTATGAAATCCTGGTGCGTACCTGAGGTGGAAAGAGGCCCTACCTCAGTCGGCCAATACCGGCAAGCGATAGTTGACTTACAGTTGGTTCACTGCAAGTGAATGCCTGTGGGTTCGCTGATGACTCGTGTGTGCGAGATCGCCTCATGTACAGGAAAAATGAGTACAGCACACAGGCAGATGGGAGTAGACTCCATCCAGCACAGAGTTTCGAGGGCATGAGCGTTGGCGAACATGGTGTTGACTCTGCACTCGGTAGCGGCGGGGGGAACTGGGCCATCGGGCTTGGAGTGTGCCGCACTGTTGCTGCCCAAGGGGATAAGCACACCGTTCAAAGGGCAGCAAATATCAGCGGTCGGAACAGCAGGTTCGAGATCAGCTCCTGGAGCTCATCGCGTGCAAGCCAAAGGACAACATCTGGCCAAAGAGAAGCCAAAGACAAGGTCAAACACGGCCGCAGGTTATGCGGCCGGGTCGGGTGGAGCTTCTATTTGGGTGGGGAGGCGGGTAGGTGAGTCGTGGTAGTGGTGGTAGGAGCTCGGCGCGAGTTAAAAACAGGTGCTAATTGTGACAGGAATAGACCAAGGCCTGGGGTAATAGCAGTTGGCCGTCGTAACTAGTGGCGAGTGGCAGTGTGGGATGACTGAAGCTGGCCATGGGGGATGGCCATTTGTTCCATTAGGGCGCTCTACAAAGCAAGGGCGGACGGATGATGCTTTCCTGTCTGGGATTGAATGCTTGGGAAGCCACAGCCGTTGATAAATGGGAGACGGCGTAATCATTCACTACCTACCTACACGGACAGTTTGTGGATGGGGTGATAATGAGGGCGACATAGGTCAGTCATGTGGCGGTGACGGGCAACACGCTGCGGACAGAGTGCAAGCGAGTGTGTGTGGTGGTGGTGGGAAGAGCGACTAACTAGCAAGGCGCTGCGCAGCCAAAGGAAAAGCAGTCGGCCACTTATGTACCCACGGAAGCAAAATTACGTGGCAGAGGTACCTTGAAGCCCTCCCACCACCCAGTTGCAGGATCACCCCTCCTCTGTCTTCATTTGCACCAGTACCAGAGCTAATAATGGGCTTTTGTCTTGGGCGGATGCCGCATTGCGGGAGATCCAACCCAATCAGGCAACGGGTAAAGCCAAAATGCCTGCGCCTGATGAGCGCCATGCATCCCCAATCTACGACATCTACCTATAGTGTCTCTCGTCGCTGCTCCTGTGACGACTCCAGGCGGAGACTGATACGACCGCCGGCTCAGGACGTGCTCAGGACAGAACCCAAGGCCGATTCTACTCTCCAGCTGGGTCTAGTATATTGTCTCTCCACCCGTAGACTTGACAGCCAAGGCTCCAACGACCAAGTCGCCCATTCCATCGTTACCTCTGGGCCACGGGATACGGCAATGCGCAAATAGGATGCTGCCCCGGCTTGGATGGTGGAGGTCTATGGTTCCAGTTGTCTGCAAATCAGAGGCTCCGAAAATAACATCCTTTTTACATTTTCTTTCTCTCAAGTCCCTTCCTTGTGTCATATTGTGTTTTGGATCCCTTTGCCTCAAATCTGTAGTTGTTGCCTTGGTCATTTCTGCTTAGCGCCAGACTGGGGTTCGCACCTCAAATAACTGGCTCGTCTCAACTTGCCAGCCCTCCATCCAAACTTCTGCTGCGCTCTTCAGTTCTGATAACCTCGGAAGAAGCCTCATTCGTCAAAATGCAGTGTCACCCCCCGAGCACCATTTGCTCACAGGATAAAGAGTACATGCGGCGGTGGAATCAAAGTACCCTTTACGCCTGGTTCCCCGTCGTCGGGTACCTGCCTGTGTTTTGATGCCTGAAAGTAAATCTCAAGGACGTCCGCGCTGCTGCTGCGGCTGTTGACGCCACACCGTTCCCAAACTGCTGATTGTGACCATCATGTGTCCCAGTCTGCTGCGATCTGATCCAACCACCAGGGTTGAGTCCGGAAAGCCTAGTGCGGGCTGTGCTGAAGCTTACAGGTACGAATGGAGCCAAGTTCGCAGCAGCTCATGGAACGGGGTAAAAAGCTACATTCCACTCATGAATAAGTGTAGACTTGTCATTCAAGCTGAAGGTTGCCTACAGACTTCAGATATAATGCGGTGTTTCTTTCCTGATAGAAAATAGAAATGGAACCCAGCCAATAGAGCGATATGTGCTATGATTTCCCTCATTCGTCAGTTAGCAGCGATTATTTTCGGCTCGTCATCCATTTCGCATCACGTTTTGGCACCAGGCACAAAATACCATGGCGTAGTAAGGGTTCACTAGCCAGCGCCGCAATGCCAGAGTTGTCATTCCACTTGATCTCGCCTATCAGATAAGCAAGGGACTCTGAACCCAAGGCCGTTTTTCACAGCCATCAAAGCCATTTACATGGCACGAGGCGACGGGTGCTTTTCCAAACCTCGCCTATTTGTCTATGTACTTGGCCATCTCCACTGATGGGAAGCAGAGCCGGCAAACTCTTTCCGTTTCGCTGATGGTTGAATCGAGTCCCCTATTTCACACCGGTACTGCTCGCAGCTCAAGCCACATTATGACAGGAAATTTTAGCATCATTTTTACGTGTTCAGAGTTCCAAGACACCGCTGGCCATTGCTCTATTGAAGAGTTGGTGGCAATATACCACGATCATTTCTTGCCTCATTCCCCGCCACCACACAAGGGAGCACCGAAAATGTCAAACAACGGCTAGTTTTTTTTTTGATTAATATACAACTAAATGGATTGGTTTATCGTATAATTGCTGTGCAATGAATCTTTTTCTCAAATTCTCAAAATACATCTCAAGGGAGCTAGTATCATTTAACAGAGTATTGTCCAGCGTGGGTGCGTCAAACAAGTTGCAGAAAAGCGAGGCCATGGACTAAATCAGCAAGGTAAAATGCATAAAATAAAGAAAGCACAGGAATTAGTAATGAAATCAGTAGATGAAACGAAACGAAACAGCGCGAATTAGCAAAGCCTTGATATCCAGTTCCTTGCTCTTGGCTTATGCGCGATAGTCGGAAGTGTATTTCACTAAGATGTGTGCCTCTCCTGAGACGGGTTCAGTCCAGAAAACTGTGGCCTGGTGTCTCTTATCATGCATAGATCCAATAGTAGCCTGTCGCAGTTGTCTTGGGTGCATCTTGAAATAGAAGAGGAGAAACGGTGCATGGGATCAAAGGATGACATTGATGAATGGCCTGCCTTGCAACCCTCACTTGATGGCGGGCTCACCTTCCAGTTGAAATTTATCAAGCAGGAAGAGTAAAAACATATTTAATGTGAATTCTTTTGCGAGAATTTTATTTTGATTTTACAGGCCGCATCTTTGTAGCTTTTACAGATGCTTTTTTTGCTTCTATGGCTTGTGCAGCTTGGCTCGGTACGTACTAATAAGCCACCAGGACGAATATAAGACGGCTTCGCTACTGGAATATACGACGACATTCTCGGCCTGGAGTCTTCTGTTTCTCTCATGGACCCTGGTCCTCAGCTTTCTTTCCTTCTTGTATTGTCTCTCTTTGTCTCGACCCTGTACGCCACTCGCTGCAGCAACGATTTATTAGCGACGGACGCTGGTGCAGCCGCCTGCACATCATCTGGACCCATTCATGGGCTGGGTGTGATTTTTTGCTGGGAGCGTAAAAGGTAACTGGTACATTGCTTAGTTGCAACCATTCCCGCAAAGGATTCGAGGATAACGCTCGGGGCGCAGAAGAAGGTATGGCGTGGAGAGAAGCAAAAGTTAGGAGTACCTGCCTACCCTCCTGCCTGCCCACCCCCTCCCTTACCAGTGACCACCCACTCCCACTCAGCAGCTCCCCCGACCCCTCCCCCGTTTGGCGGTCATCCCCTCCTCCGCCCGTTTTAGCGTCTTCTCCGGCCGCCATAGCTGCTTCTGCACCAAGGCGCTGAGCCGCTGAACACTTGAGCCACGGCGCTATTCTACGGCGCTATTCCATGGCTCTTCCAGCACCCTAGTACCTACCTCTAATGCACACATTGCCACGCTGGAAATACAGCGGTCGACAGGCTCCCTAGTAGTACGATGCTCTGTTTGGGTTTGGCCTGCTACTTTCTTTCTTTAAAGCTCCCTCCCCCGCCACAAGCCCTGCCTCGTCCTGCTGCTTCTCTCTCCACTTTCTTGCCGCCCACCCATATCTCCCTCATCCATCTTCATGCATACGCCTCTCTTCTGCCGTTCCGTCCTTCTTTCATCTTTGCCAAAATACACAAAAGCACTTATTTATTCTTTTCACTTCTAACGATTTTTATGATATCCCAGCACTCTTCTCCTTATCTCCCTCTGCATACATTCACGCAGCGAAGCGGCCGCTGTCTTTGTTTCGTCCTCTGCTCCCCCTCCACTCCCCGCCACCAGCCTTTTCTTGCGCTGTGACTTCCCTCCCCCCACAGGGATTTCATCGTGATCGGCTTCCAAAAATATACATCCCGGCTCCTCAACCTCGCTAACAGTCTCGCCTCAACGCCTCGCCCAACTTTGCTCTTACTCAGCTAAACCGAGACGCTGCTGTCTCGCTCGACCTCGCTGCCCCGTCTCCTCCGCTGTGCCTCGCTGAAAGTCTCTGCCAAGTGACTCTCAGCTCCGCTAAGCGTCAGACGCCTCCTGCCACCTATTTGTTGCCTAGCTCTCCTATGCAGCTCTACAACCCTCCTCAGGCGTCCGTGGTTTCCTCTGCCAGCAGGTCCATCGTTGGTGAGCAACAGGAAATCATCTTCGGTCCCAGCGCTCTAGACACTCGCTCCGAGTACTCGCCAGATATGGCCAACAGCCGCAGAGAATCTTTTGCTACAGGCCCTCCGCTCTTCTCTCCCAAAACAGAAGATTGGCCGGCTGTCGACATGCAGACTATTCCCTCTAACAGCCATTATGGCGAACAGCAGGAGACCACCAGCTACATGCGCCTCGACCAAGATAACAACCATGCTTTCAGCACACCGTCTACTCATGCCCATGTCTGGGGCATGGCGGCCCAAGCTACCGCTCTCCCCCAATTTGATCCCGCTGTTGCAGCCGGTTTCGAAGCACCGACTCCTATGTACCAGAATACCACTCATGCACCGATGCCGTTCCCCAGCAACATGTTTGGCCCCGTGCCAAGCGAGGCGCAAGATCAATTATCACCCAAGAATGATTGGACCTCGGCGAGCCAAAACATGAACCAGAAATCCAATAATGCCGATGGTGATCACATGGCTTCCCAAGGCGAGCTTCGCCGGGATGGTGTTCGGAAGAGAAATGCACGCTTTGAAATCCCCCCAGATCATAATCTGAACAATATTGATCAGCTTATTGCCGAGTCTACCAATGAGATGGAGATCAAGGAGCTCAAACAGCAAAAACGTCTTCTCCGCAACAGACAGGCCGCGTAAGTAGTCAACCTTAATAGATCCAAGAGGTTTCTGGTCAATTACTAATCTGGCATTCGCTTTAGTCTGGACTCGAGACAGCGCAAGAAGCAACACACGGAAAGGTTGGAAGATGAGAAGAAGCAGTACACCGCTACCATTGGGGAACTAGACTCGGAAAATCACGCACTCAGAGCTCAGGTCGAGAGCCATCGCCGTGAAATCCAAGCGTATGCTCAATACGTTAGTATGCTCACCGCCGAGAAAGATGAGATGATTCAAAACCACACCATCGAGTGTCGAGAACTACGCAAGAAGAACAGTGCACTCATGGAGAATATTCGGGCCCTTGAAAATACCTCTGCCCCCACTCCTGGGCCCAGTGGCACCGCCATGAACGGACCCTTTGGTGAGATGGACAGCATGTCTATGCCTGGTGGCTGGGATAATGGCAATTTCCTTCACCAGTATGGCGCCATTCCCGAAGCCCCCAAGCACATTGCACAGGCAACTCCAGTCAAGAAACACGAAGACAGTTCATCTGGCGATGTTGACAAGACAGCAACACAAGGCGGGCTTCTCTTCATGCTTTTCCTTGTTGGCGCCTTTGTAATGTCGAGTCCCTCTCCTCCCACTATTCCGCGTGTTTCTGAAGATGTTCGATCTGCTTCGGCTGCTCTCCTGGATAATGTCCTCAAGGAGTCAGGGATGGCATCAGCCGCAGCACCGATGCAGCCGCTGCCCTCACGCCCAGTTACAGTCAACAGCTGGGGTGACATGGCCGGGACCACTCCCATGACCGGCATCTCGACTGACGGTGCTGCCTCTTCTATGCTCGGCGAGCTTCATGATTACATACAGCCGACTCAAGAGCAAACCAATGAGCAAGCCTTTTCCATCTCTGCGGCACAGTACAACAGCGTTAGCGATCAGACCTTTATGCATAACGGAGCACCCAGTCGGATGATTGAGCATAGTCAGGGACGCAAGAATCTTGCGGCAGCACTCGCTGAGATTCGTGCAAGTAACAAGCAATCTGGATCTGCCGATGTTTATACGCGCACTCTCCTCTGGGATCAGATCCCGCGAGATGTTGTGCGAGACTTTATAAAGATGTTTGCGGAGAATAACGCCGCACAAATTGACCCGCAGCAATGCAACGAAATCATGTCATGATGACATTTCTCAAAACGACTTAAAGAATAAGACTGACGACATTCTCACGATAATGAATACTTCACGGCCGACAACTTTGATTTACGTTTCGCAATTTTGTTATGTTTTGTTGAATAATGAATTTACCCTATTTACGACCCGTGGCTACCTTTCGTCGAGCAACCACGGTGGAACATGCGAGCACTCTCGCGCGACACACTTTGAGATTTGTTGCTCACGCAAGACAAAAATCGGTTCATGAGTCTATTCTGCCTGGATATATTTACAATGCTGGAGGCACTTTTCAGCTCATTTTCTCTGTTTTTCAGTGTTTTGTTTGTTTTTGTTTTCTACTAGCAAGCGAACTAAGCGTGCATTTTGGGTTACTGGATTTGGTTTCTTTTTGGTGGCTCCTTGATTGAAGTTTGAGTTATGCCGACGCCTCACCTTTGATACGGAAACCAGTAACAAGTCTTGCGCTTCGCAATGGAGGTGCTATTTGTCGCCGGGGGCGCGGGCGGGCTGCTGCTCCGAGCAATCAATGCGGGGGTAAGAATGATATATGAGGGAACCAGCGATGGACAAATGGGGCTGACACGACTATAATGAACTCGAACTATTTAAATGAACTTGAATCACTCTTTTACTGCTCTCTCGTGTCCGTGGTTGCATTGCAAGGATTACAATGAGACTTTAGCGAGAGGCATTTCTAACGGCTTATGAATAATATACTTATATTTGATTGCAAACACTTGAATTGCTGCACTTGTGCCTTGACCTTCGGCGCCACTTGTTTTCCAGACGACGGAGCATCAATGTTATCACAAGTGGAAAACTGGCAGTGTGATTGATTGCTTTGTGGCGGTGAATGAACCGGATACCAGGCCAAGTTCAGCAGGAGTGGCCACACCACTGAAGAAGAAACCGGCGCCACCATGCAAGGAAGGGCGAGCCATATCTTAAAACTGGTGCAAGCCGTAGATAGAAAGTGGGAAATGGGCAGTGTGTCGTCCAAAAATGTCTAAGACATTCTGGGAAGTACGTGAGACATGTGCACACACGAGAATGACGCCACAGAAAGCTTCCAGCCTCTTAGACTGGAAAAAGGATAGTTAAGTATACAAGGGTGAAAAAGATGAGGAGAATAGCGGCGGCGTTCGCCGCTTCCATTTGGGGGCTGGGGTTGGCACTCATACGACCATATCACATTATGGTGGCCAAAGAATTGTAACGCTGACCATTGTTGTTCCTTTTCTGTCACTCCAGTGACTTTGTACGATGTCTTTTTTAATGCTGTGTAATTTGGTCATATTGTGGCCACCCTGTACTACGAATATATAAGAGTGCAGTTGTATCATGATGAAGCATATACTTGGATGTACAGGCAGGAACGACATTCATATGTCACAAGAGAAACGTCTACCTGTTCAAGGAAGTATCGCCCAAATAAATTCAACTATGAGATAAATGAGATGAAGTAATGACCAAAAAAATGTATAATGACGTCGACAGGGGCAAACTGATCATAACAATGCCAGCTAGTTGCTCACATCGTAGTGCACACGGAGCCCGATGGGGCAAGCAACTTGAGACTGCTGAGTTCCAACATGTTCTAGATGTCGAAATAAAACCACGTTTGCTTCCTTTACCAGCTGAAAAATGCTGAATTGAAGAACTTAACTGTACTGATCTGGCTGGTATTTTCAATGACCCACTCAGAAACAGCAACTGCAATAATATGAATGGTCGCGATTGTAGGCCACTCTCGAAATGGCACTCATTCAACAACAAACACGACACTCTTGGTCGGCCAACAACAAGGACCATGAGATAACTTGTAAATTCTCCAAAATAATAGTATGTGCAATTGGAACAACTGTGGATATGAAATGAGATGGTCTTTTGTAAACGGGGGCTCAAGGGTTGCAGATAAATCGAGTCTGGAAGCTTAAAATGGCATGAAGCACCAAACCACGCCCACACATACATGTGCAAAACCATCGACTAAGAGCTGTGCACAACTCCAATAGAAATAAAGAATAAATAATTAAACAAGAAAGAAAAGTATCAGTGGCCAATAGCATACACGCATCCCACACACAAACAAACACTGTACATATCCGCGGATCCCGCTTTCGTTCCAGCACTTGCAGCTGCTGAAAGTTCGCCGCTCACTCCACGCAGCGTCGCACAGGGAAATGGCAAATCATCAATACGGTAGTCTCGAAACCAGATCTTTCACCGAAATTGACATTTCTTCCATTCGAGGCATAGTGCAGCGCAAGTGCAGCAGCGTTCCTCCCTCCACATTACCGCTTCTTCTTCCCCTTACCCTTGCCCTCCCCGGGGTCGTATTTTTCTTTCCATATCCTGATTGGATGAAATTTTACGGGTTAGCACATGCAAAAACGATTGCTAACAAACGTAAAGTCATCCTGTGCCAGTGTCATGAATGGGCTTGGCCCAGGCACTAGCCCACCAGAGTAGGCCGCAGGCGGCCGCATGGCCACATCATCAAGGACACCCAATTTACAGAAAAGGCAAACTTGGTCCGCGCACTAAACACGGGCGGAGGCGCCAGAGGAAAACAAGGGAAACGTTGATGTTCTGACCAGTCCGGTGCTTCCACGACATATCCCGGAACAAATACATCGTTACGCAGTAGGATAGGAGCGACGGTGTGTGTGAGTGGATGAGAAGGGGATTGGATTGCTTACCAAGTATTGCCTAGTGTTTTGTTGCCTGCCTTTTCCGCTAGGCGATAGTACTGAGCTGCTGCGAACTATACACACAGAGAGAGATGAGTCGTTGGAACGAATGCTTGGGTCACACTATCGTCTGCGATTGGTATGGAGGAATGGTGTGGCAAAGAGGAATCAGGCTTGTCAACGCAGTCCTGCACAAGCCATTCTTGGAACCGAATGAGGCAAGGCGGGCATGAGTTTGGGGGAAATATATAGTATTGGTGGGGAAGATTATGCAGCTGCACCTGACGGCAGGTCGGGGGAACGCATTTGCAGGAAGTGTTGATATTTGTTGTTGTACGTACCTTGTCCTTTTTGCATCCAAAGCCCTCCAGATAGCACCAAGCTGCCTCATTCATGGCGTCTACACGTATTTCCAAATTAATATACTATGCCTTTCTCGGAACCGAGCAGGGGAAGGGTTGTTTCAGTCTTACCACTGTCACCAAGGTTGGCGGCGGTTTCGTAGTACTGCAACACAGCAGCGCGGGGCGGCGCGGTTTCTGTCAGACATTGTCTTTCCTTTACTTTACACTGGATTCATCATCTCCTCCATGTAGAGAAGAGAAACTCACCTGTTTGGCAGCCACGGGATCCTGAGGGATCCCCCAACCATGGCGGAAGCAGTTTGCTAGCTCAAAGATGGCGAGAATCAGTTCACCTTTGGCGGCACCGCCCTTTTTCATGCCCGCCTGTAGCGCCAGTTCCTCAACGGACGCGGCGTTGGATGCCGCTGCTGATAAGTACGTGACGGCTTTTTCCGTATCTGGCGTACATCCCCATCCATGTCTGTTTTGTTTTCGCGGGGGAAAGAAATCCCCAAACGGTTAGTTATATAAACGAGAGATCGTTTTGATTTGTATACGAAGATGCCAAAAGTAAAAACACACACCTGAGAGCCAGTCCGTACAGCACCTGACTGAGAGGATTATTCGCACCATTGGAATCTGCCAAGCGGCCAAAGATTTCCGTCGACCTCTTCAAGTCGCCTTCCTCGTGCAGTCGGATGGCTTCTTGAATGTCGTCGTCAATCGCCTTTGACGAGACAATTTGCGTGCCACTCGGCGAGCGGCTCCTCGGCCGCGAACCGGGGCCGCCGCCGCCGCCGCTATGACTGCTACCCGGCGCTCCCATCGCCATCGGACTGCCCGGAGCAGCGCCGCCTTGCATGTTCAGACTCGCCATGCTCTCGCTCAGAAGCGGCGACCCTGGCGCGCTGCGCGCAATCTCATTCTGCCCAGCCAGCAGCGTGGCGCGCTGCTCCCACTGCGACTCCACGGCGGCGGCGTCCTCCTTGCCCGCGCTGGGGGGCACCAGGATGGCCGGCAGGTTGGCCGGCACGCTGTCGGACGATTCCGGCTGGTGGTGCCGCAGGTGCAGGCGCTCCGAGAGCCGCTTGCGCCTGGCGCCGTCCAGCTTGTCCGGGGAAGAGGATGAGTGCAGACTCGCTTGCGACGAGACGGACGGGCTGCGCGAGCGGCTGCTCGAGTGGAAGATGGATAGGCTCCGCCGCAGACTGCTCGACTCCCTGGTCGGTGATAGATGCGATGCGTCGTCCCCGCCACGGGCTGAGCCATGTTCATCGCCGGGGTGGATGACTTCCATGGTGGACGTGTCGGATCGCACAAATGTGAATTCCGGCGTGTTGCCGCTGTGATAGTTGTTGTTTCCCGCTGCCGCCTTTTCGTCCTCCTCTAATGTCGCATCTCCTCGCTTTTTGAACTTGTCTCGTAAACCCATTGCGTATGAGGACCAAGCAGGTGAGAGAAAGATGTTTGTTTCAAGGTGCTCCTTCTCCGTAGGTAATATCTCCTGGTTATCCTATAATTTCTTGAGATGTTGTTGAAATTGAGTTTGATTTCCCCGCATGTAGCTTCGTCGTGAATTGGTGGCGGTTGTTTGAGCGGCTACAGCCTTTGTCTTGTAGGAATGGCTAACTTTTGCTTCTTGTCAACTGAGCCCCAAGATGCCTCACTGCTTAGCCCCGGACTCCGCCTTGGGTATTATAATTTCTAATTTTGGCACCGGATTTATCTTCTTTCAGCGAGGTCACTGCCTTCAACGGACCGCTTGGTCTGCGCCCACAGGCATTTATTCAATGAATGGTCTCGTTTGATGGTGTGGCGGGGTATTAGGTTATAGTAATGGTGGGTGGTGGGCGGTGCAAGTGGCAGAGGCGATGAGGGGCCGCCGAACGTGTAAGCGCTCAGCCTGAATATACTTGCCACCTTGGGAGTAGTGACCTCGTCAGCTTCGTAACAGAGTTCGGCAATCTGCTGTTGAAACTGAAAAATCTAGATCTTGCATTAATTTCCTAAACCGTTTGCCATTTGAAGAATTGGTAGAGAAAGATGATCGGGCCCCCCCTACACTGGTTTGCGGCCCCGCTTGAAGAAGAAACAAGCCTGCGAATCTTCTGGTTTTCAATGTCTACAAGACACTTGAACCTGCCAGCGCCGCTCCGGGGGCTGCTGCTTAAATTCGTTGACAAGTTCTCCGTAACATTGGGGAAATTAAGGAGAGAAATGCCAAGACAGACCTTCTCCAGCCATTTCGTCTCTCTCTGGCGCACGTGGCGCTCAGCCGCAACTGGTAAAGTAACGGAAGTACACAAGCAATGGTATTCTGTACAAGAACTCCTATTCAAAAGCACATATTCTTCATTTATCCACTATATATATCAATATCTTATTTTTTTTCTTCTCATGTACTCGCTTGTCTCGCTTTCTTCAATCGCAAGAAGCTTTGCGCCTCGCATCAGCGCAGGTCGCCTCGGTTGGGTAAAAGTCAATTAATCAACCCCCCACTGCATGATGCATTATCTCGCTATACCAAAAGGAGGGGAAATGAGATGCAAAATGGCTCAGAGTTTTCAGTGTCGGCCTGGTATAAAGACCAAGAAGCTTCAACCGACAGGCAAGTCTGCCTTGGTTGGCAGCTAGCACCTGGCAAAGGGCCTGCAAAGTCAGTTACAAAGCAATGAAATCCTTGCTGTTTTCAAAGTCCGAATCATCTTCATCGGCTTCGAGGAACTCTGCCACCTCGTCCGAGTCCACATCGTCCGAATCAGCAAGTTCTTCATCGCTCGAGATGTCGTCCATGGCATCGTCTTTGTCTTGTCGCGCCTGGTTGCGAAGGACGCTTGCCCTCTCGCGATGGAGAAGTTTACAGCCTTTGATCTTACAGGTACCCGTATTGCTAAATCCAGGGCATTCGAATACGTGTCGCTGGGTACATTGGGCGCCCTTGTCGCAATAGCCATAATATCCAAACGCTTCACAGACAGGGGAGCTAGGTAAGGCTGCTGAGTGCGAATACTGGCAGTCTGAGTTGGAGCAGTTTCCTTTGGCGAAGTGAAGGCAGTTTGGTACACGCTCTGGGGTGAGTTCATGGGAAAGGTCGCAGTATTCGCCACTCATGCATTGACCATCTTTCAAAAGGTCCTTGCAGATGGCAACCTTGTTTGGGTCGTGCTGATATCGACACGATGGTCCCTTTCGGCAAGATCCTGCGATGATTGTTAGTTCCTCCCTTACATACCATCCGAAAATCCATCGTAGTGTGGCCCTCTGCGACGCTAAATGAGAAATTACCAGTCGTGGAAAAGATTTTGCACAGCGCGTCAACTTTCTTGACGGCTCCGGAACGCCTTATAAATGTGATTAGATAATTATCGAGAAGAAGATTGCCCACATACCGGTGGTCCTTAACAACTCGATTGGCAACAAGATTGCCCGATTTTGTGCGGTGGAATCGCACACCCGCGACAACCTCGGTTTTCGCTGTGCGAGGGGCATCACTAGAATTGTCTTTAAACCAATTAGACGATTCACCAAATAGGCCGACACAACATTAGAGAAACCGACCTGCAGCGCGGACTAGCTTCTTGCCTCCATCCCTGACAAGGAACCGAATCTCCCCTATCGTAATCTCGGACGGGCCTTGATTTCCATTAGAGCTATTGTTACTGTGCCGGAGAAAAGTGTTGAATCGTGATTTCTCGTTGCTGTTCTGTTGTGTTAGTTTACGTTTGCGAGTTTCCTCAATAGCCTGAGCGCGTGATTGAGCCTGCTGCTGGTAGATGTTGGCGTTGATAAGTTGTTTGTGGCGGTCCGTCTTGGAAACCCATTGCGAGGTTTCTCCAGTTGCGTCAGGTGTAGATGGTGATGATTCCGACGAGCCTGGCTGCGCGTTAAGGTGCAGAGTACGGTGGCGATGGACAGTAGGCCGGGTGACCCTATACCGCCCCCGATATGAAGAACCTCGGTAGGAAGAGCCGCGATACTGAGAAGTCTGGTCTATTGAATTCGTCAGGCACAAATCCTCCGTTCAAGGCGATGATATGAGCATACGATGATAGCCACGCGAGGTTTGTGTTGGTTGAAATCCTGCCTGTTGATTCTTGTGGCGATTAATCTGCCCTGAACGGGTAGTTAGTGCTTCCAGTTCGTTTGCAGTTGATTTCGCGCCGACGTACCGGCAAGAGCGCTGATTCGAGCCAAAAGCTCTCTATCTTCTTCAGACATGACGTATCCTGGTCAAGTTACGCAATACGGAGTCGGGTGGTTGCTGAAAAGTTTGGAAGAAGCGAAGAAGTAATGCTGGAGGAAGGCTAGGTGACGTGCGTGGTGAAAGCTGAAGCTGCTTAGTCATGTGCCACGACTGGTTTCACTGCCTTGCTCGGCGCAACAAAGCGGTTACTTCTTTCATGATCAAACTCAATCGCCCAGCAAGTCAAAGTTACAATAGCTTTGTATATTCCTACCCCCTTTCCCTTTTTAAAGAAATAATATACTTCAGCAACTGTACACATTCGTTCAGAGTATCTTATTACCTCCAAGGCGGCTTCGGGCAGCCGCAGCAGAGATGAGCTGGGACTTGCTCGATGAGCGAAGTGAAGCAGAACTTCACAAGGTGCGACTTCTTAATGTTGAAGAGAAACCCTTCAAACGCGTCACGAAGCGAGTAGCTGTGGCCACTGCCCTAATCTCAAAAATCACCGAAAATGAAGAGCAAAGGGAAGCTGCCGTAGCCAGCTCGGGCCAGCTGCAGGAAGATTTGGCTCTCGATTTTGCTGCCTTTAACAGCAGCATTGCCCGATTACAATTCCTCCACGACGCAAATCATCGCGAGAGAGCACGATACGAGGACGACAAGAAGAGAATATTGGAGGAATGCCAAGCCGTTCGCGAAAAGAATGCGGAGCTCCGCGAACAGCTCGAAGGCGCGCGAGCGACTCTGGCACAGCGCAAAAAATTTGACGAGCTGGCGGAAAAGATTACCTCCAACAGATTGCTACGTCCGCGCGAGGATCAGCTGACAAACCTGGACAAGTTGGAGGAGGAATGCCGAGAGTTGGAGCGTGAGAGCGAGACCTACACCGAGACTTGGAAAGAAAGAAGAGAGCAGTTCAACAGAATTATGGACGAGGGCACGCTGTTGAGACGACAAATCAGAGACGAGAAGGAGGAAGTCGATCGACGTGAGGGCATGAACGAAGGCACAGAAGATGACGTGGCGCCAACACCGCGCAATGAGCTGAATGGGAGCGCCACGCCACGACCAGATGGCGAGGAAGCCACCAGGGGAGAAGAGGATTCCACGACTTCTCGTCCAGCTACTGCTACCGGAACACCAGCCGGAGATCATCTGCAAGTTCCTAGTGCTGCCAACGGAGGTACGTCCAAGCATGGCAGTGCTGTGGGAAGTACTGCGGGCTCACCGATGCCGAATGAGGAAGAAGACGAGGGAGAGGTATCAGGCGAGGACGTGGAAATGGAAGGAGGCGAGTCTGCTGGACAAAGTGTTTCAATAATGCTACAAACACCAGAACCAGAAAACGAGAAGATGGAAGTTGACGGGTAGAAATACAGCGATTTTGATGCGTGATTTCATTTTTGGGTTCAAGTTTTTTGGGCGGTAATATTCAGGACAAAGGAGTTTAATTGTTTCACAGGTGTATATTCTAGATACCCCTATAACAAGCGGAGTTACGTATCATTATGCTCTCCTCGCGTCATGTCCCTTGCTCATTATTTAGACTGGTATAATATGTTCTCTTTCTTCTTTTGTTTTGTTTTAAATCGCATCGTTTAGGCAGCCGCCTTGGCCTGAACGAGCATGGCCTTTGCCTGTGTAATTTCGGCATCGGGCGCACCAGCGTCTTCCGCCGCAGCGAGTTGGTCTTCTAGCTTCTCGACTGCTGTAGCAATGCGCTGCTTGAGTGGACCAAACACGGCCTTGGTTTGTTCGATGGCAGTTTGCTACAGAAAGTTGGAATGTCAGCATATATTGCGAAGCAGTACCAATGCCCGAGGGGGAGCTGATCTCACCTGTTGCTTCAGCATAAAAGCCTCGTTTCCATCCTCATCAGCTGTACCAGCCTTGAGCTTCTCCTCGAGGCTCTTGACAGTCTGTTCTTGCTCGACGAGCTCCTTATGGTATGAAGATTCCTCCTTGAGCAAGCGCTGGACGGCGCCCGTAGAGATGGCGAGGGCTGAGGGGGCGGGCATCGTCAAGGTAGAATATCGGTGCACGCGTTGATAGGATAATGTATTTTTTGGTAATGTTAGTCTTTGCTGGACGAGATTTCGAAGGCGGATTAGAAGAACGGCGTTGAATGTTTGGCAAACTGGAATGAACGTGGGGTAGTAATAAACCAAAATCGCGGGACAAGCAGTCTGCTGCCTGTTCCTGTTCACCCCACTCACTCTCTTGCTAGGCACACGGAGGAAGCAGCTTCACCAAAACGCTGCCTAGCAGCACATGGGCAGGCTGCCAATTTTGTGAGTAAAAATTAAACGTGAAATTCTATTTACCGAGATGATAGTAGCAGTCTGTGTTCTTGGCAGCCATTAGTAAGACAGATGCGGAAAGGTTATAAGGGTGGGATAGCAGAAGCCTGTATATCAGTCGCGTTTAATCAGTTGCGCACTTAAAAATGGACGTCTTTTACTAGTTGGTCAGTTTTGACTCGACTTTGACAACACAATAACTACACAAATACTCATATCAGATTTGCAATGGGTCTTAGTTTATTAATTTTCAGCGTAATATTTTCCAAAATCAAGATAACCATCTCCGTCAAATCCCCTGCAGCTGGTGGACCATTCATATCAAACAGGCATAAAAGCCGCCGTCATTCGGAGCTGGGCGCCAATGACGAATATTCCTGAGTCATTTCACGTCATACCTCCAACTATTTCAAGATACTTTTTCTTTTGAAAGAATAATTTAATCATGCTATTCAATTCCGCAAATAACTGTGTCAATCCCTAATTGATGTCGCGCAATGCCTGACACACGGTTCAAGAACAATGGGCAGCCGAAGTCAGCATACTCGGCGTTGCAAGTGTCAGCTTGGCTCCAGCGCTTGCGCCTACCGACAAATTATCAGCAATACGTCGATAGCCCTCTGGAATTTCCCAAGACAATTGAGGCCCTGGGAGCTCTTTTCCGCTGCCAAATCTCCACATTCCCATATGACAACCTAACGGTACACTACTCAAATGCGCACTTGGTCAACATCAAGCCTGATGTGCTTTACCACAAGATGATGGAATCTACTGAGAGCCGCGGAAGAGGTGGTTACTGCATGGAATTGAGCATATTTTTTCATCACATGATGCGCGGTCTTGGATTTCATGTCATCATGAGTGGTGTTCGTAACCGTACGAGAACAAATGGTGTTCCTGGCGGAGAGTTTCAAGGATGGTACAGTAGTCTCCATCGCCAGCTTTTGTCTTTTTGGAAACTAACCAGGGATATGAAATAAAATAGGACCCATATAACTAACATTGTATACTTACCCAATGGCGCGAAATACAGCGCAGACGTTGCTTTCGGCGGCGACGGTCCAACCGCACCTCTCCTCATGACCGACGACGTCGAAGCCGCGGTCCACGACAACCTTGGCACTCAGCAAATACGGCTCATCCACGACACCATACCCAAGCAGAAGCTCGCTGAGCCCCGCCTCTGGATCTTTCAGTATCGCAACGGGCCTGACAAGGAGTGGAACGCCTTTTACAGCTTCTCCGAGCTCGAGTTCTTCCAGGAAGATTTCGAGGTCATGAACTGGTGGGCACCCGCGCACACACTACACCGGTGGACAATGCTCGTCGTCCGCTTCCTGCGAGAGGGCCAGTCGCTCGACTTCGCAGAGAGCTGGGGGCCGGGCCAGGTTGTCGAGGGTGCGGAGGATGTGCGCATCGTGGGAAAGATTATGCTGGTGACGGATGTTGTCAAGGTCAACATGGGGGGCAGGACACAAGTGCTCTGCGAGCTTCACACTGAAGCAGAAAGAGTGATGGCGTTTAAAAAATACTTTGGAATTGATTTGTCCGAGGAAGAGGTGAATGCTATCGAAGACTGGGACATGAAGCTCACAGGATCAGTGTAAGCTCCTCGAAGAGGGCATGCACTGATAGGCGGTCAGAATCAGAATTGGCGCCTTATTAGAATCACATCAGAGAAACCAAACAAGTCTACTTAAAACGCGTTGTTATTGAAGGGCTAATTAATACCACGCCCCGCCAGGCTCGTTCATTTAAACATGAAATGTTTTCCTACAATAGTGAATCCTAGTCACCGTCTTTTTTGACCCTAGTCTTGGCCTGCCCGAGATCACATTCCAAAGCTCAGTGGTATCCAGCCAGAAAGAAAAAGTTCGAAACGCCCCCAAACGCCGTTGGATCCGGTATCTTGCGTTGCTTTTGTGTACATGTCTAACAACAAGAATAAGACAGACACCAAAACGTCAGGCCAGAATCCAAAAAAATATGCACAAAATCTGAGAGCTCTACGCCATCGCAAGCAGAGTGCACAAGAAGAACAAGACTAGACATGACCGACAAGACGAGGAGCACCCAACCTCATCAAGAATAAAACGCCAGCGACAAAAAGCAAAAAGATGGAACAGTCTTGAAATGCTCTGGTCATACCCTCTAAGCGCCCACAGCCACGGGCTGCGCAGCGAGTGGTACTGATTCGCTGTCGTTGTGCGCAATCTCGCCACCGGCTTCTCTCTCGGCCCAGTCACCCCAAAGGCCGCGCTTTCCACGTACACGGATGTTATCGCCAAGCTCGGGTCCTTGCTCGACCTTGATGGCATCCTTGGTCGCCAGAACAAGACACTCAAAAAACATCTTTGTCGCTTCGGCTTTTGTTGTGCGTTTCTCGGGCAGGAGGTCTTGGAAGACAACTGTCGATTTGGTTCTCTTCTCAGCATTGGTTGCTGCTTCTGGCCCAAACAAGTCACGCAGGATGTGAACCGCATGCTTAGTGCCAAGTGACACAGGGCCGCTGTCCTCGGGGAGCACCTCCGGTGCAATGGTGACGTCGAAACCGCGTTCCATAGTCGGGTCATCCTCCTCAAAGGGATCTTGAAATCCAGCTTCCTCACCCGGGATGTCTAGGATACTCTCGCTGGGGCCAATGCTGCGCTCGACCATGTTCTCATTACCAAATATATCGGTTTCATCTCCAAATTGCAGACGTGGTGACTTGGCGGCGCCGTGCTCGCTGTCGACATCGGCAATCCCACTATCACGCTTCCTCTTGAGGTCACTCCGTAGCATGTCAAGGGTAAGCATGCCTCGGAGCTCCGGTGCCCAGGCAGTGCTCCTGCCATCCATCATGATGGAGGATACGAAGCCGCCGTTCTTGTGCATATCCAGAAGTGCGAGCATGACTGGATCCCGGGGAACATATCGCGCCGGTTTGATGATGCCTTCGCGGTTGGCTTGTTGCTGCTTGATGAGGCTGCTGGAGAGGGCGATCTCATCGTCGGGCATCAGAATTCTTTGTCTCTTGGCGCGTTGTGCGGGTCGGCGAGCAATGTGAGTCTCTGCTTCGTCGGCCGGTTCATAGAGGTCGGTATTATTTCCAAATCGACTTTCCATATCTTTGGCGAATTCATCATCAATATCTGATAACGGCGACTCTGAAATTCGGGCGCGGTTGGGCTGTGTTAGACTAGACATCTCTGGCAGGTTGGAAGCGTCACCAGGATGAAAGTTGAACAAGGGGTCGTCGTCTCCGACCATCGGAATGTCACCGTCCTCATCCATAATTTGGATGTTTGAAATTGCGGAAGGCTCCTGGCCTTTACCACCCCCCATCTCCATTTCGCTCAGGAGATCCAAATCCTGGTCTAACCCCCGGGCAGCCGGAGCCTCTCGACCAAGTTCAAAGGTTAAGTCATCCTCGATACCGCCGAGATCGAGGCCGAGGTCAAGATCCAAATCGTCAATGACGGCAATCCTGTCGTCCTCGAGGCCATCAGGGCCTTTGAGGAATTGGCTGTTATCGAAGTCTTCTTGGAGGTTGATATCGCGGTTGTTAGTTCGGCCTTTGCGGCCCACTGGTGTTGCCGTTACGTCTTCAACTTGTGAAAGCAGCCATGAAGCATCTGGAGGTGGTGGTAGATCGAGGTTATCATAGGGTGTGATTCGATCGGGCAGCAACAAAGATTCGCGGTTTGAGACTTGAAGATTGGTGGCCAAATCGTTGTTACCACTAGAACGGAAGGCCTGGCCTGTATGTCAGTGGGATGCGGTGCCTGCTATACCTAGTAATGTCTACATACCATTTTAATCTTCATCATAGCCTCGTTACAGTCATCCAGCAGATAGCGCGTCTTGCGCTGGTAAATCCTGACAACACCAAGCAACAGCTGTCCAGAAAGACGGAGAGCCATTGGCGCCTGATTAGGCGTGATAATGGCTTCGACACTGTCTGTGACATTGGATTGCAAAATATGATTTTTGGAAAGTTTGCGCTCGAGATTGGCAGAGAGCCAGACCCGGGCCAGAGGCCCAGATTTCTGAAGCAAGGTTTCTGAATAAAACATGACGCCTTAAAAAGAAACGCAAGATATGATCAAAAACAAGCGATGCAAATAATATTTGAGCAAAGCAGCGATGGTCGTTGGCGTCGGAAGTGGGAAAAATGCGCGGTGTGGTGGGAAACACGAAGACGAGCGGTCCGCGTCAGTCGGTGGATAAACAAGCACCGCGAACGTGTTCGAGGGCGTTAAACGCGCAAAAAATCAAATTTAAGTCGCGCAGGGCCGAGTAGCAATGAAATATGGTCGCCAGAGGCGAATACTTCAGCTCGCGACAAAAGCGAAGGACGCGCGGAGGGAATAGCGCAAAGCGTGAATTCAGTTAACGATGGTGACAGCAGTAAGTTGGAAGTCGGGCGTCGAGGGGCGGCCAAGGTACTCTAAAACGAAAAAGGCGTGGCTGGGGGGCCCCTAGTGGCTGACCAGTCAATCGAACTGCGAACGTCAGTTGCTACGGTGCCGGAATATTATTCATCCGATCCGCTGAAATTGCAAGGTACAAGCCCGTATTACCTACCACCTGTTGTCTGGCTGGCAACAGGCCGGTGCTCAGTTTGTTGGGTAGCCACTGTTGACCGTAATTTTTTAAATTTTTTAAATTTTTAGTTTTCGCGTATTAGACGGCTTGGTTACTCTTCCATTTATTTTAGTTTACTTCCTAAATTTTCTGCGCTTCCTTTAATTCTTTTTTTAACCTCTTAGAACGGACTGCTTAAACCTATTGCACTGTCCCAGACCATCGAGCAGCTTGGGATACTTTCGTTGTCATACTGGTACTCTGTACGGAGTACTACGTACTGTCCCTGGCAACAAACCTACTCCACTTCATTGTGGCTGGTGCCAGAGTCTGTGCGCCAGAGCTCTTGTAAACTGGCTCGCGTTTACGAAATCTGAGCCTCAAGCCAGTTAAGTTCCCTGCTCGGAAACCTGCCGCTGCGCATCTGGCTACAGTGTCGCATCATATTAAGACTCGCAGCGCTGCAATCGCGGCCCATTCATCACAATGTCCGACTCTGAAGATCCTCTTGACCAAATTGATGAAGGTGGCGACGACCTCTTCGGCGATGAGGATGATGCCGGCTCACCTGCGCCTCATGTTCTTGACGATGACGACCTAGCTTCAGATCCCGAGGATACCGGAGAGCGCCGGCGCTACGAAGACGATGATGCTCAGTTTCAGCAAGAAACCAAGGAAAAAGTCGTAATGGCCGTACAAGCCTATCGCCATCGAGTCCCAAAGTCCAAGGATAACATTGTGCGCAATTTGATTTATGCAACTCCCTTCTACGCGGCTAACAGATGATGTAGCTCCGTGTCATGCGAGTTCCAAAATTTATCAAAATAATGCCCGAAGAATATTCCCCCGAAAAGTTCGAGCCCACTGACTTCGATACTGCCAATGCGCGACAAGAGCATCCAGCGCAGGTTGCCCGAGTGCGCCGAGACGACAGCACGGGTCTCCTTCGAAGCAACGCCAATGTATACCGGTGGAGCGACGGGTCTATGACAATAGGCATTGGTGGCGAGCATTTTGAAATTCAAAAGAAATCTCTCGCACCTGGCCATGGCCAACCCTACGATGAGCTCAAGGATGGCCATTACTATGCTGCCGCGGCGGAACTGAGCAGCAATCTTCTCATGACAGTAGGTCATGTCACAGAACAGTTCAACGTGCGTCCAAACAAGGGTGGTGGTGACGACGCACTGGCTCTTCTCGCCCAACGGATGGAGCTAGCAAGCAAGACGGTCAACGAGGACGACATGATTATTCGTACCACAAGAGACCCCGAACTGCAGAAGAAGGAGGCCGAATTGGCAGAGAAGGAACGCAACAAGGCGCAAAGGCGACGTGAAAATGCAGCGGCCAAGATGGATGGACTGGGACGATATAACAACAGGGGTGGCCTGTCCATTGGTGACCTTGAAGGTGGCAGGAGAGCTGGCGGAGCGAGAAAAAGAGGCATGCCTGGCAAGAAACCTAAGCGCAGAAACCCAGAATATGATTCTGATGATGATCTACCTCAGGGTGTTCGGAGACAGGAGGACTACGATATGGACGATGGCTTTTTGGTTGGTAGTGACGACGAGGAACTGGAGAGCGACGCCGAGGATGATGATGAAGAGGAACTGCTAGACGATGATGAAGACGACAGACGCCGCAAACCCAAGAAGCGTCGGACGAGGCACTCTGATGACGAGGATGCAGAGGATGACGAGACGGTTGAGATGTCTGGCCGTGCCAGACGGCGCAATGTCGTTGATGAAGACGACGAGTAGATGTAGTACTGGCACAGTTCATTTCCGTAGCAGCATTTCGTGCAGCTGTACAAAACCAAGAATCGGGATAGCTGAGGAGTTTATTGAATATTGTTACTTTTAAGTTTCTTTTTGAATTAATTAAATTTAATACTTGATTTCTAGATACAACCATGGAGCTCGTGTGCTGTCTTACTGTAAATTGTCAGACACCTTCTCCGTACATGGATGGATGCAGGTCAGAAGTGGGTGGGGGCGCCTTACTATCACATGCTTATTCGTTGCAAGATTGGAGCATGCGCAGCGGGCCGCCACGCTGTAGCATCCATCTCACCTGCAATACTCGCACTCTTCGAGATAGACTTGGTCAGCTGGAACAAGGCCGCCATTCCAGTTCGCTTGATGTGGTCCAATGCTCACATTCAATCCAAATCTGGCGTTGCACGCCTAGCTCTCGACTCCCTCAGTACGACCCACAGCCCGATAGTCCGACTCTGCTTGTGACAACGCTCCCTCGGCATGTTTGGTGCATTGCTCGCTGTCTGGCGGGTGATTGTCGAGGTTTTATCATTCTGGAGAAAGGTAAATCTTCCTTGTTCCTTCGTCATCATCCCACCGCAAGTACCTGGTAACTGCCGCAAGTATACGACGATGACAGTCACTCTAATGCCTACACAGAAGCTTCTCGGATGGTACACTCGCAAGAACCCAGTCGATCTTTGGCTCGAGTTGCTCCGAAATGCGGAGGCCTTTGAAGACTGGGAAGAAGCCGCATTACATCTTGATAACCTCTTGGGTCTTGATCATTGGTTTGTGGCCACCAATTTCATGCCTGTGCTCCGCGAAGTCCTTCTCTAACACTGCTTATAGGCGCAGCAATCCCACCTCCAAATACTACGACTGGAGACTCATCACCGAACGACTCGATTCACTAGCAGTTGCCAGGGAAGAAAATGATTTTCAACGACTTGTCAATCTTTTGAGATCCGGTCTCGTACGTAACTTGGGTAATTTGACGGTCCCAAAGCTATACAACCGGTCCTTTTCCGGAACAAAATATCTCATTGAAGAATACATTACCCAAGTTTCTGAGACGGTGGAGGATATCAGCAGCTTGCCCACGAGTGCGTCTGCTGGTCTGCACTCTATTGGGGGCTCACTGACAAACCAAATGAAACTCGATTTTATCCATGACACACGACAAGCTTTTGGTAGAAGCTCTCTTGTGCTGCAGGGAGGGGCCATATTCGGTCTTTGTCATCTCGGTGTGGTAAAAGCACTGTTCTTGCGGGGCTTGCTACCACGAATTATAACGGGGACCGGAACCGGTGCTTTGATCGCCTCGCTTGTGGCTATTCACACCGAGGAAGAGCTACCCGGTGTCCTCACTGGCGCTGGCATTGATTTAAGTGCATTTGCTTCGAAAAACAAACTGTCAAATGGGACAGACGTGCCTCAACAGACATTTGGCTCTAGATGGAATACCCTTATGCGACGCATCCGACGGTTCTCGAGAGAAGGTTATTTTCTCGATGTTTCCGTGTTGGAGGACTGTGTGCGCGCTAATGTAGGAGATTTGACGTTTGAGGAGGCTTATAACTACAGCAAGCGAATTTTGAACATTACTGTCGCAACAGAAGGACAGGGCGGTGTTCCAACATTGCTCAATTACATCACTGCTCCGAATGTGGTAAGTAGGCAGCCGCGAGAGCGTATTGCAGCCATGCTAACATGATAATCTTAGCTCATTTGGACTGCCGCGGTGGCGTCTAATGCCTCATCCCCAGCGCTTTATGGACGACGCAAAGCAACCATTCTTTGCAAGGATGCACATGGCCATATCGTCCCTTGGGCCCCCGCCAACACTACGGATTTCCATCACTGGTCACATATGTCCTACTCTGATCGTGACTCGCCTCTTCGGCGCATTTCCGAATTATTCAACGTCAATCATTTTATTGTCAGCCAGGCTCGGCCATATTTGATACCTTTTCTGCAGTCTGATATGCACGGGCCGTCATTGGTCGAGACCCGAAGCAAGACGACACAGCTTTCAGCCTCTCTGGTACGCATGGTTGGCCTCGAAGTTCGACATCGCCTTCGCCAGATCGATACACTTCGGCTTCTCCCCGGTAGCATACGACGTTTTCTGGTGGATGAGCAGATTCCAGCGGCAGCCATGACGCTGGTTCCTGAAGTCACAGCCGGCGATTTTGTAAGGTTATTGGAAACGCCAACACGGGAAACACTTAATTATTGGATATTGAGAGGCGAGAGAAGTGTTTGGCCGGCCGTGGCTGCTTTGCGCATACGATGTACAGTTGAAAATGAACTTGACAGGTCGTATCAAGTGGTGCGACAGCTTAAGGCAGGTGATCTACGCAGAAAGGGAAGCATATCAGCCACTGGTGACGTTGGCCGTCATTGATACCCCATGGGCATACATATAGTATTATCTGTCTTATGGGCTGTTCTATTTGTGAAGACGGCGCAACCGTGGAATTCCTTTCACAGCCATGGCAGGACTCGCCACGATGATGCCAGTGGGCATTCAGTAGCCCCAGTACTAATGCGATGCGATATCTTTTGAGTAATCTAGTAAATTGTATGGTGGTGTAAAGGTCTACTAATTGTACAGTCTCGTGTAAACGAGAAGTCTAAAACCCAACGATTCTATAGGCAAAGTAACACTTCTATATACCCACATACGCGCATCTATTTGGTAACCAATGGTAGCAACCTAAACATCCAGACATCGAACCTGATCTGGGTTCTTGCTTTATTTTGCAATCTCAACACCTGCGGAAACACCTGCAAACCAAGTCAGACAATGCCAAGAGTACAGGTCCTACGAGTCAAAACTTACCCAGAGCTTTCTTGATATCGCCGTAGATTGCGAATTGACCTGCAGTTAGTCCGCCCACCATGAAAAGGCGGGTGGGGAGGCCAGCAAATGATCCGCGAACACCCAACTCCCCGGCAATCTTGATCAGCCGAGAGACGGTGCTCTCGCCGGGCAGGGCTTTTGTCTTGTTGATTTTCGATAGCATGGTATCAGCCGGCTGAGAAACGATGGCGGCAGCGAAACCTGCCAGAAGACCTGACCCCAAGTTGACCGCAGTCTGCGCTCCGTTCGACATGGTAGACTTGTCAAACATGCCAAACATGGTCTCAGCTATCTTCTCATAAGCAACGAACTTGGTGATTGTGTAGGGAACCCTGCGTTAATATCAGCTCACAGTTCCATTGTAGTGTGCATATCCCGCATTGTGCGTGAGAGCGGGAGATGCAGTTCATCGAACATACTGTTTGAAGAGGATTGGGCCAAACCCAGAATAAAAGGCACCGATACCCTCATTTTTGAGAATCTTGCCGAATCCACCAATGAGGCCGTTTGCAAAACCAGGTGTCGAGACAAGGCGGATGCGAGTAGCTTCAAGAGGGCACAGGGCAACAGAGGCGAAGAACTCGGCGCAACCAGCAGATACGGAGTAGACGAGTGCGCGATTCTGGCGCGCCTTCTCATAGCCAAGAACGTCAATGGATCGTTGCTTGAAGAACTCGTAACCGCCAAACTTGAACGCGCCTTGCAGGAAATATCCGGTAAAAGTAGGGCCAAAGCCTGTTGCAAGAGCGCCAACACCTTCATTTTGGATAACCTGGCGGAAGCTGCTAATCATGCCGCGGTTGTAAGTGGCCGGGTCAAGCTGGATCCTGGTCTTCACGCTATGGGCACTATATTAGCTCGCTCATGGTAGTTGGGGCAGAGATGATTGAGCTGTACACGTCAACTGGAGTAAAGGCACCGTGAGTTACGGAACAGCCTAGAGCGCCAGCAAGGGCGAAACGAGAGTAAAGATCAATGCCCTCGGGTTTCTTTTCCACGGCGCGCTGGCCGGTGGCCGAAGCAGAAGAGTCGGTAGCCATTGTGACGCTTGCACTGAGCGTCTACGCCAATTAAAACAAGAAAAGGACGGAAAGGGACAAATCGGTGCCTGGAAAGGGTCTTAACTGCAACAGTCTGAACAGAGACAAAAACGAACCCAATGAAAGGGACAACAAACAGGCTGGCTAGTTATGCCTCACTACGGAGGCCGGCACTAATCATGTGACGGAAGAATCGCACGTGTTTTAGGCCAAAAGAGTACACATTCCACCAGGTTTGTCCGCCTGGAATAAGTGAATAATTTTCCTATTTCGCGTATTTATATGATACAAACTATTTTGGAGTTATGCAGATTCTCTCTCTGAATCTGGAAGACTAGAAACTTTGGCATTCTAAATACCAATTATATTACAGGGGTGAGAAAACGGAGCTCCATACGCTACAGCCCGGGCGCCCTGGCTGTTGAAGCAATCCTGTTGCAATCAAGACATGAGTGTTTGGATGTATGGTGGCGTGAGCTTCGGGGGCGGTATTGAAAAAGGCGGCTGAAACACTTTATTCGCCGCTATTCTTCTACATCTAAGCATAGATTACCGCCATGATGCGAATAGCTGTTTCATTGGCTTTAAACATGCGGTAGGGGCGTTTGGGAAGGCTATATAAGAGTTCATAGAAATTTGCTTACAAGCACTGGTGCAAGAAAAGAAAACAGAAATCGGGCACCAAAAATGGCTAGGTCCATCCAACCATTGCTGCTAATTCCCGGCCGTAGTTCCGATGGCGTTTATGGCAATACGGGTCAGTGGCGTCCAGCGTTATGATTCGGGTGATGCTGTGGTGGAATCAGGCGTTTGGTCCTACCTTGGGGTTGACACAAGCTCGTGATGATGATGCCTTGTTTCTTCTTCAGTTTTAAAGTTGCACACAATATTTCATATCATGTCGATAAATCCCATCCCTGCAGTAGGTTCATACAAATGCCAGATAGTCAAGATACTCAACGTATCAACTAATGAACGGTAGCGTTCGCCATCAGTAACAAGACCTTCGCCAAAACTTATTTTCCCCCAAGCGAAGGCTAAGGTGCCTGCCGTAGTAGACGTCTGCTCCGCCATTCTTGACTGGTAATCTTTGCAACATTACCTATGAGTCCTTCGGTCGCTACTCTCCTATTCAGGACCATCTAGGATTCAATTGTTCGTCGAGAGTATCCTGCTCTATTTCGTCGCAAACGAAGTTCTCCTCAGTCAAGTATCTGGAGAGCATTCATCCTGGCTCTACCGCCTCATTGGTAAGCCGGACTGTCTCCAGCCGGTCCTTTTACTTGTCTCACATTTCGATCTTGTCTTCGAAATGATTTGAACTCTACTGTGCCATAGGTTGAATTGATTCTTTTATATCACTAGCCTACTGCTCAGGATAAAATGCGAAGGGTTTGTCGTCTAGTGCATCGACAGAGAATAGAAGCTGACAAACATATCGTAGCTGCGTAGCAGCATATTTTAAAGGTTATGGGTATGATGAGACAAGCGTTATTCATGTCCCAGAAGGAGCGGATAGTATTGAAATTGATTCGCAAGAATTCTCCTGCCCAATCTTGTGCTAATTGTCTAGACCCAGTCTTTGTACATCTGTGGCCAAGACATTCATCAAGTTGCCCAGCAGAAATAAAGCAATTGGCCAACAAATTAGTATTTCTGTTGATAATGGCCGGTGATTTCGGGTGCTGCGCTAGTTTTATGACACTATTAGGCGGGAGATTTTTTTTTATTTTTGATGGATGAACACCCCTGGGCAGTGAGTAATCAATCGTGTAATCCAAATGCTCCCGCTACCGCAGGTCTCGAACTGCTACGACCACATTGTACAGCAGCAGGCTGCTTAATAGATATAGGCAACAATATATCTAACAAATACACCTATTTTGTCCATTTTTATTATTATTTATTCAGCTCCCCCCCGTGTATGTAAATTTAGAAACACAGCTCTTGGCCGGCGAGGAAGGCTGCGCGTAGCTCGTGAACGAGGCAGAACAGCGCTAAACAAGTGAATACGAAACGGCGCAGCCAAAGATGGCAGAAGCGTACAGGACATGAAAAAGTGAGTATAGCCCATCTAACTAACTCTAAAATTAAAATAAATACTTCAACTGTTGGCATTTGTTTTTAAAATCAAATGCCAACACAGTCCTCGCAGTGTATCGGACGGGTCGGCTCAGTGTCTTGCGATGTTTTGTGTGACGGTTGGAGTAAGGAACAAGAGTAGCTCAACCCCGGCAAAAATGATCTGGAAAGGGCCAACGACAGCTCTGCGTCGACGCGCGGAAAAAGAAGCGCCCACAGATGTGCGAGGGCGAAACAGAAGGTCGTATTCTGGAGTCCTTTTGTGTCGCTTTTGGGTACTTTGTATTTTAGCTTTGTGTTTTGCTTCTTGCTAGCATATACGAGACGAATCTAGAATAGAAGAAAACTAGGTTCTAGATCAGCCTTGCGTGCCGTAATTACGGGTTCTGGTTGTTGGAAGAGAAGCCACCACCGGATGCTTTTTTGACAGCCGGAACACTGAATATGGCATCTATTTTCCTTACACTCTTGTAGCCGAATGCGAGATTTCATTACTATCAGTGCTGGTAGTGCCTTGTCAGCCTGACTATAAGCACCGAGAATTTGTTTTAATTTCATTTTTATTTGTTTACTGGTTTTTTCTTCTTTCTTTTTCTCCTCACCCTTCCCAATATAACAGTTGCACTCGTGGCACTTGCTCACCAGAGAACTGGGACCCATTCAGCCACACCAAGCGCCAGGCGGCATGACGCAACAGCATGAACCAGATGGTCAAGGACCCTTGCTACTGCCCGTAGTAGTGACTCATCCATACTCAATTTTGTACTTCGTAGGATGCATATTTGGCTTTTTAATTTTAGTGGTCCGTTAACTTGTTGCGGAGGGAAATCAACACCTCCAGCTTCTTTTGGATTGGCATGTCACAGCGAGTCGCGACATGAGGACACGCAAAATGCTTCATAATTTCCATAAAAAGTGTAGCTATTTTCTGACATAAACAGAGGTCGTGGCATACCTGTTTTCTGGCAAATCATTGGCCGGACTGGGCCGATTGCCACAGGGCAGCCTTGTTCATCCTCAGCCTCTTCACGGGACGGGCGAGGCCGATGATCCAGTAACATTGGAAAGATGCCCTCGCCAGGCGGAAAGACAGACGCCCGGGCAGCGGATGGTTTTCCGGTTTGGGTTTCGCCGGCTTCTTGTTCTTGCACCGGCAGAGCACTACTATCCACGCAACCCACATGCCACTGCGTGTATTGGTGACGACGCCCTCTGCCAAGTTCCCTCTAGGCCCTTTGGGGCCGACGTCACAAGTTAAAAATCCGATAAATATAGCAGAAAAACATGATGATGATCCATTTTTTCTTTTTGAAAAAGGGAACATTTTTTCATAGGAATTGAAAGGAAAGGCCACGAGGCTGGCCACGAAAGCTTCCTACCCCCACCCCCCCTACTAGCCTGTGGGCAAGCACTGTTGTCCACAAACTAGGCAGATACCACAAGGCTGTCACGATGAGGGCTAGTCCATCGGAAGACTGGGTTCGAGGAAAGAGATATAAAATATGGCATCTGCCAGCCCAAGGATTTTGAACAGTACAATATAGCAACAATCTCATCAGTCAATACATGCAAATCCCCAGCCAAAACACTTGAATTTACACAGTCAGCTCCACCAATCATCTTACAGCAAAGCACACATACACGTCAAACACACCACAGACATATACATACCTCGCTCATGGAAACACACATCTTTGATCAATTCATCCACTACTGAAGTAGTTTATACATGTTTCCAGACAGTCAAGGCAAACAAGAGCAAACAGAGAAATTTGGACAAGGGCAGCAAGGACAAGAACAATCCACCAACAATCAGAAGCAGCTTGCAGCTTCAACAGAAACTCTACAAAGTCGCCCCCCTAAGAAGAGCATCAACACAATGCCGAAGAGCAGCAGTGCCATGGCTCCCCAGAGCCTTCCTCTACATCTCCGGTCACAACATGACGGCACCAGACAAGGCCGCGATAGTAGCCTACAGCTAGACTGTGCAGACCTGATTGCCGTTGGTGCCTGGGCTGACCCGCAAATGGGCGGCGCTGGACCAGACCATGGCTTAGATAGCCATCTCCGCTCTGCAGGCGGCAGCGGTGCCAGTAGACAGAGCTCCGCGAGGAAGTGAAGCAATTCGGCATAATCGTCAGGGTGGCATATGGAAAGTGTTGTCAATTCATAAACAGCGACATCTTCATATCTCAGTTTTAGGCCACAGTGTGTGCAGGCCGCACATGGCCATGATTCGACTGGTCGACGTACTTGTATGACCGTTTGCTTTAGTTTTTATTGTATATTTATCACAGCAGATATTCGAGCGCATAGAAAAGGCTTGAAGCCAATTGAGATCATAAGTAATTGCATTAGTGGCTTCTAGGAAACAGTTGCAAAGTGTTGTCTTTCAAGGAACCAGATTATCAATGCAGTCAACAAGGCATGCCATTAGCATGTCATCATTGCCAATCATTCAAACAGCTTGCAAAATCCAGACCAGAGGTAAGGATCAGAATAAAAACAACAAAAATTAAATAGCCTGTACCGGGCCAACACACCATCCACTCCCCAACGGTCTACTTCATCTCCATTTACAGGAAGAGAGCGGCAGCGGCAGCAGCGAAGAGGCCAATGGGAGAAAGGCTGGCAATAGAACCGGCGCTGGGAGGGGTGGTGGCGGTGCTCTTAGCAGAGGTAGTAGAGCTAGGCTCTGTAGTGTGATGCGTTAGTTACGGTTGGTGAAGCGACGGTTGTGAGATTCAACTTACTGGAGGAGGAGGTCGAGTTGGCCGAGGTGGAAGCAGCAGAAGTGGTCGAGTGGGACGAGGCAGAGCTAGTGCTCGAGCCAGACGAGGTCGACGAGCTGGTCGAGCTGGCCGAAGAGCTGGAAGAGGCGCTGGAGCTGGAGCTAGAGCTAGAGCTGGTAGCAGAAGCGCTAGTAGAAGAGCCGGTGGCAGGAGCACTGCTCTGGTAGGTGAAAGCGCTGCTGTAGTTGGGCTGGGAGCCATCAACGTTGTTGGAGATCTTGAAGTTGTAGGTGCCCGAGTTGAGGTTGGAAAGAGTGACGTCGAACGAGTTGACAGCGTTAGCTGCGTGAGTATGTTAGCCAATGCGTTCGCGTTGGATGCTGTTTTGGGTTAGGATCAACGTACTGGTCAACGTGCGGATGTCCGACAGGTGCAGGGAGTCAGGACCATGCTGCAGAGTAATAGTGCAGCCGCCGGTGCAACCCTCGAAAGTGAGAGTGAAAGGCTTGCCCTCCAGAGGGTTAATCTGGGTGTTGGTGAAGGCAGGCTGGGCGAGAGCGCTAGAGGCCAGAACGGCGGCAACGAAAGCGGCGGAGTACTTCATTTTGACAATTTGTAACGAGTGTTGAGAATGTAAAAACCTGCCAACATGGTCAGCGGAAAGGCCGGGAAAATGGAAAGCTCGAGATTCGAGGCAAGTCTGGCGCGGCTTGTGCGTGCTTGTTTATGCAGGACAGGAGCCGGCCGGCGATGCAGCTGAAAACGGGCTCATAGTACTACACTGCGCCCGATCATGTCGGACCAGTGAACCAAAATGGCCATGGAACAAGAGTCCAACAATCTGGATTGCTCTGGTCCCAGTGTGACTCCACGGTCCAGGAATACGCGGTTACACTATGCAAGTAGCGGCAGGTTTGGCAACGGGTATGCACAGCAGGCCGGGCAGGTAGTCCAGATATGTGGGTGGTGTTCGTTGAGCCAGATGACGATGAGTACTTACAGGTGCAGAATTAAGAGTACTTTAGTAAGTAAATAAAATTGACAAAAACGATGGTCGAAGGAAGAAGATGGAAAGTGGAGGAGAATCAAGAGGACGAGAAGAAATAGAAAGGCAGCTGGGGGGGAAGACCAATCAAGTGGATGTTGACCAGTGCTTCTCCTGGGGGTGGGCAATTTGCCTCGTCGGGGTAGGTACCGTGAGTTACAAGGATGCAGCACTGCCAGCGCAATCACTAACTGGAATTGACAACCTTGCCCGGCTGCAATTGGAGGCTTACCAAGGCCAATTGCTAATTTTACAGCACTGTTCAGGTACAATTAGGTACCTGGGTAATGCATGTGTTGATGGGCTAAGGGCCTCCTAGAATGGCAAAAGCTGGTCCTTCAGCAATCCGTTCGTGCCGCCCAGGCCCGCTGCCGCCTACTAGCACTCCCCATCTCCGTCATCTCCATCCTCTGCATCCTTGCTCTCCATTCATCACATTCCACAGGTCGAGGTAAACACTGCCATCGGTTCACTTGGCGTCTCAGTTGTCGGTATTGCCACATTGTTCTCCTCTATGCTTGTCTCGTAGTTCCTTGCTTCCTCGCTTGATTGCGTGCGTGCCTGTTCCCTGCCTGGCGCTCTGTTTATTTTTCCCTCCAGTCAAACTCGCTGACACACTGCCGCTAAAGAAAAAAAGCAGGTCAATGGCAACCGCTGCCAGGCACAAGCATCGTCCCCCGACGTGGCGCAAGGCTAGACCTGCAACGGTCTAGTGCCGTCGTTCTGTCCGCTAAGAAATTAAATTAGCCCCCTCCATGCTGGTCTCGAGCTCTCTCCCCAGAGACGAATCGACTCATTGCGAAGCTCCATCCTGTTGCTGCAAAGCCCGGTGGGCCGGTTGCCCCTGTGCCAAGTAGCTTCAGTCCCATCCAAGCAGTGCGAGCTATTCAGGAGGTGGTGATGGCATATCTACGAGAGTGTTGTCCAGTCCCAGCTTACCCCACAAGATCAACAGTTGCGCAAACGAGGAAAAAGCAATCATGATCCCTTCTGCACTCTACTCATCTTCAACAAGGGGGGCCACGCGAAACCAAAAGCTGCGTGAACTGCCAGCCCAAGACATGACCCAGTCAGGCTGGTTGACAGCTAAAAAATCTGTGAACCAGGTTGGCCGCCCCACATTGGCTTTCTCTGGCCAGTTGAGCAATTGAGTGTGTTTGGGAATGAGCTATACATAATACCTTTGGTGATCGATTCGGTCAGTAACTTATGACCCTACGCGGCCGCGCCTTGCTGGGTACAGAAGCAGGCAATGAATGGCATGGCTCCTCAGCTGGTGGATTCTTCCCGATACGAGGTTTCTGACGCCACCACAATCGACTAAAAAAGAGTGTGCGCCACCCAGCTTTCCCAACGACATCTCGTCCCGTCTTTGGTACGTAGTACATACAGACTATGTGGGAACGGATAGATAGTTACTGGGACCAGGTATCTCTCCTTATTAGCGCAAATGCCCAGATAATCATCGGTCGTGCCAGATGGCTAGTGGTGGGGATTGCAAAGTTTATCAGTAAAGATTCCCAACTCGCCATTCTACTCGCCATGCCTGCAAAGGAGTACAGGAGATACCACGACGATCTGGCTTAGCGTTTTTAGGGAGTATAGTAGTACCGTTTGTATAGCCACCGACCAACGCTATCACAGCAATGATGAAAGCGCATTTATCACCGGAGTCTTCAGGTTTAATTTTTTTGGTCTTTATTGCCCTGCTTACTGCCACGTCCAGTCATGAATTGACTATTTTATCTGCGTTGGATCGTCTGGCACTACTGCAATCAGGCGATATCAAACAACTGCCCCTCTTGCTTATTGGACATGGCCTCGCCATCCATGAACTGTTCAAGATAGCAGTCCCCAATAATCCTGTACTGACCATTGTCCTGTTCGCGAAGGATGAAAGGATAATTGCCGCCATAAAAGACAGCGATCACATCACCAACCTCGACGCCGTTGACGCCCCAGGCAAAAGATCCCTCAGTCGTACGCGGAAAGCGCCGATTATAGCACCACCTAAAATGTGACCCCATAAACGCGGAGTACGCTTTTCTGAGGCGCTTCTGGTACAGACGCCCTTCCCTGGACAGCTCATCACAGCCGTTTCCTCTTCTGTGATCCAGCGGAATACTCTCTCCACTGTCGTGTCCGCGCAGGTCAACGTGGCGTGGACGTGGAACCCAAGCACAAAGTCTTGATCTATCACCGATCCATCCCTCTTCTGGTTTACAGCAAATGTTGGCAATTCGCTCCCGTATTTCTGGGGTTGGAGTAGCCGACGGCGAGGCGATGTTGTAGATGTCGAGGAGCGTATTTTTCGCCTCGTTTCGCCAATATTGAGACCTGTCACTGTTTCTGTCCGCGGATGCTAGGCTCTGGGGAGGAAACACCATCTCTTCATCCGTCCTCATTTTTCGTATTCCATACATGGGAGCTTCAAGGCTCTCGGGTACGTCGTGTGATGTTCTTATAATTTGGTATGCTCGATTGCCTCGACTTTGCCCACAATCTTGCCCCATATGCTCAAGATGCGGTTGTCGCCACCAATCTCGAACCGGGCCTTTGTACTTCCCCCTGCGTTTGCCTTTAGTTCTCGCGAGCGGAAAGGTTCGACCCAGCCATGTACTGTCCGGTCGGGTACCCACGAAGGCAGATTGAGCTTGGATGGCGTCGTGGGCAGCATGCAGTGCGAGAGAATATCGAGAGACTGTTCATGGCGGAGCATATTTGTGGCTAGGCGTGTGAATATTTCCTCGACACTCAGTCCGTAGTCGATAACTATATGATCTGATGGACTGGCTAGACCCAGCACGCCATATATCTTGTCGCTCGGTATAGTGCTTTCGAACACCCTCGTCTCTTCCAGCACATCAAGCAGTGGTGTTAAGATTTTCCCACCATCACCTCTATTTTCTCTTTCTTTCCGCAGCCAGTTCATGACCGACAAGGGTTTTATAGCGATGCTTCTTACCAAGCCCTCCATTTTATACCCGATCGCGAATTCCAAAGCAGAGCTAATCCAATCCCATCTGACTTGAGAGTCTCCGAGATGAACCGTAGCATCAGCGCTATTGACTGCTTCTTGCAGAACCCAGATGCGTCGAAACTACACGCTCTTGCTTTAGCAAACAAAACAGCAGGGTATGAGGGAGCAACTAACCCAGGCTCGTGTAAACAGGTGTTTCAACGATTCTCAGTCCAGTTCCTGGGTCTTGGGGTGTGTCTTAAGTGCCTTTTGTATATCTAATAAGCTCTGCTGGCTCATTCTGGGGTTATTCAATGCATCGTTCGCAATCTCGTGTATACCAGCGAGTACCTCCAAAGCCAGTGTTTCCATGCCGGTGCTTTCGCCCAGCCAGATCCTCAAGTGCGAGGCACCGGCGTATATGGTGCCCATCATGAGAACGTGCCTATTTCTCTCCTCGATGTTGCCCTAGTCGATACACAGCGCGTCAACCCAGATGCGCAGAGCAGCATCCTTGGCACGGATGCGTCGAATGGCCCTGTGGAGCTCGCCACCAACGGCCATTTCGATGCTATCGCATGTAATCGTGCCAGGCTGCAGCATGCAACCAAACTGAATATAGAGAGAATGCAGCTCTGGGTGGTCCAGCATGTCGCGAAAAGCTATCTCGCCAGACTGGCCCTCGTCAGATCCGTAGGCGTAGCCGACAATGGCGTCGTTTGGCGTGAGGAACTCAACATGAACACTTTTGGCCCAGCAATAGCTAAAACACTCGTAGCTTTGTTCCCCTATCATCTTCTCCTTGGCCAGTGGCATATGGGTCAAGGAGCATATGATGGGGTCGTCATATTCGCCAGGCTGGATGGTGAGAATGCGGGTTTCATTTGGAAGGTCAATTGCTTGATATGGATATGACATGGCTAACTGTTGGGCGAGCACAAACAAAAGCAAAAGCAAAAGCAGTAAAATCAACAGTAATAAAAAATAATCTATCCACAGTTAAGTCCTTTTACAGATTAGAGTATTATTACAATTCTAAACGAGCCGACTTGGTCAGTTGGAGGCCCTGCTTACCATGGAGCAGTACAGCCACACCACAGCCACTAACACGGCGAATTGCATGTAGGTGCCTTGTGTCAGCCTAATCATAGGCAGCAACACTGTCGGTGTGACTCTAGTCACTGTTGTGACGGAGTATATATATTTACTACATTTTGCTTTTCGGTTTCATTTACATTTTGCTTCATTCTTTAATATATTCCTCCTTTTTATCCAACAAAAAGGGCCACATCTCTCAAATTGCTTCAGGTACATCATACATCATGTCTGCAACAAGTACATCGTCACAGGGTATCGACACCCCTGCCACTGTGCAGTCAACAAGTGACGATGTCAAGCCTGAAGTAGTAAAAGGTGACGAAATCAAGGCGGAAGAGGACAAGGTCGAAGAGGAAACCAAAATGATCAAAGTTGGTATGCTTGTCGAGACCAAGGACTTATACGCAAAGTACGACGAGAATGGCGACAGATCATGGTCAGAGAATCTTCCCGACGGGCTGGAAGAAGCTGCTGAAAACGAAACAACCAAGAAATATGCCATTATTGTCCGCAAGAGTACGTTTCACGCCTACCCGAGCGAGTTTCCTTGACACCAGGGCGTATTAGCTAACTGAATTGCGCCCTTTGCGTTTTGCGTTGGCAATAGAGAAGCCAAAGAAAGCAAGCTCAGCCAAGACGCTCGAGATTGACAGCCTCATCATCCAGTCACCACTCCTCAAAGCTGCGCTCGGCGATATCCTGCAAGGCTACCCTGGGATCCTGACCGAGGTGACGCGGCTCAAGTTTGCCGCGCCGTTTGAGTGCTTCGTGCATCGATGGGAGGAGCTTGAGGAGGCGCTGCACGACGAGGAGCGGGACGAGACCACCCGGGATCACCTGAAGCTGCTGCACAGCATCCTCTCCGAGGACCTCGGACATCTCATCCAGCTGCGCAAGGACTATTTCAAGCAAAAGGCCATTGCCTTTGAGCAGGCCTGGTTCCTGTTCACACCCGGCACCACCATCCTCACTGCGGTCCATGGGCAGCGGGTCGCCGCGCGCTTCAACAGCGGCGAGTACGTCGACACCCAGTGCGGGCGCGTCTACTCGCTCAGCTGCACGTACATTGACTGGGATGGTCGGCGCCTGGGCTGGGTGACGACGTCGACCCAGATTCCCGCGTACCAAGGCGTCGTCAGCTTCTCCCAGCTCAGCAGCTACCCGCTCGAGTTTCACCCGGACGCCGACGCCGTCAAGACGGCGCTCACCGAGCGCGGCCGCCGCTGGGAAGCCCTCATGGGATTCCGGTACAAGGCGTACAACGGCATCGCCCTGTACTCGCCCGACGGCAAACGCCTGAGTCGGGAGCGTGTCAGCTGCCGCGTCGTGATTGACTGCGCGCGCTGGGAGGACGAGAACCCCAACCACCTCATCTACCTCGATACCATCCACGAGGCTGCCACGCACGAGGCCGACTACCAGATGCCGCCCCTGACTAGCTACCAGGCCCTCCTCGCGTCGCCCCTCGTCCGCGGCTACGCGCTCAAAAACAAGCGCTGGATGCAGTTTTACGTGGACAATGTGCACGAGATTGACTTCCAAGAGGGCGCGTTTGCGTCGCTCGTGCTCTCGCAGGAGCGCAAGGACATGATCCTCTCATTTGCGCAGAGCCAGGTCAAGAACCGCGACTCCTTTGATGACGTCGTTCGCGGCAAGGGCAAGGGCATCATCATGCTGCTGTCGGGCGGGCCTGGCATCGGCAAGACGCTGACGGCCGAGGTGGTAGCCGAGGAGATGCGCGTGCCGCTGTACACGATGAGCGCCGGCGACCTCGGCGGCGACGCCGACGCCGTGGACGAGAGCCTGGGCAAGCTGATGGGTATGGTCAGCGACTGGAACGCGGTGCTGCTGCTCGACGAGTGCGACGTGTTTCTTGAGGCGCGCACAGCCAACGACCTCGCACGTAACCGCATCGTATCCATTTTCCTGCGAACGCTCGAGTACTATCAGGGCATTCTGTTTCTGACGACGAATCGCATCGCCAACATGGACGCGGCATTTGACAGTCGTATACACGTCACGCTCGAGTATCCCGATCTGGATGCCACAGCTCGTCGGACCATTTGGAAGGCGTTTCTGGATCGTGAGGCGGCGAGTGTTGCCGCAGACGACAACGGTGGCGGTGATACGGTACGAATCTCGGAAGAAGAGTTTGACAGGCTGGCAGGCATTGTCATCAACGGACGCCAGATAAAGAACATTATGAAGATGGCGAAGCTTTTATCAATGCAGAACGGACAGGCACTGGCGTATCGGCATGTGCAGACTGTGCTGCAAGTCCAAGGCCATTACGAAAAGTGAGAAAGACATAGAGCGCCTGCCGCTGGTGGGATGGATATAGATATACAAATATACCAAGAACCTTATACAACTAGACAAACGCAAGATAGAATCATTAGCATAGCTTGAATCATTTCGTATGCATGAGCCACCAGGTACTTGCCATAATCATCTGTATGAAAAAGCAGAGGCTCGTTTCAACTTCCTCGTAAATAACAGTGGTAAGAATGTCATGAATGATGCCGTGAATAATTAGATAAGAGATGTCAATATATACACCTGTGCACAAGGCACTTCCGGGAACCTCAACCCCCCAAATACCCAAAAACCGAAAGTCTACAGAGTCTGTTTCGAAATAGGCAATACCCACCAAAAAGATGTTACACGAGACAAGAAACAACACCCCTTGGGGGAGCATTTATGCCTTTATGCCTTCTCTTCATCCGGATACTGGTCAACATAATCCGTCCGTCCATCCAAAATAAGATGTGAATTCAGCCTGACACTCCACCGAATCATATCCGACATGGGGTCCTTTCTATACTCACCACCGGTACCGTGATTGCCAATATCGCTCATCTGGCTCATTGGCCCCGCGGGACGATGATGATGAAAGTATGGCGGCTGTGGCGCCAGACAGACGCCCTTGTTCCTCCCCTTGATGCCCTCACAAAAGAACCGCATCAAGATGTCATACGCATCTGTCACGGGTTTCAGGGCCACCTCTTGCATCAATTTCCTTGCACCTCGATGGCTCAAAGCATAGCCCAATGTGCATACACCCTCTTGCGCATGCGACACCGCCCTAGTGTGGGCTGGATAGTTTTCCTTTAGCGTGAACGGTTTATTGATGGACCAGAGGTTTCGTTTGGGTGCGACCGTTTTGTCGCCATGGTGTATAACGCGCGCTTTCGGGATCTTGGTGGAGTCAGGAAAGGGGAAATGGAGGCCGCAGTTGCCGACCCAAAGTAGGTCCCAGTCATCCCCATATGGGGAGTGACGAGGCGCAACCGTGTTAGGTAGGCGGTCAAAGGAGATTTCACGGCTTTCGCGCTGGGATGGATCGAGGTAGGATGGGTCGGCGTAGGTAGGAGAGGACGGGGAGGAGCCTGCAAGGGGTTGAGTGAGGGCACGCGTGGAGAGGGCAAAGTCGCGGAGTTGGGTACGAATGCGCACGTCCCAGTCGGCATCGTCCTCGAGAATGAGGACTGAAGAGAGGTTTTGGCGAATTACTCTGATCAGGTATTAGCGATATGGCAAGGCATGTACTCGAAATTGGCAAGACAGTCAGGTTTTGCGACCGTGAGCTGTTTGAGATAATGTGAAGACGTACTCGGCGACAGCGTTCATATGACCTCTCCAGCAACCAATCTCAGCCGGTTTAATGGTCAATCCACCCTCTGCTACCGGAATCGCTTTTTCGGCAACTGTATCACCTTTGACGCCGTCGATAAATTCAATCTGGAGGTTGCTGAGGTCGGCTTGAAATGTCAACCCATCGCGGCGGTCTGTTCTTTCCGGTAACCCGACGACGAAGATTTTTTCGAACTGTGCAGGGATAACAGAGTGTTAATCATTCCGGCACCAAAACAATAACAATTAGGCAGGGGGGAAGGAAAAGCTAGCGAAAAGGCTTGGGTTTGTATGATGGCAAACGTACACCCAATGTGGCATTATTTATATTTTCCAACGATCCATAGCCACCGTATCGCGTGAGGCCGTGGCTGGCTGCCGTGTTGGCCAGGGGCTCTTTGTTTGTGAGGGCGAGGAAAAAGACGATTGTGCAAATGGCTGCGACAATCGTCCAGAGCGGACGTCGCAGTAGCATTTGTATCATGGCGGGTTGGGCGGACGCGCCAGGGTCGCACTTTGTCACACAAAGTCAGCGTATCTATAAGTGCGTGTCGTCGTCGTTTGTGTGTTGCCCCTCGACTTAGTTCATCAGCGCCGGGCCACGGTAACTAAAAGTTCAGCATGCAAGTTTTCAGAGAAGAAAAAGATTCAGTAAGAGCCAAAGTGAAAGGAAAATGGATATTTTAATTAGATATTAACACAAAAAAAAGATGCAGGAACAAGTGCGTAATCTAGGAAGGAGTGATGTCAGGGGATGATGCTTGTCCAAATCCACTATCTCCTCCGGGGGTGGATTGATCGTCCTTAATGCTGTTACTCTATTGGATCTGGTGTTTTTATTAGTGGAGGGAGGGGCTATTTGCCACGAGCATTGACTGAAATATAGTGAAATATACGGATACTGGCTCTTGTTGTTTTCAAGTACCAAGGCAGTTAGTACTTGGTTGGGGTCAAAAAAAAAAAAAAAAGCTGCCGCACTGACAAAACGGCAGTAATCCTCACCAAGGTAAACTCGCTCGGTACAGCCAAAATTAACGTTCAACTAAGAAGAAATTCATACAAGAAAAACTAGCCATCTACATAACTCATAGGATTTTACTCATGATTTTTTTTTTTCTTTTCTTGTTTTGGTGGTGTTATTGCGTAACAGAAGGGCAGCCTAGATGAAGGCTGTTAGGCGGACGGCAGCTTTTTTTGTTCCATTATTTGGGTAGCTGCGACGACATGCTGGGGACGTTGATTTAAACTTACATCACTAGCACAAGGACCAGAAGACTTGCTAAACAGAAAATGCGTGCCCTTCATACTATTGGACATATTAAATAGATACACTACTGTTACCGAAGCTTTCAGCTCCAAAATAGCTGGGCTACTCAGAACAAGAAGAACACCCTAGCCTCATCATTGGTGTGTAATGATGGTATAACGTCACCTAGTTCAACCATGCTTCCCAACGCTTAAACCATGTTAAATAGAAATTGTAGATTTTCTTCAGAACTCGGACCTTCCGTCTGTAGGCAAGCAGGCCCCCGCCTTAACATCATGTCAATGAGTTCTGTTTTCCATTATTTTCAGAGCCTCCATTCGCTCCCCCAGAAAGTTTTAGTCGCCATCTAATGCTCAAGGAGACGCAGGGAGCCCTGGACAACAACATTCTCAAGGATAGAACCAGGAGGGATATCAATAGTGCTACCCTCAGTGGCAACAATAATAACGGTGCCCTTCAGGGTGACACCGCGACCAAGGTTCACGGCACCAGTAATAGTCAAATGATCGAGCTCGAGCACCTTGGGAATTGAAGGAATGCGCTTCTGAAAGTCAGAGACCTTCTTGAAGTCGCTTCCAAGCTTGATAAGAGGAGCATCGCCAAAACGGTTGGCGCTCATCTGGAGCTGACCATGCTTGAGCGTGTACAGATCCGACTTGACAAGCATGAGATCTGAGCAAGTCTTGACGGGCAGGAAACGACGACGGGGAACGTTGACGCCGTGGGCATTCTTGAAGTGGCGGATAGCGGCACCAACAGCGGTCTCGAGCTGCATAATGGAGATATCCGACTCACCCTTCTTATCACCAGGGATGGTCTTGGCGTTGGGGATAATTTCCATCTCCAGCTCGTCGTTCTCAACTACGCGCTTGATGGCCTGAAGGTTGAGCCAGATGTTGTTAGTGTTGAAGTACTTGAACTTCTTGATCGACTTGAAGTCGTTGACGTGCTCCTTGGGGACCTGGGCGATTTCAAGCAGACGGACAGAGCCATCATAATCGATAATGGTACCACCCTTGACGTCGGCCTTGGTCTTGTTGGTAAGCTCCATAATGTACTCAGCCTTGGTCTCGACCATGTGCTGGAGAATACGAAGATCAACAACGGCACCCAAGTTATCGACGTTGGAAAGGAAAATAATCTCGATGCCGCGCTCCAGAAGCTGGTCAAGAATACCTGAATTGTAGAGAGACTCAAAAACGTCACCGTGGCCGGGGGGGTACCACTCATTGATAGACGAGTTGTAGTCATTAGGGACTGGCAACTGAGAGTCCTTGTAGATTCTGGGGTAGCGGGACTGGTTGAAGGTAAGGATATCGAGGTTGTGGCCCTCGTACTTCTTGATGATGGCGGCAGTGTCATCGTTGGTGTTGAACGAGTTCATGAGAATAAAGGGGACGTTGACGTCGTATGTGCGGTTGAGGTACTCGATTTGACGGACTGAAAGGTCGAGGAAAGACATGCCGTCACGGACCTCGATGACGGACTTGGGGCCGACGCAGCCCATAGAGGTGCCAAGACCACCGTTGAGCTTCAGGACAGCAAGCTTGTTGAGGAATTGTACAGACTCGGAGTTGGCGAGATCTTCGTAGTCGACGACCTGACCTGCCGCGGGGGGGTTGATACGGTCCCAATCACTATTAAACTGTCAGCCTTGGGTATCAAATGATGGGCTGGACAGAACTGCATACACGGCATTGCCCTTGGCCTTGTCATTCAGATAGCGGCGGAAGAGGGCGAAGAAGTTGTCCATCTCGGTCTCGAAGAGCTGTAACGCTAATTAGATTCCACATGTGCGCCGCCAGCTGTCCATTCAACTTGCCTTCTTCTGCTTGGGGTCCTCTACCGACTCGGCGAGGTTTGTGAGGGCATTGCGCATCTGGGCTGCAGCGACATTGGTAGAGGTGTTTTCAAAGGCCTGGGCGAGCTTTGTTAGTTGATTTTCCATGGCGAAATGATGCAAGGTCATGTATCAAAGCGAGAAACGTCAGGGAGTCTGCTGTGGGTATAAATGGGAAGTCAGTCGAATATGACAGATTGGTGTCGCAGAATCAGAGCGAACAGCTGTCGAGTGACATTGTGGTGCGACCAAAGGGAAAACATCACCAGTCAGCTGCTCACGCAGCCCAAAATGCACTGTGATTGAAGGATCTTGTGGGATTGTACCGGAACCGCAAGTGTCGGAAGCGGGAGTCGGAAGCAGGATGCGGAAGCAAGAGGCTTTTTGCCTACGGCGTCGCAAGCAGCCAACAGAGACGAGCGATAATGCCACTGGGAAGAGACGACACGGTAACATTATGCGCAGTGCTGCCAACAGCAGAGCAAATGGGAGAATGCAGTTTTAAAAAAAAAATTTACAGCGGAATAAACAAGAGAGCATAGAAATGCATAGAGGGATTACTTGCCATGTGGCTGCGAGTCTTGCCATGGTGACGCTTCTCAAATCCGTTGTTCTCGTCGGCGCCACCAGCAGCCGGACGGAGGTGGGAGGGGAGAGCACTCTTGATAGCTTCCGCCATTGTGTGTAAGTGTTCGACGGGAGGTTGAGTAGAGCGGCAGGCGGATCGTAAGTTGGGAGATGGAAAATATGTCGATGAAACAGAAACAAGAGAGAATGAAAAGAGGCGAACAGGGAAGAAAAAGCCAGACAGGCGAGCAGGCTCGTTGAAATAAACAAAAAGCTGCGGGCAGTGCAGCTGTTGGGATGGGACAGGCAAAAACGAAAGGGGCGAACCAGAGGCGGGGCTGTTCGATGAGCACAGGCGGCGGGCACAGCGGGGTCAGTTGGAAGCTCTCCCCCTGCTGGTAGCAAATGAGACAGCAGCGTGGCCCTGCCGTTGGTTTATTAATAGCGGGCAAACAATTTTGGATTTTATAATTACTTGATTGAATGGTTGAATTGAATGTCGGGAGTCGATGTTGGTTGCCGATGTGATGACGATGAAGAGGAAATATGAGAATGCGCAGAGATGAAGAAATGTTGTCGAAGCTTTCATCAAAGGTACTTGGAGGCACTACGTAATGTACTTGTAATGTACCTTTACAATACCATGGTTACTTTGACGGTTCTACTGTCACTGCTCCGTAGTAATCCAGGTACCCATTGGTAGTATGTACAAGTAGTTACTGGCATAACTTGCCATACACCCTGGCCATGACCTTGCGCGGCCAATTTAACATCGCCAACGAGCATCTAATTTCTAATTACAGCAAACGTCCTCCTCCATGTCTCTCTTCCTAGCCAACGCATTGGCCCAGCAATATTAGATTCCTTTCTTTTTCGATTCTTTTCTTCCTCTCACAATAGTTTGGCGCTGCAAAGATCGGAACAAGTAGGAGTCTCTATCTCTCATTCTGCGGAATCTCTTCATGCGAACCCCCAACAGATTGAGTTTTTCATGCACCTCACGGCCACTCGCGAACCATTTTTTGCCTCGAAAGCCCCGCAAAATATGATGAGCACTAGGACTTTGGGAAAAGGCGATATGTGGCTTGCAGGAAACAAGAAAAGTCTTCTTTTCGGGTAGCGATTGGCTTTAGCGGCAGGCTAGGAAAAGACCTCACCAGGAGATGCCGAAGAGCTTTGCAATCAGTGGCTTCTAGTGGTGAAAATTTTGAGCTAACTGTGGTGTTTTGCTGTAGCCTGGCGCTAAAAAATGACAGTTCGACGGTAATTTGGGTACTGAAAGGCTTCATTAGCCAGCACCTCAAGAAGTGGAATTCGGCCTTGGCCTATCGCCAGTCTAACACTTGGCCTCCCAATTTTCATCAGCAAAATCGTTTTATGCCCATCCAACCTGTGGCATCGGCAAGTTAACGACGACCCTGTAGAGGAAGAAGAAAAAACTTTGCAGTCTCGCCGAATAAGCAGCGAGAAATATTGACAAAGAGAACCAATGAGACGAGTTACCGCCCGCCTCGTGCCTCGCAAGCAAGATAGGATGAAAATGTCGCACTGTAGGTCGATGCTCCCTGCATTATGCAGGTATCCTATTCTGCCTCTGCAATTACAGCAACGGTTGCAAAGTCCATTGTCCAACAAATGTTATATCCAACATGATTGATGGGAGGCTCCGCTTAATTGTATACTCTTCAAACATTGACTTCCTGATCCGCTTATTTGAGATCCGACGCCGATGGGGCGGACTGGATGTACTTTGCCTGTTGCTGTTTTAGTGTCAGTAGAACTGAGATGATACGTCACTTGCATTTCCAACCACCAGCTCTGATCGGCCGAAGAAGGGACATCAAGGTATTAATTGACTCTCTTGCGTAATGTACTGTAGCTTCACAACGCCGCTACTATATCCAGGACGCCGAATCCTCCCCAAAGTTAACGTCCACCAGACGTCATCACCACTTGCTCCAACAAAGCCTCAGCTTCTGTCGAGTCGGCTCTCTGCCTGCCCTCCACGTGGGGCGGGCATTGGCCCATTGATTTATGTAGTACCTTCAGCACTAACCCGCCTGGGGAATCTGCGACTGCCGCTGAAAAAGCAATTGCTGGCTGTGCTGGGTGGCAAGGCAATGTCCTTGCAGCCGGCTTCCAGAGCCGAACTTGTCCGCGACCTACGATGCACTAGACGCCATTGAGGTAAACCGTATTACGGCATTTTGTGACAGTGAAAGCATCAAAAGAATTTCGGGTCCTCGCAGCAGCCCGACTACAAATAATGTAAGCAGCGAACACATGATGAGGATAGTCGGAATAAATAAGCGAGCTAATGTGCACATGATGTGTGATCCTGTCGATGCTCCCACTCGCGTTCCGGAACTGTTGGAAAACCGGCCCTGGTCCTGTTCCATATCGCCTCCCACGAACAATGAGCACGGCAGGGGCGGAAATGCATTCATTCATTATACTGTCCATCTGCGTGTATCGGTGGTGAGCACTCATGCATCAACTATCCCGCAAAATCGCATCTTCCAAAAGGGATCCATGAAAGTTGTACTGCACTCTACGAGCCGTCCATACCTGAGCGACCCATTCGGATGCCGGAACAGGCCAAGCGTAGAAGCCAACAGGCTTACTACAGAGATAAAGTGACCCATCAATTGCGTGCAGTTCCCTCTCGGAGAAGAAAGTCTTTTATTAACCTTTTACTCCATTGGCTAACGAATAATTAAACCAGGCAATCATTAGCACCGGCAGAAACAGCGCTGAATGAGCCAGTACTGTCTCATTCTCGCCATTCCCACCCCCACCCATACCAAATCCTTCCCCAGCTTGACCACAACGTTGCATCCGCTCCGGCCCATATTCTTTCAACCTCCGGCCATGACACAGGCGGCGTCCGGCGGCCCCAGCAGCCTGGCCCTGTTGCACGGAATACTAACAAAGCTCGGAGGACACTTGTGTACATACGCACTGGGCTTTTGCCGCCCACTGCATTCCACACAAAGGACTGACTGATCCATGATCCATGACTCAATAGGCTCGCCTGCTTATTACTCTAAAAGAATGCCAACCACTAATATTCCTCCCTCGAGAGCCAAAAGAAGGGCTCTTCCCTTTATTCTTTCTTCTAGAAGGAGCCGCCACCTGACCAGTCAGCATTCTGATTTCGCATCGTGGACCGGAGCACTGGATAAGACGGGACCTGGGGACACTTCTCATTCCTCATAAAGCCCAGTTGTCATCCTCTCTCCCTTCCCTTGCCTCTTTTTGCCTTTTACCCGGAGCTTTTCATATACTGGGCTGTCTGGCTTGCAAGTGTTTCCCAAGGTTTCCTTTATCTTTGTTTCCTTTGCTTTACTTTTTTTTTCTTCAACCCGTGTTATTGTTTTTTTTTCTATTTCACATTAAAACTGTGTCCGGTCTTACCTTTTAGAGAACTCTACCTTCGAGGCTGCGACAACATACTTTTCACAGTAGCCGTGGTACGAAAAAGGCAACCCCGCCACCGACGCTCTGGACCTCCGCCCACGACGCGCCTCATTGCATCGCTTCATATATAAACGCCGACGCCCAGTACAACTTTTATAAAATCGAATTTCTCACAGGCTCGAGTCGCAACAAATACACAGATCCGCGAATAAAAGAAGAAGAAAAAATACTGGCCCAACAAAAAGCAGCCCGTCCATCCGAAGAAAAATTCATTCCACAGCATTTTTACCAAATGGGCTCCCTTGACGTTATTCCCTTTTGGCACGTCAACGTCCCCGAGAGGGAGCGTACACCGGAATGCCCAGAATTTCTGCGCGGTCTGAATCCCAAGGACCTTCGGGGTATCTCGACACCAGATTCAGATTACGAGATTCTGCCGTGGCAAGTGGTGGCGAGCATCGTGACGACAAACAGCCTAGAGCGCTTCCAGCGCATTCCGTCGCAACTGCGCCGCTACAAACACTTCACCTATCAGACGGCCCAGAAGTACGGCACCATTGCCAACTTTGTCCTCAATGAGCGCTTGGGCTGGAAGGAGCCAATTGTCCCCCGCGGCAAACCTTTTCAGTACGACGACGACTACAAGGTGCTCTACAACGACTGGCCGTACGGCCTCGACTCGCGCATCATCCACTTGGTTGTGTGGACAAAGTTTGAGCTCGTCGCAAACAACAAGACGGGGGATCTGACGGACACGGCGCGCGCCGAGATTGAGGAGTACGTTTCCAAGACGTTTCGGGCCAGGATGCCTGCTGGACATGTGAGTGTTCTTTCTTTTCTGCAAAACTATATTGTGCAATTAAAGTAGAGAATGAGAGGAGAAAAAAAGAAGAAGAAAAAGAGAAGAAAAAAAAGAGACAAAAAAAAAAGCTGCGCACCACACCTTTCTTCCCGTTTTAAGGCAGGAGATGTTTATACTAACTCGAACAGGTTATGTGGTTCAAGAACTGGGCGGCTCTCAAGTCTATTCATGCCGTCGAGCACTTCCATGTCATGCTTTTCGACCCGGACCCCGACTTCATTCGTGAAGTGACTAACGGCGACATTCCTCAGTGCAACAAGATGACCGAGTAAGAAAAGCGACACTCGATCCCGCAAACTTGTCATAGTCTGTTGGACGGAAGAACCCGTCTCGTTCTGTGATGATTACGTTTGAGGACTGTTCACGTACTTTCCTACTGGCCTCCTACATTGTTTGCCGTTCTACCCCATGCAGGTTGATTGTATTTTGTGACATGTGATATGAAAAGAGACACTAGACAGCGAGACTTTGATTTTTTTCTGCTTCACTTTTACTTTACATTTAGGAAACACGCCTTGAGCGTCATGGCTTTCTTTCATGCATTAGTATGCAGGCTTTGTATACTTTTGTCTTCTTAGACTTTTCTTTTAGACGTAAATTTCTTAAAGTATCTTCACAGATGCTCTCGTTTTTCCCTTTAAGATACACCAATACCCAATACATTTCTAGTTTTTAAATATTTTCTATTGTCGTTTCCATTTTAGTTCCGTTCGTTCGTGATTTATGATTTTCCTTGTTTCCAGCCAATAGAGCTGCACTGGCGCCGCTTGCTTCTTTTCTTATGCACCAGAACTTGGTTTTTCTTTATCTATTTTCCCCTTTTTAAAAATTATTGAGGTATGTTGTTTGTATTTGTCCTCATTTCCACACATGCTGCATCGGCCAAAGGCACCGCGACTGGCTTCTCCAGGGAAATCTCAATATCCCAGCCCGAACCATCCCGTGGCGGCGTATGCTTGAGCCGCAAATGCGCCGCGATGGCGGCTGTGAGATGAGTACCAAGCGCCTCGAGCGTCTCATAGGCGGATTCAGACATGATCTACAAGATGGAACTTGTGTTAGTTTCAGGAAATAATGATATTGGACGGAGGAAAGAAGTTGGCAGTGGCGCTTTTAAGACTCACCTTGACAATGACCTGTTCCAATTCAGGATAAACGTCTGCATCATCTTCGAGTTTCTCAATTTCCACGCTCGCGATGACGACTTGTTTGGCCAGTCTCTCGTTGCTATTTACGCCAATCAGCGTTGGAACCTGCAGTCTCTGAATCTTGAGTGATACGGCGCTCTGCACCATGGTCGATTTCATCAGCACATCGCTGCAGCTCTCAGCAGCCGCAAACCCCCCCATTCCCGTCACGCTGACGCCATCGCCGAGCAGTGTCGCTTTCGGAAGGTGTAGCGTGATCTCCAGAGACCGCAGCTGCGCAAAGTGAAGAAATGGTAGGTGCGCGAGCTCGTCTTGCTGTGCGCCCGCTTTGTCGACACGCCATCCGCGCGAGTCAACGCCCGTCATTGCCACCCAGGTCGTGTCCAGCAGGTGTCGCAGGCTCTTGACTGGTGTTGGCGAAGCAAGGGTGGACAGAATCGCCTTGCTAAGCAGACCATAGTGTACTGTGTCCGTGGCGACGGTGTCGGACGCTGAGGACGCGCCAAAGGGCTCCTGGAGGGAGACGGCGGCCGAGATGGCAATAGGTTGCGGCCGGTCCGGTCGGCCCCAGGCATCTTGCGGGCCTTGTATCGTGGCATGCAGATTCTTCACTTTGATGGTGGATGGCCCTGGTAAGCTACACGCCCGTATGATGTCGTGTTTTGATACCAGAGGTGTCACCATGGCTGTGCTAGGCGGACTCTGATACGAGGCCTTTCTGAGATGGATCTGAATATATCGGAGTCGCAGCCGTGACTACCTATCCGCTAGCGGGATACTATTATCACTTCCAGGAGTGACTTTGAATGTAAAACGTTGAGTCCTTTAGTACTGGAACCGGTGTCGAGTGGATTTTGCGGGAAAACCAGAATGTCATGACTTTCAGCTGAAAGTGGGATGAAGTCTTGATGGTGGGGCACTGCGCAGAGTGATGATTCGACAGCTTCATCGTCACACTGAAGAGTAATACCAAAAGTCGAGATACTAAGTGAATTATCAATTGGATGTACTCCTAGCGAATGAATTGTCTAATAAACAGCTATTAATTCCATTGCAGTGAGTGACCACGGCAGCAACTTGCTGGTGCTCAGCCTACCCTATACCGCTACATGTCTTGATTTGTCGAAGTTGAGTACTGAGGCACCGTCCTTGTATAGATCAAACGTCGGACTGAGTCGAGTGTGTTTTTTTCTCCAATTGGGGGGCACATCCAAAGACTTCTGCACTGGAACTGGCCGTAGTATTTTGAGACATGGCAAGGGCTAGCGAAGCCGGGAGTCATCAATGTATGTGAAGATTCAGTGCCCACCAATGTCAACAAGCCATCCTAAAATCCTTCAAGGACAAGTACGTACACAAGAGTATCTAAATTCCGACTCGTGTTATTTGGCAGTATATCGACACTGATACACTGCCCCTGTTCAAGTAATCGCTTATCAAGCAAGCCGGGTACTTCCAATAACAAATGAAAGTATATAGAGTGAAAACTCGACAGTTGGGGGCTCTTCTTGAAACAAGCTAACGCACGCTGCCATGTGCCGACCAAGAATCGCCTACCCTCGCTACGCCATCCCGACGGCAAAAGTCTGCATCGCCTGCGGCATACATGCCTTATCCGTGGGTAAGGGTGACACTTAGTTACGTTACCTTTGCCAAAGGAAGGGTTCTTGAAAGGGGGCGCGGAGGAAAGCTGTGGAAAGATAAAACGGCAACGTCAGATTCTTGCAACCACGACAGCCGGTTCCCAACACCCCTGTAGCATGCCACATCTTGCAAGCATTGAAGCAGCCACCACCATTCCCTGTCAGGAACGGCGAACCATTTCCACAATTTCTACAGAGTACACACCAGCATCTTATTTTCCAGCTAGGCCAGACATGAAAAGTTCAGCAGGAACGGAACGAAAGAAGAGTTCCGTAACTAATACTAATGAATGATCTTCATTGTTATAAATCACTACCAGCAGCCTCGGCATCTCCACTAATGCTAGAGTCAACAACACTTTGTCCACCCCTCCAGAAACAAATCCATGTCTGAACGCCACAATATAGTTGGTTTACCCCTGACGCCATTTCGATATTACAAACCTTACGATATATAACAAGTAGGGGAGTATCCAGCCTGAATTCTCGTCTGGCACATCTGGATTAGCACGCAGAATACCTCGGAGCTGGTGACAGGGTTTATGCTGGGCAATGTCCACAACGGGGACCACAATGTCTTCAGCAGAGACTGGCCGTCCCGCGCAATATTAACATGGAACAATTAAGCTGCCAGTGCCTGTCCCAAAGGAAAAAAGGAAGAATCAAGTCGATCAGCGGAACCCAGGTGCGGATGAGTATGAACCCGCCAGTCTGGGAATTTCCAAAAATGTGCAACGGGCCGCACTGACAAATCGTGGTTCACAACACTGACGGAGAATATTATCCTTGTTCATAGGTCGGAACGCCTTCGGAATCATACATGATTTTTGAATCGTGCCCCTTGCATGCCAGCATGTCTGGGCAAAATGGCACTCTCTAGCTATCAGCGCGCGCTTCCGTTTTACGCATTTGCCTAAACAAGGCCCGGAGCCGATACATGCTGCGAAGCTAAATGAAGGTGATCCACAGAGAGCTGCAGCCAAGGTTTTTGCGAAAGCGCAAACAGTGCGTAGCAACAAGTTAAAAACACACTGAATTATCAATTAATTTTTTTTATTTGCCATTCGTTGTAGAAGCTTTGGCATAGGTATTGCTAATTTTCTTGATCCAGGCCGCAATCTCATCGATGCTCATTGGCGAGTCATCAAGAGCATTCACTAGATACAAGTGTGGTCTCTTGAACTCATGATCTAGGTAATTATTAATATCCCGCCATGGAAAGTTGTTGTACTTGTCCATCTCGTCGCATATAGCGCGTACACGGTCCGGCATGAAGAACCGGTCGTAATGCGACATCGTGGGCTGCCACTCCAAGACGACGCAGTCCTGTGGCTCCGGCAGTTCGTACATCCTAACAAGATTTTGCGCGATGCGAACCATATTCTCTCGGTGGCGAAGGGCACGCGACCAGTGACGGTAGTCTTCGCTGGAGCCGACGGCCTGAAAGTCGGCCAGGAGGCGAAAGGCCCTCGTCCGCTTGACATCAAAGGGGTCGATGGAGCAGATGATGTTGTGTCGCTGAGCAAGCTTTGCTATCTTGTCTTCGACAATAGGATCTCGAAGGGGGTGAGAGGGGGCGCCTTCCCAGGGATCTGGATAACGAGGCGGATTACTGACTCGACGCAATAGTCTACCATGTGGAAGTTCTATGTGAAGAACAAACCACCAACCTGCAACTCCTCCCATTGTGACGTTTCTTCCTCTGTTTTCCTTCGTAACTATTGTGGAATAAATAGACTGTTCCACAAGGATAGCGGAAAATATAAGAAATGAGTAAATGTAGCATGTTGGCGTGACACCAATGCCTATTTAAGAGAGTCAAAGCCATGGTTTTGTTATTGTTCTCTTCTTGTGAGGCAAAACTTAAGATGTCATGACGTCTATCATGTACGAGCAGTGGAGCGAGGACGCCGCTTGAACAAAGTTTATACATGCTTAAGCCATTTGACATGGTTTCAAGGCACTATTCCTTCATTGTCAACGACTAACAAACGTGGCGATGTCTTCCATGACAAGCTATCTTGGGCATAATGCAGGAAATCCTGCCTGCACAACGCCTTGCATGCCAAGTACTTCACGTTGCGTATAATTCCACGCCCTTTTATTCACTGTACTATATCGGCCATTGTTACTTGATTATGGTGTCTTGCATAGATATTAAAAGCCACATTTCGGGCGCTGCAATAGATTGTGTGGCGTCCGGACAAGCTTTTTGGCTTTACTCTGTCACACTTTAATAAAGAGTTCTGGGCCTTGCAAGTATATTGGACGAAAAGCCACCTCTTCATACAGTATTATGCTCAACAAAAAAAAATCTCGACCTTTTGATGCAAGGCGTCGTCTGTGGTGTATGTTTAACAGTGGATACAGCCTTCTTTGGCCTTGTATAGTCAAACGATCTTGCACCCCTGAGACCACTTTGGATACTCATGGAACCTCCTTGGTATGAATCGTGTACTTTGTCCCCATGATACCCTCGCTTCGCACGGACTGAAACAATGTCTGCGACAAAAGGAAAAGGGCGCATGTATGGGTTAGAACGAAGAGGAAAATTCCGCCTAGGGTACTCATTAGAAGAAAACCACAAAGTTCAACCACCAGCCTTCTTGAACCCAAGGTTCAGTCCTGGTCAGGGATACCCCTGGCTCGGCAGATAGTTGATTCGCTCTGGCCAGGTCTGTTTTTTTTTTTTAATTCTGCCGGCGCGCCCTCCCCGGCGTCCAGCCTCGTGGTTTTGGCTGACATATTTTCTCCCGCCGGACAATTTATTTTTTGGTGTCCCTGCCTGTTCCCCACTTGCCGTCTGCCTTTTTGTATGATCAATTCGTTTTGACCAATATCTCGTGCACGCGTAACAGATAAAATATACCTTATATGTCTGAGGCGGTATGACCGACGACAAGGCGTTGGACGGGGAATGCACGTCCTTCCTTTGGACGAAAGTGGACATCAGTGTTGCAATGTTCTAGAAAGCCCACACCGTTGAATTTTCTGCAGATCAAGATTTTATTTGGAGCCTTGCCTTTTTCTTTCTCTTTGTCTGGCCAAAAAAAAAACGGTTTGCCAATCTCGTGGTCATTGCGTTGAATCAACAGAAGACTGGGTCGAAGCCGTTGATCTTTTAATTACGGCCAAGGGCCATAATCAGACATCGTGGGGGCGCCAGTGCTTTGACTTTTCCATTCTACGCCGGAAGCGTAGCCGGAGTGTCGGCAATAAGACACAGCGTGCGCATTGACGGTGATTCAATACTTCAAGACTCCACAGGAGTGACCATAACTGATTCAACCAAGACATCTCACTTTCCATCGTTGTGGACCAATGGACTCGAAATCCCCATGTATCAGTTGGCTTGCAGGACGCTTTTGATAGAGACTGGCGTAAAATGGACACCGCAGTCATTTACTTGTACGACAAGTGATATATGACAAATTGAAGGTACATATATGCGAAACAATGTAGGCTTTCTTAAACATCTAATTCCTATGAATGTAATATGCTTTACCGTTGCCATTCTTATTTATCCACATTGTAAGTATCCCTCCCTGTCTTGTATTGTCTTTAGACTATAAGAGACAGTAACCCACAACCCAATGCAACATGAAACAAAGGTAAATAGAGAGTGGGAGAGGGGGCGGCAACTACTTGAGCAAGTATTGGCTAGTGACTGAAAAGTCACCGTCTCCGAAGCCATCCTCCACTGCCTTCCGCATAGCGTTTGCCAGGATAGCCAGACCGCTAGCATTCACCTGGAGATCATCCGCTGCCTGCGTAACATTGTCTATACCAGCTAGCATCATGGCCAAAGGGTTCCCCCCATTATCGTTCCAGGCCTGAGCATCGACCGTCCGCGCCATACGTGTAAGTAACGGCGCCAAAGCAGTCATGATGGGCGTCGTCACTAGCTCGGTGCCAGGTGCAACCTTGTTCCTGCCAACGCCCGCGCGCTGCAAGATGCCGAACCCAATCAGCGCGCCTTGGAATAAGCCGTACATGGCCGCCAGCATAGCTAGATCCTGAGCTGCCGCAGCGTCCACTGTGCTGCCCTGGTAGAGCGGTTGGCCGAGCGCATGCACGACGGGCCGGACGTGCTCGTCAAAAGAAGCTTCATTTTCGCCGCTGTAGATCAGAAGAGAGTGCTGTGTGGCAATCAGTTCGGGTGTTACCAGCACGGAGCCGTCAAAGTAGCATGCCGCGCCTCTGGCCTTGATCCAGGCGCTCATCTCACGAGCTTGATTCGGTGTTCCGTTGGTGACATTGACCACGATCTTGCCTGCAAGGGCTGTATGGCTGTCCTCAGCGTCCAGCGGCGCGAGGAGTTTATACATGGCATCATAGTCGACCACGCAAACAAGTAAGACACCATCGCTCTTGCGAATGGCAGTTTGCAAATCGCCCTCGAATTCTGCGCCAGCCTGGATGAGGGATATAACTTGTGGACGCTGGCCGCTGCGATTCCAGATGGTGAGTTTAAATCCGGCGTTGAGGAGAGCCTTGGCCAAAGCAGCGCCCATATTGCCAATGCCAAAGACGGATACGTTCTTTGATGGCATGGTGCTATTAGTTTCATGCGAAAAGTCTTGATATGAATGGTTTCTCCAAGTTGGTAACCTTCTTGATATCTATTACGTCGAAACATGCTTTTTATAATTGATTCGCACCTTCAAAGCCATAACGCATTCCTTGAAATCTCTGTATATCGTTGATTTTGATTTCCAATACTCGAATCATATTCGTATCTCGTGTTGCGTTATATGAAACCGTTTGTAAGCAAGCTTCAACAACCGTGAACTGGAATTGTATGCGTCCCAGTATGAGCAGGCCATTAAATTCACGCTGTAAACAGTCTTGATGCTTGGCAGTGAGTCATATACTGTATTAATACGCTCTTCCGGCCGTTGAATTTGTAATGCGCTCCGAGTATCGTGAAGGGAAGCCTGCTCATAAAGTCCGCGGGCGGAGATCGCAGCTTTCCCGCTGTTGGTGGGTATTTGATCGCCAGAAGACGTGGGCAACTTGGAGCAGCACATTTCCATGGTCGTTCAGCCGCCAAGCTTACAACAAAACACCTATACTTGACGCAATTCTGTCGCAACTGACAGCCTAAAGGCAACGCTGTACGAGTCATTGCATTAAACACTAGACATTTTATGATTAATAGAGAGACACGTTGGGAACATCGCAATCTGGAGAGTTTTGAGTTTCGTTGCCCACATTGCTAAATTGCGGATTATAGAACCACGACGATCCCCAAATCTCCGGCCTGACCCGCCTGGAAGCATGGAGAGAAAAGACTAAACCGAGCTCATTACCGAAATCTCGATTTTGAGGCCATATCCTAGGCAATCAGCAGGCTACCAGAGAGTCAGAGACTTGTGCCTCTCCCAATTTATTTCAAGCTTCTCCTGAGTTACTTGATGGAGCATTTGCCCAGGCATGTCACTTATATTAGACTGGCGACGGAATCGCTCCACCACTCCGATTTCTGTCTCTCCGTGTACAACGCCCCTGGAAGAGAGGTACATCCAAGATGGGCTCAAGGCGGCTCCATGATTCGAGAGATGGGATCCGCGGATTGAGTGACATGCTTGCTCTGAGGGTCTCACGTTCAGCGTATGCCACAATTCAGCATTGCCTCTCGAAAACACAAGAAGGCGTACACTGCACAGAGCCTTGAACACCTCAGACTATAACCCAGTTGCTAGCCGTGTTGCTAACGGAATGCAACCTTTCTGAACCTTCCAGAAGCCAGTATCAGGTGAACAACCTAGGAACCAGTGTGGAGATTGCAGCATTGACGCAACTTGCGGACGCTTCAAATGTCCCAGCCACGACTACTGTATACGCGGATGGGCATTAAAGAGAAACAGTGAACTCGCCATAGACATACTGCGAAAACGAGGCGTTTGTACGGGGATATCCCTGAAGTGTAAAGTTGCTCCCATTCATGGCGTTTGTTGAGCCCTGTCTGTTCCACCAGGGACGGACGATTATCGCAATTGGGAAGTAGGCCCAGGGGTGTCCTGTCAATCCGCCCCCATCTAGGACGAAGGCAGTTCCGTGGCGTTTTTTGCATCCCCGCGAATGGTCCCGCCCAAAGGCTGAATGAGCAACCTAGTAACTAATAATTCACTTGACTTGGCGACTTTCCTGGCTCAAGCCAGGTCCAGCGCTATTTCCTTTCCGCGCATTTTGGATTTCTGTCATGAACCTGAAGCCAGAGCCAATTTGCCCCTGTTGTGGGTTTGCAACTCAGTTGCGACAATTGCTACTAAGGGTTAGTTCGCGCGCCTGGCGCCATACAATTTTCTTGGAGACGTGATGGATGCAGGCTGCAGGAAGTGGACATTATGTACATGCAGAATTTGGTAGAAAAACCAGTAGCGCGAGGAACAGCCCAATGACACTTGTATGTTACAGCCGCACCATTAACAAGAACGGTGCTGGTGTGGTAGAAGGTATTCCCTCAACAAGTCCTCTCGGCAACTAAAGCCCGAATCCAGGGAACATAGGTTTCATGCAGCCACTCGATTGACAAAGCCCTCTGAAACGCAAAGGACCCCAGCAGGGGGGTGCAGTGCACCTTAGGCAGTACATAGAGTGACAAAAGTTTGGAAGCCGATTTCTAGAACGCCTAATTTTGCAAAAGACACATGGTTTTGCGGAAACTAAAATCGTTGACAAGCTCATACTTGCGCTGACCAGATAACATTCATAGATGGCGTGGTCCGAGCACCAGCTAGAGCAGAAACATGGCGTAGCAAGCCATAGATGTTGTCTGGGGAGCCATGTGGTGAGTTCGAAGGCCTTGGGTAAAGTATGCAAGCCAACGCGGACCATAGGCAATATTGGGCCAAGGAAGAGCGGTCACGCTGAGAGGGGAACAGCCTCGTTTTACCTTCAGAGCTCTGACAATATATTGTAGGGTACAAGTGCAACAAGCCTGGTCGTCTGCATTGTTCCAATTCGATAACCACCTGTATGCGCATTAGCGGCTTTTGGTGGCTGTTGGCATGGCGTTTGTGGGGTATAGGTTCTGAGTTGTCGAATATGTCGAATAACCACTGCAACACATGGAAATTTGCCAGCAGCCACCTTTGATTTTTAGCCAGCTTTTAATGTATGGCTGCGGCGTTGGCGTTAGCAGGTCCGTAGGAATGTTGGTCTCGTGGCAAGTGGATATGCTTCACAGAAGCACTGTAAATCTCGAAAATCATATGTGATCGTTGAGATGATATTGAGCTTTCTCTGTCCACTTCGAACCCTGCTGCTTTTTAAAACCGATGCTGCAAGTGATTCAGCTCCGCATCTGCTTAGCTGGAGTATCTTTCGTCGTGAGATCAAATGATGCAATTTGCGCACATTTGTCGGATCACCATAGCTTTTCTTCACATGTCACATAGTCTTAAAAGGAGGTGTTAAAGTTGTGTGGCAGACAAGCAAGAGGTGAGAACAACGTATGTACGCCGAGGGTCCTCAATGGCAGAAGAGCAACTCCGTGCATAAGCCGGAGTGGACGCGGGCAAACGCTTTCTTTCCCAAAGTTGGCTTCAAAAAGAAATCCGAAACATCCGGCACGCCGAATATTTAGCATGTGCCAAAGTAGTCAGGCCGAGACCCCTGTAGACTTGCCAGAAAAACAAAACAGCAGGTGAAATGGCTAAATTGGTATGCAGCAGTGCCTTAATAGTTGCTTCAGGCTTAATAGTAAATTACTGTTGAAATTATGTCTGCTTTTTTTCCTTGGCCCAAATATGGTTACGGCACCAGTGACATATGGATGGGTACCAAGGCATTTCGCGAGTTCGAGTCCAAAACGTCGAGTGTTGTCATGTGGCTGGGGCTGGCACAGGCTCGTTGAGCAGCGAGAGCACCAGCAAAGCCGCTGGCAGCTGTGTCGTTTATTTGAGTCATGCAGGTCTTCGCGTTTCTTGATTTGAACGGGTGATGGGGTAGAGCCGATCTGTATGCTCCATGCACTCTTATTATCTTGTTGGCTCACGTCAGCCAACACCGATGCCAGATGCCATCGAAGTTGGGACGTCGCCGTCCTGCACAGGCTAAAATAGTTAACGCGTTTGTGGGATACATGTGAGCAATGATCTTAAGCGGTTGGTCTTGCTGGTGGTTAGTAGTGCCAAGCGGGTGACAGTGTCGGAAGAAGGAGACTATCGTCTCTACTCCGTTGTGTCCTAATGCTCTCCGAGATATCAGCCACCCGTATAATGGCATGTCACGGCTGTCCTGACCAACGCCAAATGGGTGACATAGCATCGAATTGCGAGGCTAGCTAGTGGCCTGCAAAGTCGGCGTTTGATTCGGCAGTCAAGTCACGCGGATGATGGATCGTGGATGCCATTCGTTTCTGTGCATAGGGTGGACTAATGTAAAACGCCCGGCTGTTGAAGTCTCGATGGCTTGTCGAGCCCTCAATAATCACATCCCATACCCCAGGCCTGTCCAGAATGATCTACCGAGTGGTTGAGAAGGGCGTGCGCATAGGGCATTAAGGGTCCCATAATTTGCACCTCTCTTATCACTATTCTTGCCCGTTTTCTTTTGTCGACTTGTCACCTGTGATGGTCGAGGATCAACTGTCGTTGGCTCAGCCGGAGGTGGCGATGACAGAGTCATGGTTGGATCGCGTGTCGTTTGTAGTGCTGAAGCCATGGTAAAGTGCAGGGCCTGTATGGTCCGGCGATGGGCAGCCAGCGGGCAGGGGTAGAGACCGCCCAGACCACTCACAGCGACCAAGCAGTGGTTTCCCCAGGTGAGCTGAAGTGCCCCAAAAAGCGACACCAAGATGCGCTAAGTATTTTGGGCACACGACGGCAGGCGATCTGCTTAGCTGGTAGGTTGGACCCAGGTGGCAACGTAAATTGATGGCACGCCTATGGCGATATACGATAAACATGTCACATCTACGTAATTTTAAAATAGCGCATTGCGCTATTAGAAATACGCCATATTTTGTGCAATAGTCTTTGCATGGCAGGGTGGTTAGAGAGCTCAACACAGATCACCTGGTGCTCACATGGATAGGCCCAGATTTTTCGGACTGATTGATAGGGAAGGACGGAGTATAATCACAAGCTACGTCTCGCACCAAGTTAGTACACTACTCCGTACAGAATCCAAACTCTTTATTAATGTCTCTCGCTTAAGGCGGGCGGGCAAGCCCTTCCGAAAGGTTAGTATGTCGCAGCGCCACCTCCGTATAGTGGTTGCATGCCGCTTGCTGCTGCCCAAGCCCAAACACCGATGCCGTCACGCACGGGCTGCCAGAAGGAAGTCCAGCTGGATTCTTAGTAAGTAACGAGAATTGAGTGTGCATGATTTCTTGGGGTAAATATCGTACTTTTCCCCCCTTCTCTTTGGTGGCTGGCGACTCAACTGCTCCATGTGCGACAACTTGATGTGGCGTACTCACGGTGGCACATCTTCACACACACTCATGAAGGCTAATCCCGGGGCTAGCATTTTCAAGCGTCGGGCAACAAGCAGTATCCAGGCCGCTTTGTGACAAATCTGTTAGCTTGAGAATGTAGTCATACTGACTTGGCTGCCGCCTCTTCTGAGGAACAATTGAAACGCCCAAGTCTGACCCAGGAGCTTCAGCTTGGTACCGACTACGTTCGCACTAACTGCAGTCTGGAGAGGCTATACAAGGTGTAACACTGCCAACGATGAGTATCTTTTCTACTCCTGCAGACGGACGCAGCCTTTGACTTGACAGGAGGGGGGAAATTTTTGCTATAGGTTGGGTGTTGCAGAATGGTGCAGAACGGTGCAAAAGAGTTGCACCTTAGATGGTGCAGTACACCCTCTCATCATGAAGTGGAACCCAGCTTATTAACTACTTGCCCGTCTACAAGTCTCGGCGCTAGTTTGTTGTAGATTGAGCCTAGGCCTCAATCTGGCTTGGAACAGGGGTGCCTTGCGTTTCGGGCATCTGTACCGAATATGATACGACAGCGGCAAAGATACTTTGAACCAAAGAATATCAAACAATTTTCAAGAATATCAAAGTCAACAAAATTATATCGTTTTACGTTTGGCGCAAGCAACGTTGCGAGCGACGCAATCTCGAGCGTGCATGGGGGTTGCGGCCACGCAACCCGTCTTGTCGGCAAAGGACGGTTGAGATTCCACTCTTTGACCGGCAGACGCCTATCCTAGACTTTTAACTCATTGACCTTTCTGTAAGCCAGTCTCTTGGGCAAAACATTAATCACCTGTCACGCAGCGTATGCATGCTGGTAGCGTACGCGCGTTAGATGTGGGAAGAGCCGAGTTGCCGTTATTGGATTCGATCTTGCAGACGGAGAATCTGCTGGAAGTCTACATTTCCATTTAATTTGACTATTTGGCACAATTTTTTTTTTACAGGTGTGTGGAAAGGGGGCACCGCCAGGGCAATAGCGACGGCTATATAATCCTATAACCGTAACGCATTATACCGTAACATTCTTCAGCAAGTTGGGAGACCCAGGGGGTGGTCAGATCGCCGCGACAAGGCGCCTTTGGAGCATAGAAATAATTCCTAAGGTTAAAATAGAAAGGCCATTGAAAAAATTGAGAATGGAAAATGTGTCAATTGGTTGCATTACCAAATCGAAACTGTGACTTGTGGGTGACAGAGCACAGACACAGTGCCACCGCGTTTTGACCGATGAAATCGAATGCTACGTTTATACCCAGGTAGACTGGCAAGGGGTTGGTATTTCGCCTGCTTTTGGTCCGTGGTTGCAAGTTGTCCCTGTCCGTCCCATATCTTTGGAACCGCGGACACGTCCGCGATGTGCGACCCCACTCGAGAGTACCTCTTGGCGGCGGTGACGACTCTTGCTGATTAAACCCATGCAGCATTGTAGAATTTCCGTACCATGACCCAAGGGAATAAGAAATGGTTGTTAAAGAAATGAAGTTTGAAATCCGCCTATTTTATTTCTGTTTGCTGTGCAGCGGGAGCTAAAAAGGTAGCAAAGCTAGCAGGCAAACCAAGACGTTCTGTGCCTGCATGTTCGGGGGTCTTCCTGCCTGGCCCGTGCAAGCCGAGAAAGCCACAATGTGCCACCAACACAAAAGAGTCAGACAAACTGGCCGCGCGGAGCCGTTGCGTGGCCGACTTTTGCGCAAGGAAGAAGAAAGTGTATTTATCTACCTGCCTCATTCTGTACATCGCTCCGCAGTTGCCTCGCCTCGTCCGTTCCGTGTAAGAGCCCGCAGCGCCAGGCTCTCTCGCCACCCCGTCCAAACATTGTAAGAATCGGTAGTGAGCATGAGAAGTGGCTGGTTTCTTCTTGCCGTATACCCACATGATTATCGTATACGGAGTACTGTAAAGGAAAAGGGCCATTGGCGCATGAGCGTGCCTGGTGAGGCTTACAGGTTGGTAGTTGGTGGCTCTCGGCCGATTCATCCACAATGTTTGAACGTGATAAGATGGCGGCGTGTGTCTCGTCGCTTCGACGATATTTTTCTAATCAGACGAGAAACACCCTTAGATCAGCTCGTAAAGTCCTGCATCTCTTTGGTACATTCTAGCAGGACAGCCTACAAAGTCCCCTCGCGTTGTTCAAGACTCCGGCTCTGTTATAGGTCCTTTAAAGCGTTAAATGTGACACCGAGAAACGCGTACCTAGGCCAGCTGCAAATCAGCAAGTCCAAAGGCGAGAATAGGCTCTGGCCCGACCCTAGTGTTCTTGCCCACCTCAGCATTGGCAGTGGCAAGCCCCAGCTGACTCCAATGGATTTGCTCCATCTCAGGCTGGGTCCTGTTTGCGGAGGAAATCACAAGAGGCTTGCTGTACGAGGCTCCAATTGGCTCACTCGTTGACTGCAACTATGGGCCTCAGTGCCATATGTAGGCACGCTGGGGCTTACTTGCAGCAAAAGCAAAAAATAGAGAGAGAGAGAGAAAAGAAAAGAAAAGAAAAAAGGCAGGACGGTATGTGTGTTGCCGTTAGAAGTGTTATGGTAAATGGAGGAAAATTTACAGCAGGGTAAGAAAATTACAAACTCCACGTTTATCAACGCTTGAACAAGTACAGCCATTCTGTCGTCATTTTGTCTCAACTTACATTACTTGTCTGCATCACCAGTAGTATGTATGGGTAGGAGGGGATGGCAATACGTATATCCCAGCCCTGTCGCACGATGGGCTAGCTGTCGAGAAAGTGTTCGTAGTTAGGTAAACATGAACAGAATAGGGTCACCATACTGAATGGAGGTTTCACAACGCTTGAGTTGATATATGGGCACAGTTTATTAGCTAGAGGGAATGAGAAGTTCTTACTGGCACACCAAGCCAAGAAACCAGCAAAGAGATTTTTCTATTAGTTAATCCAATAGGAGACGACTGCAAGTCTGACGCCACCGCTGTCACTCTTGAGCCATAACTATCTCTTGTGCCTCTTCGTTCCTGTCAACCTCTCTGGTGCCATTGCTCCGTCGGCCGCTAACAACTACCCTGCTCTATAAAAGAGAAGAAAGGCAAAAAACGAGGCGTTCTCCCCACCGGCGCGAAGATGCTGGGCGACGCCACCACCACGAGTTTGTGTGGTCTCCCCCCTTGCCTCGTGTTAAATGGGGCCGACTATTCACTATTGCTCAGTGAAGACTCTTCACTCCTCTGCGCCGCATAGTATTAGTTAATTAATATAATTATTACTTTCTGTCGGTCTATTTTGTGCTCTGTGCGACGGCTGTACATCGCCATTTCGGGATGTGAGGGCAGGCCACTTTCTTCTATGATCATGTCCGCCCTATTATAGTGATCGGCCAGTCTGTGCAATACGGAGCATTGCACTCCGTACTATGTACTCCTTACAGACATTTAGGGCTAATGCACCGGCTATAACAGCCTTGTCATTGAGCGAGCTTATTCTCTCTCTCTCGCTTGCTGGTGTTGGTCTAGACCTTGGTTGTCTAGACTGAATGCGTGCAGCCTCACCACCTACTAGATATTAAACAAAAAAGGGCCATCTCTCAGCTTTCATCCGCAGCTGCTTGGCTTTTCAGCCACCAACTAATAGCTTATAGGTGAGCTCCATGCACAGAGTTGTCCCTGCCCAGAACCAAACCCCCTTGTAATCTTCACAATCGGAACGGAGTAAACATGACTGTACTGGCATCCATACCCCTGAACATCTGCATGACTTGCCTGCATGAGCTTTTTTTTTCTACCTGCACAGGATGTAAAAGTGGCCATGTCCGTTCGGTACCCTCTCGGGGGCCCGGTGCCGTATGCTTGGTAGACGACAAAGGGCCCATTTGGCTGGGTCCAGACGTTTGGACTTGCAGCTTGCCCTGGCAGTACGTTGCGTGGTGGTACCTTGGAAAGAGGGGCAAGTCTGAACCCCCTGCGCCTTTGCCCTCTTGGTGCATGGCCGGTCGACTTGAGAGGGCGGTTTGCCACTTAACTTTTTTTTTTTAGCGAATCCTTTTCAGAGAAATCTTTGCTTGGCCTCTTGTTCCTGGCGTGGGTGGTGGGGATTGAAGGATTCAAGAGTTTCCTGTCCCACTGAGAAGCGGCTGCTGGGGGGGCAGACTAGGGGCTTTTCGAGGCCATCGTTGGTGCGGAAATGCATTGGGCAGTCGCAATCCACTCTCCTCCTACTAGAGCTGGTAGCGCGTTCGCTGAGCCTCTCTACTGGTACCACTAACACCTACTGTACTCTGCAGAAAGCAGCCAGTTGTGCGCTACTCTGGCCTGTGGTTGGGATGGCCCAGTCGCGAGCCCCCCTGTACCATGTGAGGAATCCACTCTCGTTGGCCTCCACTCCAAGGCGGGAGGGGGCGTGGTGCCTAGCTTTAGTGTCTTTTAGCGTCCTTCAGTGTCTACTTTAGCGCACGCCTCCCCCCTGGTCCCCCAAGACTCACACCACCGCCAGCTTTTTGCCTCCTATGAGCCTCGCATTGTCTAGTTGCCTGCCAGCTCCGTGCCCGTCCTGTCTCTCGCTTCTTCGCTATCCCACACGTATACGGAAGGGAAGAGAAAAAAAGACTTCCTGTTCCTTCTCTAGCCAGACACCCCTTCACAATGTGATTCTCGGATAGCCCTGTCACTCTTCCTCCCAGCTCCGTTCTACCCCATCACCACGCATCAACCCAAACCCAGCCGTCCTTCACATCCCATCTTGTGTATAAGTCGTCTGCCCTCCCCGCATGTACCCACCACTCTATTCTTCGTCCATCTCTTCTCCTCTAGAATCGTATTCTTTTCTTTTCTTTTCATGCATTGACCTCTTTTCCCGATTCTGCATGTAGTTGGACCATCATCTTGTCTCTGTCTGATAGGCATCCGCTGGCCGCATAGACAATAGTCCTTCGTCCAACTTCAACCATGGCACTACTGCCTCTACTCTAATACCAACCTCGCGACTCTCCGGCCAACAAATTCAAATACTCACGACGAATTACTATCCTCTTTGTATCACAGTACTCGATTGGTGTCACTATCTTCTGTCTCCTTTACATAGTATACTTTGGGACTCGCCAAAGCAAAAACCCACATACAACGAATCGTTATATCCTCAAGCCACGGCAACTCAAATCGCAATTGCTACATCCTGTCAGGATAACTTTATATTTCGTCTGCTGCTTCGGTTCCTGCAACTACTCGCCCACATAGGAGACAATACATAAAATTTCGAGCGCAAACATGGCCAACCTTTGCCCTCCTCCATTCTTCGACTCGAGACTCTTCCCCGACAGCAAAGGATGTAAGAACAACTCGAAGGGACTGCCGAAAATAGTAGTAGTTTCTCGTATCCGTCACTGACAAGTCTTTTACAGTTGTCGATGGGCGTCTGTGCCAGAAGATCGCGGCTGGCGTGAAATGTTGCCTGCCTTGCCCGCTTACTGACTGGGTCTACCCTGATAGCTTCAAAACCGTGGGTACTGTTGCTAATTGGATTGCAACGGTCAGTGCCATTTGCTGCATGTACCTTTTCCTCTCGTGGGCCTTTCTGCCTGTCGAGAAGACCAATCGACACTACCTCAGCATCTGCCTGACAATTGGCGTCTTCTTCATGAACTTGGGTTTCGTCATCTCTCTCGCTGCCCAGCCTGCACAATGCTATGACAAAATCACGCCCAACGGCATGCAGACAAGTGCCGTCTGTGGTGCCACGGGTGCGCTGCTCATTTTTGGCGGTTGGTGCGGCGTTATGTGGGCGTTCCTCCGATCACTGTCTCTGCATCTGCAGATTTGCTGGCAGGTTACTGTTGGACGCACCTTTATGTTCTTCGCCCAGGCTGCCGGCTGGGGAGTCCCCATCATCGGCATCATCCTGGCTCTCGTCTTTAGCGGTGTCTCCTTTCGTTTTGGCAACATGTGCCACATCAACCATGAAAACAGTCTGGCGACCCTTTGGATTCCCCTTCTCATCTTTGCCGGCATCACTGTCATCACGACATTCACTACATTCGGCTACTGTGTCAAGGTCTACCTGGCATCTTTGGCTGACAACTCAGCTTCCACCGAAGGATCTGGTCTGCCATCTTACTCCAACAGCATTCGAACCATGACCCCGAGACAAGCATATCGCCGCGTCCGTCGCGTAATTGCCCTCCAGTGGCGTGGTATTGCCATTGTGCTCATCATCATTGCGGATGTCATCTTCTTTGCCGTTATTTTCGTGTTCCAAGACACTGTGGTGCAGTCGGTCACCAACGATCCCAAAGTTGCCGAGAGTTGGGTTCTTTGCTTGATTGGCTCCAGTGGTGATAAGAATAAGTGCCTGAAGGAAGCTGGCAAGTTTGTCGTGAACGAGGCAACAGTTACTGCGGTGCTTCTTTTACTTGGAGTATGTACACCACCGCTCTTGTTTGCTTCATCCTATTTTTGAAGCCCATATCCTCTGTGCACTGCTAACATACTTCTCTCAACGTTTAGCTCAACGGAATCTGGCTGGTATTCTTACTTGGTCGCCGAGCTATGATTCCCGCCTGGATCAACCTTTTCCTGAACCTCATCGGACGAGGTGACGCACAGAAAAGAGAATTCGTGTCCGTCGATGCACGGAACGAGATCAAAGCTGACACACGTTCGTATGAGATGCTCTCGCGAGAAAACAGCGCCGTGGTAACACCGGTGACGGCAGTGAAATATCCGGCGATGAAGCCAGAGCAGTATGAGCAGCAGAGCTCTGCCCGCTACCACGCCCCGACTCGATCGTTCTCCGCTCCCCGATCCCCGGGTCAGAGATCCTGGGACGTGCAGCAGACGTTTGCGAACCCCCGCACGCATAACCCGACTCGTTCGCCGCCCCCGCCCCAGCCGCCGCTATCTCCGCGGCACAGATATGAAGTCGAAACCCAGGACGGGCAGCGACAAGGCTTGAATCCCCTGGGCATGAACAGAATTTAACCCAACATCTCTTGGCCAAGTAAAGAGTTCTTGGCCTCCCATAAAATCACCCCACCAACCGCCCAAACCAAAACCTCCAAAAAATGAGGCGGCGAGATGGCAGCATCTTGCCGCCTATCCCGGTAAACCTGGCTGCAACAAAAATTCCCAGCCAGCAGACCCGGATTTATAATCATGTGATTTAATAGTCACATTCGTCTACTACTCGCCTCAGCAAATTTACTGTTGCGCGCAACAATTGGCCATCCTTAATGATACCATTGTGTGTATGATGGCGAGTCCAAAAAGCAAGCCATGCTGCTTCCGTGACGAGGGAAGCCCGGATCAGCAGAGTATACTGATAGGCATGGCTCATGTTATTTACGTGTTTTTACTACAGCGTGGCGTTGGAGTAAATCAGTGTGTCGAGAACATTAATTCTGCACGGTCATTTTCCTGGATCTTTCTTTTCCAGCCACATTAATTAGCATACTAAGCATTCTTTGTATAGCTTTCTTTGTACATCTTTCTGTATGAAAACAATGCACTATGAGCGCCCTTTCTTGGATTTTTTTTTTCATTGCAACATGTGCATCATTGAATGATTTATGATCGATTCTGTGTAAGCTTCGTGACCAACATACACGTTATAAATCTGCTGTGTAGTCCTTTGTAATTCCCCAGCTCACACCTAGTGGGAGATCTCTTGATTATATTTCCATTATTTTCCCTACTAACGTGTGCGATTATAGGTACACCCGTCCGCACTGAGCCAATGACATGTGTGCTTGGCGCGATGGGCCGTGATAAGACTTGTAAAGATCCGAGATGTTATGCTGACGACATTTCTCATGTAAAGCCGAAAGCTGAAGTGGAACCCATAGTCTCACGATATTTTTCTTGTTCAATGGATTTAAGCATGATCTATAGGCTAACGCCGCTTTTCTTGCAAGAAGGAAAGCTCGAGAAAACGCATTGGGCGACCTTTTTTCTCACGCAGCAACCGGAACACCAATAAATGAGTTGGACAAATGGGTTAGTTTTGTCCCGTTGTGTCGTGCAAGTCGTGTAGGCAGCAGAGCACAGACATAACGGTGCCTTTCCAGGAAAATTTAATTATAAGCTGGAAGAGTTGCACGCCATTTATTTCAATTACTTAACAAGGTAACGCACGCATTTTCTTTGACTTATACTTATCCGTCGCCCCCGAGATCGCCAAAACCTAAAATTGATGGCTGGACAAATGGGCTAAACTGGACCCGGCGCATCCGGGCACATAAACGCAGCCAAGACACTTCCGACAGCTGCGTTGTCTCAGCTTTGAAAATCTTGGCTTCTTCCAAAACTATTTTTCTATCGCCATCATAGCTCTCTGTGAGTTTTATCACGCAACTTCTAACTTGTCGTGATCGAGATCAAGCAAAGTGCCATCTGGTCTGCGGAGTGGTAGGTCGGTGCATGAGAGCTTCCCCCGCCCTTCCGACGCGCGGCCTGCGACAGGACTGACCTCTGGCTACAGCATTATTTTCGTTTTAGAAACGGTCCTGGGTTTCAATTGGGGGTCACATAATTTCAGTGACTCGAGTTTCGAAATAAACTGTTGCCACTGACCGTCAAAATAAAATCACACTGCCGGGCAGTGGCCGTGCCGGATTGGTGTTGCGGATCGTCGCGTGCTTCATTGCTTTGTTTGTGGCATACAAAATCCAAATTTCAAGGGCAGAATTGACGGGAAAAACATGGATAAGAGTTCACGCTTCAGTATGGACTCCCCCCACCGTCGGTACGAAGAGCATCCACAATCGCCCCAGTATCATAGTGATGACAGAAACACTTTTGCAGAGGAATATCATCGGCTACTACCCGCAACTGAGGCTCCGCTTGCAGCCAGGCGGGCAACCTTGCTCCGTTTTCCTTCATCACACTCTGACAATGATAACTCAAGGTTGGACTCGGATGATGTACTACCAAGTTGGAATACGAGGGCTTTGAAAAACCGTCGAGGATGGAGTCGGACTTCAAAGTTGATCATCTTCCTCGCCGCCGTCACCATGGCCGGCTGGGTGTACGTCTCGCAGAAAGAGGCACGCTTAAACACAGCCTGGATTCCCGATGAAGACACGATACAATTTAGCAAATCTCCACTGCCGTATCCATTGGAGCAGACGAGCATATTGAACTATACCCTGCCACTGCGAACCAGGGGTAGAAACATTGTGGATGCTATGGGAAAGCGCTTCAAGTTGCTGTCAGTGAACTGGTACGGGGCAAGTGATGAGCTGTTTGTGCCCGGCGGCCTGGACATTCGACACAGATCCGAAATTGCCAAGACGATACGACGGACCGGGTTCAACAGCGTCCGGCTGCCGTATGCGGATGAGCTGGTCACCTCGAATCCAGTCATCGAGCCACATCTCGTCATGGCAAACCCAGATCTGGCGGGCCTTCGAGCGCTAGATGTTTTTGAAGCCGTCGTGACGGCTCTTACAGATGCTGGCCTTGCTGTCATTGTGAACAACCACATCACAAAGGCTACTTGGTGCTGTGGCATAAACCCATGCGACGCGAGTTGGGCGAATGATTACCTGGGTGGCTTCTGCACGATCCGCCAGACAGAAGAAGACTGGATCCGGAACTGGGAGCACGTCATGGGGCGGTTTCAGTACAACCGCCTCGTAATTGGCGTCGATCTGCGCAACGAGGTGCGCGGCCTCTGGGGCACAATGCCATGGGCGAAATGGGCGGCGGCGGCCGAAGCGTGCGGCAAAAGACTGCAAAAGATGAACCAGGACTGGCTGATTGTCGTCGAGGGTACCGAGTCCGCCAACGACCTATCGGGTGCCCGAGCTCGGCCCATCACGCTCAATATTGCGGACAAGCTCGTGTACTCGGCGCATGTCTACGCTTGGTCGGGATGGGGCAGCTGGGGCGGGCGCTTCTCGCAGCGAAGTTATGACTCGTTTGTCGACACGATGCGGTACCACTGGCTGTATCTGCTGGAAGAGGATATTGCGCCGGTATGGATTGGGGAGATGGGCGCGCCGCGCAACCCGTCCGTCGGCGGTGTGCGGTACTGGGAGAATCTACGCCGGCTGCTCAAGCGGGTAGATGCAGATTTCGGGTACTGGGCGATTAACCCGAGCCAGCCGCATAACAATGTGACGGAGTCGTATTCGCTGCTGGAGAGGGACTGGGTTACGCCCGTTTTGGATTATCGGATGAAGGACATCGTTGAGCTGATGCAGCAGGTCAGCTGAGCTCCCTCTACAAACCAGCAACGTCCACTTTTTTGGCCATTGGTGGCTTCAGGTGAAAGAAATAGTTGTGTATTTTTTTCTGTTTATATAGCTGAATGATTCCCCGAGTCTTGATCAATACGACTGCATACCTAACTAGGTTAGCTACACGAAATGTCCGATCTGTCTGATGTAGCTGCTGATCTCTCGGATCTTGTAGTACAAGAGACCCCCATTAACTAACACCGCATTGCGAGCGTAATTCTATTTCTCTTTTCAGTGTGCTTTGATAAGTATTGGGTTGCAGTTGTGACGACGATTATTCATTCGACTTTCACGCCTATGTTTATGGTGTTGTTTGTAAGAAAAGCTTCTGCATCGCTGGAGTAACTGCCGTCGGTGGCAACATGACTGTAGACAAGTTTTACCCCACGTGCCCACCCACCACCACCAAGTGTCGATGTAGCTTTTCATCCACAACACGCGCGACGTCTTGTAATCAAAAGCTACCAATAGATCATCAAATTAATCGAGAAGTCATCGCCGATTTTGATCTTTGCTGTTAAACGTCAACGCGAGTCATAGATATTTGTCAACTACTAGATCAGGGCCGCCGACACATAAAGCTGGCTTGCCTATTGGCGTTCTGAGGCTGCGACGGCATGGCGGCAAACGAGCCAACCAAACCCCAGCCGCAGAGAAAATGGGTGCCGGCAACGGTTGGCATCTGCCACTGGCAAACGGCAACTGACAGAGTATCACACTATTTTCCTTTGATTTTGATAGAAGCAACATACCTAACCTGTGGTGAGTAGTTTGGTCCAGAGGCAAAGGCAGCAATAAGAGATCGCGAGCGAGTCGGCCTAGGACTTCATGCCTTGGGAAGCGACGCTCCGTTTTTATGGGCGCCAGAAACATTCGAGGAGGAGGGCGGTAATGCAGATTCTATCTACCACACCATACCATCAACCCAACCGTACCGGAATAATCTCACTGCACTCTCTCAGCCGTTCAATGTGAGTTTGTTTGACATGCATCGACAGACACACCCCAAAAACCTTAAAAGCATGCAATTTTCTAATTGCATGGCAGCTGTATTTTGTCGCTTACCAAAGTCACATTTTCGTCTATGTACCACGGAGTATATCTAGACAACGGCTACCGAGGCACCCTGACTGCCTCCTTCGGTGTGAACCTAGCAGCGTTGCTCCGTACATTGGTGGATATATTGACCGTGTCGTGCCACATTCCATCAACAATCTCATGACCGGCTTCTTGGGAAACGACGAAATTGTTCTCGCATGCTGCGATGATGGAGAGGTCTACGCTTATTATACCAAAGAAATTGCTGAATGGGTATCATCACAGGACAAGTCATCCCTAGCCCGCCCATCAGGATTTAGACGACCCAAGCACCCCTCGCCAAAGCTCCCCAGTCACTTTTTCCGAGAAAATGTCGGCATCACAGCATGGGGGCTTGCAATACACCAACAATCGCGCCTCATTGCCGTGAGCTCTAACCGACGGGAAGTGACCGTTTTTGCGTGCGCGCTGAAGGGTGATTCGGAGGAGCAAGATGAAGCGCGGCCACGAGGGCAAGAAGACCTGGAAGAAATGGACCGAGACACCTTTGTCCGCTTGCGCGAAAGAAACTGGCGAATAGTGCTGGCACTTGGCCACCGAACTAGCAACTTACCAAACATATCCTTCTTGGACGACGAGGACGGAGAAGCAGACAAAGTGGCCGCAGTGGATATTGACGGGTTTGTTTGGATTGCGAATATTTGGTCTTCTGCTCAACCAGTCCTGTGTGTTGAGCCGATATCAAGCTCATTACGGCGCAGCGAAGAGAACGTTGGGGAACCTTCTCGGTAATAGGCCATTTTACCACTACCACACAGTTGAGTAGCACTACGCTAATACTTTTCCAATGTAGTGGCTGGGGCATTCTTGCACTGCCGAAAGAGAGCTTTCTACGGGTTAAGACCTTGGAGGAACTGCTTGGTGGTAAAGGAATAACTGATATAGTGTCTTCACCACCGATGGCAAACATTGAACCTTGCGTTCAGGCAATTCCAGATAACCCGTGTTCGAGGATTGGCTTGATGGAAAACGCGCCTAATCTGCCAATGTTCTTCCTGGGCAATGTTGCCTTTGCTCCACTAGAAAACGCACCCGGTCAGGCTCCTGGTGAGGCGAACCATGAATCAGACGATGACGTCCTGAGCGATGCAGATTCTGGAGAGGAAGTACCGGAAGATGAGGGTAGTGAGGAAGAGTTCGACCAAGACGAGGCATTGGAAGACTACGACGATATGGATGACGAATCTGATGTCTCGTGGGCAGGTGACGATCTTATAGAAGAAGCAGTAGTTGAAGCTGGTTCACAGGCGTGGACGCAAACTGGTTTAAATGCCTCAAACACTGCTCAGCCGACAGCCAACCTTGAATCAGATTCTGCAGTGGCTGTGAGCTTCATACCACCCACAAATGTCCCGTCCATTCTTCATAAGATAATGGAAGCCCGTCGGCTACCCAAATCACCGCACCAAACTGGAATACCTCATATGGATGCGAACATGGTATATTTCCCGCACTCAGGTCGAATTGCGCCGGTGCCACAAGCGACTGGACAATTGGCTCGATTTCTCAAACGACCACGTGAAGCGACGAGCTATTTACGAGAAACGCCTGCTTCTGTTTCAAAGAGTTATCATTTCTTGCGCATGTATGAAAAAGACCTGGAAATGCGAAGTATTGGTAAGGAACAGCTGAAGGAGGTCGGCATTTACTGCCCCAATGTCCTCAGGTTTGGAGACTTTTTCGATCAAACTCTACGACACGTATTTCGCGCCACTGGCAGAATGAACCTAGTGATGCATGTGCCGGAGATTTCGCTCGTGGTTATCGGATCCCCGATGGGCAGGGTACTCCTTCTAACACCGACTCGGCTTTCCGCTAGACTTGGCTTGGAGGACGACTCTGGGGGCTACTGGAGCCATGGACTTCGGGTGGAGTGGATATTACCTCGCGCCTCGGACGACATCTGCCATGGGAAGCACAGGCGGCCCCTTCATGGTATTGCCATTGGGCCGGTACAGGATCAGCGCGGTGTTGATGCTCAAGTATGTGATAGAGCTTCCACCCCACGCCGGTATCGACTGATGCTACATTATCGCAATCACGATATTGCCACGTTTGAAATTACAAGACAAGACCAGACAGGAAAGCTCTGCATATTTTAATTCGGCCAGGATAAGATGGTTGACTGGCACAACTCAGTTCGCTAGCTAGGTTACGTATTTGTTGAATATAAAACAAGAAAAAGAAATACCAAAAAACATAAGAAAAATAATAGGAGAAGCAAGAGAAATATTGAAAATCAGAGGAATAAATTTAGTACTATATGCACAATACCTTGCCTGATGAAGCTGCAACTGGGCAATCAGTTACTATGTACAGTGACCTCGGTAGATAACCACCGAAGCAGCAATGACTATCCCAGACGGCTTAGCTATATGGGAACATAACAAGGAGCAGCATCCAGGCAATTTTGTTTGGCAATGAACCCTTCCGATGAATAATGTATAAGCCGCGACTGTAAATGGTGGGAAGTTCAAGGGACTGATTGAGTTCCCCAGCTTTGAGCGTGGGGGTTTGTTCATGTCCTCCTGCACGTATCGCATCAATATGACAACTTTGCCAGCATTGCGGCGTTTTAACCGGTCCGAATAATTTATAATATTTGCAGCGAAACGGCCCAAGGCCGGGAAAGCCGCTTATATTGCCTGTATTTGCTGATTTGGAAGCAATCTGCACTTACTTATTACTGCAACGCTTCGTAAACCCAGCTTAATTAAAAAGCCATTGGAGCTCCGATGACGGATGCGGCGGCCTGCACTGGCTGAGTGCGAAATCAGAAAAGCGGCGTGCTATGATTGGCCGAGCCTCGGCACTGATAAGGCTGTCGGCTGGGCGTGGGACTAGTAAAATGACAGAAAACTTACTTTTTGGTATAGGGGAGATCTGGCCTGGAGAAAAGCCAAGCCTGCTGCAGGAGACTGATCTGGGAGAAAGCCGCTCTACTTTTCTGGCCTGGCTGATACGCCAGCAGTGGCCGGGAGGGACCGGGTTGCAAAGCAGACCAGGCATGTGAATGCAGTGAGTATCCTGCATGTGCAGTAATGCATTATTACAGGCAGACCACATACAGAAATACATGCGACCAACGCGCGGTCTCTGAAATCTCAAGGAAACAGATCTTTCTCCTTTTAAATTGGATTGGAATTGACAGGAGCATTTCGCAGGAGGGATATTAGTGTGTGTTTCTGGTAGGTGAGAGGATTGCACTTCTCAAGTGAGCCCCCAGTACGACCACATCTGGTCTGTTGATGATGTAAATATGTCTCCAGGCGGGAACAAATAGGCGACGGATGATCCATGCTATTGGCCAGGCCATGTCCTATCAGACCACCATGGCCAGAGTCACCGGAGAGAATCATTCATGCACATGGCCTCTTTAGGCCCGTTCCTTGCCAAACCTGGCAGTCCCAAACTCTGTCTGCGCGCACTGGTATGTGCTATCTAATCCTCTATTCCCAGTCCTGAAATTGCCAGTCAATTGTCAAAAAGTCGAACAGCATGGTCCAAAGGTCGGCTCATCGCCGACCGTTTCTCCCGCAGCTCGCGACCCTCGGACATTGCGTCAATCGTCCACGAATCAGGGCCAGCACAGCATTTTGGCAGGGGATTGGCTTCCACTGGATGCATCAAGCAATAGATTGAAAGAGCCTATCTCTGGATATCTATATATATGTTGATTGGTCCGATACTGGTGGTGGAGTTGCCTGTCTGGGGGAGTGAGCGGGGCGCAACCTGTTCCATGCACACCCAGACTGTGCTAGACGAGAGACAAGAAGGACTGGGAAAAGTTGGTGATGAAGTGAATGCCAAGCCGGGATTTAGATTTGAAAGTTGCAAGCGAAAGACATTATAAAAACGATCGAGCCGTGCTCAGGTCGAGTTGCGCGATGAGACAGGTCAGGACAGTGTTATATGCTCTCTGCCGTATTGCCGAGTCAGGTCTGAGTTGGTTAATGAATGCGCTCCTCGCTGCCAGAGCATACTGTTCAACCTCCTACCAGCCGGTTGGCGTAGACTATTGGTATAGAACAGCACCGCATACTATTTACTGCGACAGAATCGAATGCAACGTGTCTACCTCTTGAAGCGGCGACTGGCTTGAACACCCTGTTTGTCAGGGCTCTTATCAAATGAGGCTTTCTGGCGGTTACATACAAATATTTGTCTTACTTGATAAGTTCCTGCTTGACAAAGGAGCCAGTGATACACAAACATGCTTTATCTTTTGCCGGTTGACCGGTGGTATCTAATCAGTCTGAGAAGGATTCGATTATAAAAGGCATGGGATTTCCTCGATAAAAAGATGCAGATTCGAGGAAGGAGAAGGGCACGAGTAAAATGTAGCACTTTCAGCCGTATCCTGAAATGACACTTTTTTCTCAGACAGTTCACGGCACCATGATGCCGCGACAAGACAATGTGCGACAATGACAATCACTGCAGCCCTCAGTTTCGATCATTGCCAAATGGTATCACCTTGACCATTTTATTGCCAAGACGCCAAGTGTCAAGTTTTTGCTTGCCATTGAGCCAGACTCAAACAGTTGGACGGGCGTTGCAATTCGAAAAGGAACGGCACAATTAGTGCGCACTTCAACATGTCTTTTTGTCTCTATTATGACGCAGGCACTCATCCCCAAATCAGGAAGAAGCCCTGAAGCTGCCAAGGCGGCTGGGCAGAAAGGGGGTGGCGTTAGCACAATCAGCAAAACCCACTATGCAGGGTTTCATTCTCAGCCTCCTCCACGCCTCTTGAGTCTTTATCTCGAATCATTCTTAGTGCCAAACCAGCACACTATCTTTGCTATCTCTATCTATCAGCATTTGGCCCCGACGTTGTCCTGTTAGTTTTCGTCCTCCCCGACACTAGCATGCTTTCTCGGGACGCCGCCTCCTGTCCGCTATCTGTACAAACTTATCTCGCGTTGCCTATCAATGGGCTGCAGCAGCTTATTGGGCTGTACTCTCTGGCTGGCTGACAGGCTGCCTCAGTTCTTGGCCGTCTAGAATTTGTGTCTGTTGATCAGCCCGCCATGTTCTTGGGCTACTAGAGAATGGATTTCATGAACGACTCAATAATCGAAACAAGACAAAAAGTAAACTCGAGGTTACAGCGATCCGTAGCCGCTGTCGAAAGAGACATTGTTTCATTCACCATTTGATGCCAGTGTTGCTGAGGTACAGTAATAGTAGGGGTTTCTAAATCAGGACCAAAGATGACCGACACCACCACCCGCCACAAGATACGAATCCACATGTGCTTGTACTCGGGAAGAAGGGGGTGTATACTTGTCCAGCATTAATCCAAACAATTCTTGTCTCTGCGAGCCACCAATCGCCCGATAGTCCGCCCTGCCAACCCCAGGCCATCGTCTTATCTATGACCTGGCAAGGAATCCAGCTGCGAGCCATTCGGGAGCCCTGTTTGTGAGAAACAACCACGCTACCCTTTTTATCCCCCAGTTTTTGTAATACCGGCGCCGTCTACGGCTCTGGGGAGGCTTTTATTTTCTCCTTGTGCGCGTGCGTACCCGGTGCCTCCCCGTCGGTACTTCGGCGGACACCTCACACACCCTCGTGCTTCTCCTACCGGCTGGTTGCACGCTCTGCTCATCAAGAGATAACGATTCAGTTCCTCTTTTGCCTCTTTAGCTGCTTTCTCCTCTTTTTAGCCTTGACCTATCCCCTGCTTTATTTTATATGAGGCCCTTTAAGGTTTCCTCTTAAATGCCTTGAGTCTCCTCCACCTCTAAGCATTTCATCTTGTTCCGTCCATTTCCCAAGCATTTACCTAACTTGGTCAACCAAAGGCCTTGCCTCTATCACATCGGGCAAGATACTCACTACAATATTGCAGGTCCTGCAATAAGCTATTCCCACTTAGACCAGCAATTGTCGACGATATTTCTTTGGATACTGGGAAACCGACATCGACCAAAAACCAGCATTGGTCCTTGAGACCTCAATACTACACGCCTTTCATCCATTTCTGGTCCTACCGAACCCAAATACACACATCATGTCATACGCACATATTGGCGCTCCGGTGCCTTTTAACGGTACCGATGATCTTACCGGTGGCGACTCGAGTAAGTAATTTGGAGCTAGAAATCTATCTCGAGAAAAGGGACAGAACAAAAAGAAGAAAACCGCCAAAATGCTGACAGACGAAACCGACTGTAGCTGTCATAAACCTTAACCAATGGTACCAATCTGGCGACCAGGCTTTCATTCTCGTCTCATCGTGTCTGGTACTCCTCATGGTGCCCGGTATCGCCTTTCTCTACTCGGGGCTCGCCCGCCGCAAGTCTGCCCTCTCTATGCTTTGGGTTGTCATGATGTCCTTTAGTGTCATCGTCTTCCAGTGGTATTTTTGGGGCTTCTCCCTTGCGTTCTCCCCGACCTCGAGCAACGGTTTCATCGGCAACATGCACCATTTCGGCCTCCGCAAAGTCTGGGCTGCGCCGTCTCTGGGCTCCCCGCTCATCCCAGCCCTACTCTACTCCTTCTACCAGATGATGTTCTGCGCCGTCACCGCCTCTCTCACCGTGGGTGCCGTCGCCGAGCGCGGCCGCGTCGTGCCCAGCATGGTCTTCACCTTCTTCTGGGCCACTCTCGTATACTGCCCGCTGGCGTACTGGGTGTGGAACCCCGACGGTTGGTGTGTCAAGCACGGCGTGATTGACTACGCGGGCGGCGTCCCCGTCGAGATTGGCTCCGGCGTCTCCGCGCTGGCGTACTCGTGGGTGCTTGGCCGCCGCAACGAGCGCATGATGATGAACTTTCGGCCGCACAACATCTCCCTCATCACCCTCGGCACGATCCTGCTCTGGTTCGGCTGGCTGGGCTTCAACGGCGGCTCCGCGTTTGGTGCCAACCTGCGCGCCGTCATGGCGTGCTGGAACTCGTGCCTCACAGCCATGTTCGCCGCCATGACCTGGTGCCTCCTCGACTTCCGCCTCGCCCGGAAATGGTCCATGGTCGGCTGGTGCTCTGGCACCATCTCCGGCCTTGTCGCTGCTACCCCGGCCTCGGGCTTCATCGACCCTTGGGCCAGCATCATCCTCGGCGTCGTCGCGGGCGTGTGCTGTAACTTTGGCACCAAGATCAAGTTCCTGGTCGGCATCGACGACTCCCTCGATGTCTTTGCTGAGCACGGCATCGGCGGCATGGTCGGCCTCCTCTTCAACGCCTTCTTCGCCAGCAAGGACATCATTGGCCTCGACGGCGTCAACTCGGGCGCCATCGGCGGCTTCCTGGACCACCGCTTCAACCTCATCGGCTGGCAGATCGTGGCCATTGTGACGGGCTCCGCATACGCGTTTGTCATGTCCGCCGTCATTGCCAAGATCATCGACTTCGTCCCCGGTCTCAAGTTGCGTGCCTCGGAAGAGGCGGAGCTGCTCGGCATGGATGACGACCAGCACGGCGAGTTTTCGTACGACTACGTCGAGGTCCGCCGCGACTTTTTGGCGTGGAGCCCGCATACCGGGGAGCCGGCCGCGGAGGGTACCACGATTGAGCCCCAGCATGGTATTCAGGAGCACGCGAGCATGATTCGCCCCGCGAGCTCGTCGCTGGGCATGGTCGAGGAAAAGAGATCGTCACCTTCGTCACTGCGTGATCACAGTGACAGGGAAGAGGCCATTGCGGAGGTGGAGGTGCCAGCTTCTATACAGGAGAAGCGAGATTAAAGTCAACTCTCGTAAAATCCAGGCCCTTTTCGGATCTCTCGACCTTTCTCCTTTCTTTTTATCGCAACTACTATTTTTTTTTCTGGGTTCATGTCTGTCCAAGTACAGAATAAAAGTGGAAGCGGGCGTCTTGGAGCAATTTTTCTTTTTTCAATTGCGTCAGCACTTCATTTAGAAGCTGGCAGCTATTCTCGCATATTTTCATCGGGTCAACGTTGTGTATAAAAATACCCGCTACATAGAATAAAGAGGGGTTGAAGATTCGACATATTTAAGCCAGATAACATGGCATTTTATAGTACTGTCAGTATGAAAAATAATAAAATACAAAATGATTCAAACATTATATCTCGCATTTTTCATGACATTGCTGAAAGGAAACTGGAAAATCACCCCAATATCGTACTCTTATGTATTTCGGTATGAGATTCTATACGCCAAATTCAATACTATTACAGGATATACATAAAGAAAACCGCGTCTGTTTCTAGCAATGGAGAATGCAGAGAGACTTATTGCTTGGTATTAGGCACGCCATCCGTAACCTCGCCATAAGGCTGCTTTTCATAATCGCCAAAGCAAGCAAAAGTATACCTAGCTCTATCCGCCATGATATCCTGTATCTTAATAAATGTCTCCAGCTCGCACCAGCCATCCCTGCGACTTACATCGCACTCGGGAAAGCTCTTGCCCAACGGCACAGTGCGCTGGTTTAGAACAAAGTGAACATACCGGGTCTCACCGCCGCGCAGGTAACCGTCCCGGTTAGGCGAGACAGGCTTTGGCGTCTTGATAATCTCCATGTCGAGGCGGGCACCAAAGGGCGTTACGTGGGAGACAGTGAAGCTATGGTCGCCGGGGAGCTCTGTCGCAGGGAGCGGGTCAGCAAACTGGGTCAGCCCAAAGGCCGTGAGGACAGAGATGATGTTGGTGTCGTGCGAAAAGTCAAAGTACAGGCTCTGATTTAGGGGGAAGGTCTCGAGGTTGTTGTCGAGAGTGATGTTGATTTGGGAGCCGGAGTAGCCGAGGGTGTGATTCTTGAGGCGGGCCATGACTTCTTGCTGGTAGCCAATGCCAATGGCGCGCTGTATATAATGGTTGGTGATTAGTTACGAGTCAAAATAAGATGAGGAGAGGAAACGTACGCCTGTTGGGCTGTGGAAGCCATTGGTTGACGCAAAGGATAAATCGATGGAATAGCCAAAGCCTTGCCATTCTTCATAAGTGAAGAGATCGCAAAACTTGCTGAAGCCATATGATACTGTCTCATATGGACACATGGTCTGAGCCGCATAAACATCCGTGGCGGACCATTCGAAACCTTCAGACATGGCGTCAAATCGTGACACGGCTGATAATCATTGTCAGCAGCAATTCACACAGCAGGATTGAAAAGGACATCGTTACCGTCTTTGAGGTAGACGCTGATCCAAGTGTTTGGAGCATCATAGCCAGGTGTTTTAGTATCGGAATTAGGACAATTAAGGTAGCCGGCTAGAGAATTGTTATAGTTTTTGCCTTCAATGAGGACTTCAATTGTAGCATTGTTTCGCCTGGGAGCCTCAGTGTTAGCCAAGTGTGACTTGGTGCGGCCAACGACAATTCAACATACCACTCGAGACCGAAGAAACCGGCCAGCCAGTTTTCAGCAGATTTGAGCATGCGATCTTGCGTCTATTTTCGCATTAGGCTATTGCCGCGATAAACCTCAAACCAGATCATAACTCACAGTTGTGCGAACAATAATTTTGCTGCTGGGGTTGTAGAGCTTGCCGTACATGTAGTTATGCAAAACACCTGCATCGCAGATTAGCCGTTTTCATTCAATCTTCTGAGGGTAATCATACTTCCGAGACCTACCAGAATCGAAAAGCTCTTGACGTCCCTTGGGCACCAGAATATCCGAGCCCAGCTCATATTTCCAATTTTGCAAGAAAGCTAACGGACCCTTAAAAGTCGCCTTGCCACCCTGATCAGCAATTTTCTTCCCAAAGCGCACCACATCCGATCCCGAGGTCGGATACCGTGACCCATGTCGCGACAGCATCTGCACCTGCACAATCTCGGCTCCGTCCGGCAGAGGGTACTCGTCCACGCCAAATCCGGGAGATGGAAAGTACGGCGACAAAAACGCCATCATGCGAAAAATGCTCTCATTGCCACTCTTCATTCCCTCGATGGGCATCGACGTCTGCAGCGGCTCGTTGGGCACAAACGTCGCCGTCGGGTCAAAGATCCGAGTCTGGGCAAGGAACGCCGGGGCGCCGGTCGCCGTCGGCCCTGGCCAAAGGTTCGGCGACGTGCGAAAGTATTGTGGCAGGTCCTCGGGCGGTACGGGGCAGTTGTCGTTGCGGTAGCCGTGACTGCCAAAGGCGTAAGGCAGCGAGAGGTAGAGGTTGGCGGCGACGAGAAGGACGATGATGCTGGCCATGGCAATCATGCGATAGCGACCTGCCGCAGCATGCGGCTGCTGTCCTACCATCAGCATCGGAGCCATGGGGTTCGTTTTTTGCCTCCCATCGCGTTCGTTGTGGTCGTTGGCATGGTCGTTGTGGTCATTCTCGTCTTGGTGGACGGGCGTGTAGCTCGACGAGTCAGCACGCTGGTGCTTGGGCTTGCCCGAGGAAGCGGGCATCTTGTGAGCAGCTCGGCCGTCGTTGGTCAGGTTCGCGTACGTGTCTTCGTTATGGATTTGATAAAAGTGAGCGTATTATAAATGCAATTATTTGATGTGGAAAGAGAAAAAGTCGCCAGACCCGATAAGAATTGTGATAATGCGACGATGGAGATCGATGGCGTAGACCTTGAGAGGTGATGTGCGACAGTGCCAAGCCAAACTGCTTCCGGTGGAGAGTCGCACTGTGCAGCTTTATTGAAGCTGCTGCACAGTATGTAGGTAGCGACTATACCATGATTCATTATAAAATATTGTGGCAAAATGCTCTAAATTCTAATAATAATAAATAAATAAATAACTTGTAATCAATCTATCCACCAAAACTAGATTTGAAATTTCCTAAAAGAAGGCATAGGTTGTACAAACGAAACGGCGGGCCTCCATATTTCATTCTTCTACAACAACGCGGTTCGAATGCTTGAAAGAATCAATGCTATACCCACAAACTGCAAAGATCGTCGTCGTTTTAGTTGACCTGGTCGCGCAAGGGAAAAAATCCTTCAGGCATGGGCTCAACGTGCCAGACCTTGCTGCCGGCTGCTCCAAAGGCCGCCGTCCATTCAGACTGCAGCTCTTTTGGAACAGCCCAAGCCATCTCATCATCACGGAGTCTCATGCGCACCATGTGGCGCTTCTCACTTGCCTGGGATCCATCCACAAAGCCGTCTCGGCGATGTAAAACGGTGAAATTGTTGATAAAGTGCACGTCGCCAGCCATGGTCTTCATTTCTAGCTGTGTGGCCCTGGCAATGGCTTCAATCGCATCCAGCACTTCGATTTGGACCGGCGTGAGCTGGGGCAGTGACGCGGCACGCGGGTAGCTGGCGCTTCCCATGAGAGCAGTGCGGCCAAAGTTGATGATCATCTTTCCGTCGTGGTGCTGCAGGATTGGCCGGCAATGAAATTTGGGCCTGTCCGTGGAGGAGGAGTTCTTATTAGAAAACTGGAAGGACCTTCTCGCGAGAGAGCTCAACTTACAATGCAAATGGCCAGTCGGAACGGGCAAGGACGCGGATCAAATCGGGGCGTGTTATGGCCAGGACGTTGTATACCGTGTGTGCGGAAGCAATGATGCACCTGCCGCCCGATGCCGCCGTGCTCCGCGTGAGCCAGCTAATCACATCGCCGGCCTCTTCGTTGTGGAAGGTCTGCCATAATCAGTCCTCTCAGCAACAACATGTTGTGAAAGAGTGTAGAAATAACTTACAATTGGAGCTGTAGAATGGCGGTGGTGACTGGATTTGGTAGGTGAGGAGTTGTCGGCGACAATGTGGACTGCGAGGGTTGGTCAAAATCGAACTGTTGAAGACTGGATGTGTACACTTACCAAGCATGTTTCCTGCTTTATCCTGGCGACCGAAATGATTGCCAATATAGCGCTGAATACCGAGGTAGATGATTGTCATGTCATCAACGCTGTACTTGTTAACATCAAGACCACGAAGTAGCGCAAACCCACGACCGGCATATATTTCGCGGCGCATGAAGTCCAGCTTCTTAGCAAGCTGCTTCAAGGGAAAATTTTCCTTGTCAACCAGGTCACCATCAAGACCCAAGGCTGGTGAATAATTAGAAACTCTCATGTTAGCCTATGGGCTACGAGAAACGTACTCTTGAAGTGACTCAACGCAGCGTCGAGTTCTTCGAGGTCCTGAGAGTCCAGCAGCACCGCATAGGTGTCAGCATCTTTGTATTGGCTTCCAGTCCAGCTCATTCTCGAGTGTAGAGCGATTGGGAATCCGTCGGGCAAAGCTGGCACAGATGTTCCCAAATCTTTGATGCCTTTCGGACACTGGAGCTGCGCGAGCGGACCGAGAGCCACATCCTGGTTAACCTTGAAAGAAGTCATTCTGCTTTCCAAGAGCGATGGTCCAAGTTGTGGGTGCTGATAGTATTATAGATGAAGATAATGGAATTTGAAGAGAGTAGAAGAAGGTATTGGTTGATGCTGTCGAAATGGTTTTTCCTTTTGCAGCGTACTGACTTGTCTTTATACTGCTTGGGTCAGGATCTTCGTCATCTCTACAGCTTCAAGACTACCTCAGCTGAGCTGCCTCCTCATCTCGCTTCTCGCTCAAGAATCCACAGTAATCCGTAATTTTCGGGTAAATTTGTGCAAGTTCAAAATAACCCGGGCCAAACAGAATCACATCGCGGACTCTAGCACTCTTGGGATGTGAAGAGGGACTGTTAAACGAGCCGTCCAGTAAAAAAGGTAACCACAGCACGTGAATCTGCAACACAAGATTCAATCACGACATCTCCGCCAAGTTTATTGTGATACCCTTTAATGCTGCAGATCAATAGCATTGAATTAGGTGTCAGTACCATGACGATCACTGCCCCGACAGCGCAATGCTGGCTTCGGATAGCGCGACCCGGCGATCCGACCCGGATTCTAGAATAGGTCCTCCAGATCCATGTCTACATCTTTAACCTTGTTCGTTATCTACTCCTGGAAACGGTTAAAGGCTGGGTGTGGGGTGTGGAAACTACAAGGAGAATGTAGGTGGGAAGAATGTCGACTTGTACCAGGGAGCAACTTGTGATGTCTCCCCTTTCCATTGCAAATGGATTTTGGGACACTATCCATAACAGATGTGCGTATCATACGGGTTCGCTCGTTCCATAGGGGTCGTTTTCTATAAATCTAGGTGCAATAACGGGTAGAATTAATGCCGGGTGTAACATGGAGTATGAAAAGAACTGCCCACCAGCTGAAGGCATGACCGTGGGCCAGACAAACCCGCAAATATCAATTTGTATTGCATGCTCGTACAGCCACGTTTCAACTGAGCGATCCAAGTTTTTGATTGGCTTATCCTGATTTTCGTTTCACTCATCGTTCCATTGTTCCATTTTTCGACTACGGGATGTGCAGGTTTCATCGTGGAAACCACGTTTGGTGAGTGCTGCACCGACCAAACGTTCGGCCCGGACCTACTCACTTGCAATTTCCGGCAGCGGCATCTCGCCTCCTTCTTTGCACAGTGAGAACGCGATACAGATATTCGAAACCAGATACTTGTGCGCTAGCACCATAATTTCTGGCCATAGTCCTGACTGTGTCAAGGTCAAAGGCCCCACGTTGTTCGTTGTTCACAGGAGCACGGCATGGCGATTACAGTTCCGTCCATGACGATAAAATACTATATTAAACAATAATTGAACTTATGGCCCCTCTTTTCCAAGTAGACCTTTCAACTTCAATTTCTAAGCCATCAGTCTTGGTGACCAGTTCTGTTCGAATAGCTGGGATATGTAATATTCAGGTTCATCGTATTGGTCAGATTCTCGCAACTTCTTCCACTCGGGTTCTTTGCAAACGTTAATAAACCACACTGGCAGTTTCAAACGAATGAAGCTTTGCAAATTTACTTACCTCGGTGCTTAGCATATCTTCGCGTCGCCCGAACAAATTCCACGTCTCTGTCGGTCAACTGCGCCAAGCCTCGCAGCTCCGCGTCGCTGCATTCGTCGGAAAAGGGGTACAGACCTTTGTTGCAATAATGAAAATACGCCAAGACAATGTTTGCGCCTTTCAATTTTTGTAAGTAAAAAAAATTTCTTGATCAAGCAAAAAAGAAAAATCACATACCCGCGTGATATTCTTTGACCTTGTCTTCGCGGGCAAACCGACGCTAGAAATACCAGTAAGACCATGCTTCAAAACACAAGATATTTTACCTGGGTGCGTTTTAGCAATTCTTACATTAATCCCATGTTTTCTGGCGTATCCTGCATCGTGAGAAATAATCATGGACGCGTTATGCAGCAGGATAAAGTCAACAAAGTATGTCACCAGCCACGTGCTATGCTTGTTCTTTTGAACAATGCGCTGCAACTGATCTAGTACTGTCTTTCGAAGTCTTGCCTGAATTTGGTGAATCATGACCAAATTGAGCTGTGCACCCAGAACTGGCGGTAGTGGAATTTTTCCAGGCGTGGGGCTGGTCTCATCCAGTATATCTGATGGCATTCCAAGAGTATCGCTTCCAACAATGAAGGTTGAGGTTGTGTTGAGTCTGGTAGATGTCCAGAGTCTCAAGGTAGCTTGTATAATCGCAGAGACTTCTGGATCAACGCCAAGCCGCTGACCGAGTCGCCAGGCTTGCAAATATGTCGCGCGCATCATTCTTGCCGACGTTCCTGTCACTCGTCTCAGCGCATCCTGGATATTTGCATCAATATGTCGTGCAAATGATTTTCTGGCCTCGTCCAGATCTATAAGAGCAAATGGCGGTATGCTGACAGATATTTTTTGACCGTTGTAATTCCAGGTTCGCTCCAACTTGTCGCCTTTTGTAGGAACAAATGGCCGAACTCGAAGTTCCATGACATGGTCAGAATATCCTTCCGAGATGTGAATTGTCCTGGTTTCCGATGATACCCATGTGTCTATAGGGTCAGAAATCTCCTTTGACCACCGACTCGTCCATTCCAATCCGGGAACCTGGCCTGACTTGTACAATATTATGTCTACAATTTTGTATCGCAAGCAAGGAAGCTGGCCAGTTTTGGGAAACGAAACCCTTTTGCAGGTAAGACACGCCCCATCTGGATCCTCGGGATTTTTATCACACTATGCAATAGTCAACAGATAGCCACTTTGAATTTGGGAGTTAGCATTCTTGGCTGCTCACACGTATCCGCTGCATCCTACATCGGATGCAACATCCAATTCTCCTGGTATGGGCTGTCTCTTGTCGAAGGCTGGGATCTGTAAATGGCCCACGTTTACCAGGACGAGGTCCGGTCCACGCATCGTCATTCAGCTGCGTATGGGCTCGAGCAATGGTGAAGTCCGAAAGTGGAATAACAGCATTTTGTGGTTCGGGGTTGAAGCGGTATGAATCTGGTAATAGCTTCGACGAGCTCATGCAAGGCTGGGGCCCATATACTTGGTCGCCATTGTATTCGTGCTGACTTGTGCCATTCAGATCGGAATATCTTTCGGCGCTGGTTTCCCACGAATCTTGGGTGGAGAGCGTACAGAAATTAGTAGAAATCACCAGAGAATTCTTTTCCGCTACATATTGTTGACTTGGATTATAGTGTTGCTCCTCAATAGCAAGACGCTCATAGCCTGGATTATTGTTAGATTAGTCCAGCCCATGGCAAATTTAAGGCGAGTATATTTGGTCTGATGTCCATTGACATACCATCAGTTACTTGAAACGATATTGGGCTGCATGAGCATACTAATTGTCCCAATTCCATCATTTGCTTCGGGAAGGGAAACATCTGTGGCTCGGCTGATACTTGATTTGCGACGTTCCACTGCAGAAGGAATGATGCATCCTGCTCATGAACAGGGCAAGATACTGTGGGTATGTACGTGCCTAGTTGCTCGACCTCTTGGCTGTATACGGCCTCCCAGGGATTGCAAGAGAAAGGCAACGAGTGAATTCTCCGTCGTTTCAATGGCTGCTCACCGCAGGTATCTGAAATGATGCCGGGGTACCCAGGTTGCCAAAACGACGAATCGGGCACAAAACGAGGTGAGTTATCCTCTGTGGCACCGATGAGGGTATCCGCAGATACATGCGTAACGCCAGCCCTCTCCTGATAGTACCCAGGATGAAAGATGTATGAAGCTGGTGGATCCTAAACGCTTATCAATACGGGAAAGTGCAAAGCAAGAATGTAGCAGGTCCAATAGGTGTTGTAATACAAAGTGCAAAACGGAAAGTATTTAATCGCAACGCGGCCGAGAGCGGAAAGATAAAAAAAAACATGGCTAGCAGGAGTGCCATGGTGGGATAAATGTTGTAATGCGAGAAGTTTTATACGAAAAATAGCACATCTTACCATGGCTGTTGAACGTAACTTGGTGGGTTGGACAAGATAATGCGGCGTCTAATGTGGAAGTACGTTTGTACGAATCGGGATGTATCAATTAATGCCAGAAGTAAGTCTTATTGGCGGCATGCACTCAACCCGAAGTTCTGGGAGCAAGTGCAATATCGATGAGCAAAGACAATGCGGGTCAATCTAGGATCAGTCGTGGAGTCGGCAGCGGCAGGAGGCAACCCGGTGAGAGGAAGTAGTGGACCCGGTGAGCAAAGGAATACGTTGTGTCTAGTCCTTTACCAGGATAACGGAGACACAATGGTATCGATGATGCCGCTGTGCAAGATGAACCCTGGTCGCGATGGTACGACGCTCAGTCCTGGCCACAGATTCTGCCAATAGGGAGTCCGTGGTGCAGATACTGGGACCGAATGTTTTGTACGCAACAAGTACTATTGTGGACTTAATTTGTGATATTAGAGATCAGTCGAGGCAGATGGAGTCGCCTTTTAGTGCCTGCATCACGTCACGGGAGGAGGATCAGGTATCCGACCAGCATACAATAACGCTTGGAGGCTGCAGCGCCAGTATCCTAGCTGCAGGTTGGACGAGGCTTGACTTTGCATGCAATTCGCTGGGCGGCGCTGCGGAGGTCGTTATCCCTAATTCAGAATGCTTTTGGCTCCGTGCATATGGGCGGACGTGTGTGGGTTGTGTAGGAGGACAAAATGCCGTACTCGGTGAAAGACGCCCAGTGAGGTAGGTCAAAAGACATGGATGGGTCGATATCATGCTGGGCAGAGGGGTGGGCTATCATTTTAGAGCCGCTGAGCACAGATGAATGTCAGCTGGTTTGGGGTGATTGCGGCGTCGAATCAAACTCAACGAAAATGCAAAGACTGCAGCCCTTCCTAGTCCTGCGTTGTACAGAGAACCGTGCCACGGCGGACTTGGAATGCTGCTGGCTGTTCTGCCAAAGCCACGGCCGGGGAAGAAGCGAGAACTACAAATCTCTGTTTTTTTAAGCTTGAAAAATCAGCTAGTTCGGATGGTAACTTCTTTGGTAATTCAGCGTATTGTGGGAGAGATACAAACGAGCATTGGTGAACTGTTTGCTTTGAGACACCAGGTGTTTTGTTCATGGCAGCATTTGCATCACTAGCTGGTTCTCCGGCCCACGAAGACTCTTCTCATCCCCGATCTCATCGACATCAGAAACACGCGTATTATTTCTGGTGACTTTTGCTTAACCACCGAGTCGCGGCGCTGTGATTAAGTTGGTCGTTCAGACTGCCACCTCCTATTTCTTGGACCAACCGCTCAAGTCGCACAGCGTCAAGTGGCGGAGACCGGTGAGGGCCTGCAGTAGCTTCCAACTAATAATCTAATAGCCTCAGGGCCAGATGACTGCTAGGTTCGATTCAGATTGAAAAGGGCATGGCTGCTGACCACTTTCGCCTTCTCGCGACATGGGGATGATTGAGCGGAGTTGCCACTACACGCCCACTCTCCCAAGCCTGGTCGTGCAGCAAGGCTACCATTGCCAGTGACGCTTGCTGGGCCAGTCTTTTGAGGATTAAAACTCAGAATGTCTCTTCTAATTCTTCATTCAGGGCATGCAAACTTTATTGTCCACGGATTTATTACAATGCCGTCGCATTGTTACCATCGACCGTAGTATTGCCCCGAACTACGACGACTATTGTTCTAGCAACACAATGAGGGCTTTCTTAAGGGAAAATAATGCTTCAAATCCAATTAAGGTACTCCAAGGAAGTCATTTTTTTTTGGAATTTATTTCCCAGCTGAATTATATGTAATTGCCCTTACTCTCCTCCCACAGTTCTTTCCCCTGGACCAGTCTTGAACCGTTGCTCGAAATCAAGCTATTGTATTACCTATACAGCTCAAAAGCTCCATTCATAGTCTATGGTTCCTTACATTCAAGAAACTATAATATTAAAAATGGATTTGGCAGTATTTTCGTAAAGAAAGTACTGTTTTAAGCTGCGTTGTACTCTTCAAGGAAACTTTTCAACCACCCAGTCACTTTTTCAACAGTTTCAAGCAGAACTTCTTGCAGCGCCATTCAATTTTACCATCTTCTCGGCCAGTTTTCTTTGATTAATTGCAATGAACCCGGTTTAGTGTTATGTATGCATCTAATACGGCAGAGCGTTTACACCTCGGGATTGTGCAGTAGCCAATTTCCGTCCCACCACAAAATACGAGCCTGAAAACGGATATTAGCAGGCGCGATCTCTTGCTTGTTAATGTTAATATATCATCATTTGATTAAAGTTTGTTTGAAGAAGTCACTGTCTACTTAGTTTGATATGTTCATCTGTTTGCTAGTGGACACTTTAACATGTTATAAATGCAACGGGTTAGTACTACCAAGAAGCTGTACGCCCTCAATGCCACATCTTCAGATCAGCATCTCCCTTACCATACTATACATCATTTATTCCGTCCCCTATGGAGTTAAGCCCTGAGGTCGTACGACAAGTTGTCCTCCCGACGGCTGCATTTCACGCGCCATCGGTGCCCAACTTCCTTCGACAGCAGCCAAAACCTGCCGATCCTGGCTGGGCAACGTCGTCCTTGAATCCGAAAAACAGAATCGACAGTCTTGACTTTCCCATCAATCCTGCCTGGCGCATAGATGGCTGCATTGCCTATGGTACACAGTTCTATGCCGTGCCTCTCTTCCTCGCGCCGGCGCAGCCGCGCCGAGTGGACGTCTTCATAACCAGCGACCTAACGGTTGTCTCGCCTGAGCTTCGCCGAGTTTTGGATCTGGGAACTGCATTTCACACTCGAGACACCAAGGAAACACAGCATCTGGGAATAACTCGGCATATTATCCGCTGTCTGCAGCATTGGACGACAACATCTGGAGAGGTACACATGTACACTCACTTTCCCTTTGGTTCACGTATTGTCCTCAGCAACATACCTACCAATGTCAAAGATGCCTGCATCAGAATTGCTCCGTCACAACATCTTGAGCGCCAGATGCTCTCAGTCGCACAATTACAGACCATCTGGGAATGCGAAGGTTTCGAGCTTCCGCCGACGATTGATATTAGTGAGTTGGAATACAAGAAACAGCCTCATGATAGCATCTCCGTTGTCACACATGGCGGGAAGATGTTGGTCTTCAAGGCTCTTATGAGCCATACCAAATTCCTATATCACGAGCTTCGACAACTGCTCCTTCTCCCTCCGCACCCCAACATCATTCAGCGGCCCCTTCACCTCGTCACTAAGAAATGCAGCTTTGGTACCAAGATTGCCGTCGTGGGATTTACACTCAGATACCACCCGCTTGGTACCGTCCGAGACCATCTCCCATTTATGGCGCTGCACAGTAGAGTCACGCATAAAACCGAAGTCAGGTGGGCGCTCCAGCTCGTCGACGCGTTACAACATTTACACAACAGTTGTGGCACTTTCTACTCGGACCTACGCTTGGACAACATCCTGCTCTCTAACAGCCACGACCTTGTCCTGGTCGACTTTGAGCAGCGCGGCGTCTGGTGCGAGTTTGCCTCTCCCGAGATCAACGCCATCGAATGTCTTCGCGTGCTCGCCATGGATGATGAGATTCCCGAGATTCATAGAGACAAATACTCCCGTCTTCTGACTCAATTATTCCCAAATTGGGAATCCGCCGTCCACGGCGAGGAGTACGAGTGGCCGGCAGCCAAGCAGGGGTACAACATGGCCTGGCAGTGTCTCAATCGGCAGGAGCAAGAATCATGTGAAGTCTACATGCTTGGTCGTGTGCTTTGGTGTATTTTTGAAGCACAGAGTGCGCCACAACGCGCAGCCATCTGGACTTCCTACAAATCGGAGCCGGCAGTCGAGTTCCCTAGCTACGCGCGAACGCCGCCGGAGTTGCAGAAACTCATCAACTGGTGCACCGCTGGCCATGAACCCACATTGAGCAGTCTCCTCGTGCGGTCTGGCGATAAGCTGGTGCTGCGGGAGCTCGAGGCCACAGGACGATCAACACAACGAGCGGTCCTTGCCACGGCTAGGTCGTTTTGGACAACTCGTGTCGCCGAGTCGGAACGCTGGGTTCGCAAACGCATCACTCTTGCAAAGATTGCACGGGACATACAGAGATCGCGGCAAGAGAATCTAGAATCCAGGAAAAGCGAAACAGCCACAGGCAGCAGCCAGGGATGTATCGAGGCTGGACGGCGGCAGCAGCGACACGCATTTCACAACAGACCTAGCCTTTCTATGGTTCAGAATTTGTTGCAGCGCTATCAAAGCAGCCTATAAGTACACGTATGAAATTTTGCTTTCTAAAGGGGTCAATACAGAATGCACAAAGTTGGGGCATATAGTTAATTTGCAGAACAATTTTCAGAGTCAGTAGATGCTAGCGCAGAGATCTATCTTTCATCGCCCAGATGGGAAAGAAACCAGCTTTCCGGATCTGTTTGGCAATCGTATTAATTTACCTCCTCTTTTTCTGTACTTTTCTTAGTTTTCTTTGGGGGGGGGGGGGGGGGGCTCTCTTCAATTTCCCCGTCCTTATTCTTCCTCTTCCGTAGAAAGCATATTGTTCATGATACAAGACCATCCTGCGGCAGCTGTTCATTTCATTCTCTTCGCGGCGTTTCCGCTATCCTCTTGTCCCTGCTGTGACTGACGCTTCAGGTTGGCGGACACACCGCGGGCACGAACATGGGCGACTAGCTTTCTCAGCCTTGTCACGTACACCACTGGGGCGCCCTGGACCGTGATTTCTTCAATAAGGCCCTCAATTGCATCGACATATGGAAGCACGCCTTCAGGTATTATCCACAACTCCTCCACAACAAACCCATTGTCCGTATCTCCAATCAGACGAAGATAAAGATTCCTCTCCCCGCGACGTCCCCGGGTGTGGTAGTCTCGATTACGTCGTACGACAGCTTCGAGGACATGGACAAGTATTTTGGCCGCAGCGTCCTTTTCCGCGGCTCGGAGCGGTCGCTTGTGACTCCATATTCTATACCGAACGAGATCGACAACACCTACGACATGCCGGGCCGCCCACGCCACTGTACAGAATTCTTGTTCCGGATCTAATTCTCCCGCAGGCAAGGGTGATGTGCGCTTGTCTAGACCATGGAGAACGGCATCTATTCGATGAGTGAGTTGCCGGAAGAAGTCAATCGTGGTACCGCCGCCGCCGCCGCGTGCCATGTGTGAAAGAAAATAATGAAAGAAATGGTCGTCATCCACTAGCATGCGAAAAACAGTATATTCAAGGTCCTTGGGCTTGATCATGGATGGACCCAGAACTGGGTGTTGGAAAATGTCCGGCCGAAATGTGTCTGGTGGCGTTTGGTAGAGATTTGACAAAAGCTCTCGTGACTCTTTGACTCGGTGTTCATCGGTGTTATTGTAGTTGTATCTCTCTGGGTCTACCAGACGGCAATGGAGTCCATCTGCAAGGATATTTAGGTGGTGTTCAGTGATTTTCTGAAAGGGGTCGCCCATTTCCAATGGGTAGCCCGCAGCTGTCATGGTAAGAGCCACATCGTGACTGTTGTCGTAGAGTGTCTGCTTGGCCACCTGGTCCAAGAGCCACAAAACATGACGGCAAGCTTCTCCGTCACCTTCCTGTCCACTATGATCGCATGAACAGCTTAGGCGTCTTTTCCCCGAAGAGGGCGCACAGATGCGAACGGAGCGTGTGACAACCTCTGTCATCTGGAAGGCATATGTGTCTTCCATCTCACGGCAATGCTGGAAATTCATGGCTGGCGGTTCGTTAAAGGCATCACGGACAGCGGACTTTGTCGTCTCCGGCAGTGCCTCGAGGTTATAAATGAGGCGTGTAGGAGACCGAACGTGGGCTTGACCCTCTCCATCTGCTGACGTGTCGTTAGAGTCTAGGTCGCTATCTTCAGAGTCGTAATCCTGATCTCTGCATTTGCTGTCATCTCCATCTCCAGGAGGCAGCGATTGAGCAGCAGTCGACAGCATGTCCTCCAGTGTAAGTCGTTGGAGAGACGCAACTGGAGGATTCATATGGATTGATAGAAGGTTTATAATTTGACTCCCCTTTGCCTTTCCGAACGTGGAAGGCAGCAGAAGCTGTGAAGCAACTCAAACAACTGACGTGGTATATATGGCAGCCGATGCAGTAACACTTCAAGTCAAAGCCGAGATTCGGGGGTTTTATAACTCTCTCGTGTTAGTTGGGAAAGTCAAAACCAGTCACAAGCGCAGACAAGGCTGAGAAACGACGCCGCAGAAAGTCAAGTAGATGAAATCGTAAGTGGAGAGCAAGGCAGATGAAGAAGGTATACGGGTGTCATGGTCCTCAACAGGTGGCCGGTGTCAACCACTTTAATAACCCGTCAGCTTCTTTGTTATGTTGGTTCATCTTCCTGGTATGGACGGTGACAACTGTGGCTCCCAGCGCCATCCCCAGATGTGAGCGTCCGGCTAACCACAGTTGGGCAAACAGGCAAATGGAGCTGCGCCCATTTTCATCCCAGGATTGATCCCTTTCGAGCAGAAGAATGGATCGAAACTGGCCCAACAAGCGGATACAGTCATGTACACCTTCGAACAGGGACTGGAGGCACCGGTGTGGCGCTGCAGGGGTGGAGGGATGTCAACGATGGCGTTCCTTGTGAGCTCCATATTGCAAAGCACAGGCAATACGGAATACAAGCTCTCTCTAGAGTACAATTCATATACACCACTCATATAAGGAATACCTCCAAAGGGAAAAAGAGTACCTCCCGTTAGCTCTCCTGTGGGTGCCACGACGGCCTTGCGCCAAGTGGATGCTAGGCTGTCATTTTAGGTCGAGCGTTGGCAACAATGCAATCCTCACACCTTCCTCTGTCAAGGAATGAAGGTCTGTAGCAGTACATAGAGTAATGTCGGGATATATTGCCGGGCCTGCCGAAGAGAGTCGGCTAAGGCAGAGGCATTGCTTGACTGGACTTTAAAGTGGTTTTTGGCTTGCCTGCCTTTTTGGCCGCCAAAGATGGCCGCCAGCTCAAGGCGAAGCCAGAACGGCAAACCATTAATTTTACCAAACGCCCGAAACAAAAGCTGTAAAAGGCGTAGCCCTCTGTTCTTTGCAGTAGGCTGTGCAAAAGCAAATAAAAAATTAGAAGCAATTTCATCTCAGTCTAAGTTCACCGAGAATCCAGCCTCGGAAAGCTACTAACCTGCCAAGCTGCTGATCAGCAAGCGGGCGGCTTTCCCGTAAAATAGGAAGCTTGCAGGCAAAGCGCCCGTGAATGGAGTCGTTGCGCAAACCAGCTGTAGTGCGGGTACACAAACTTCGACTAGAGAGGTTTTAGCCAGTTAGCAGTCGGAGCGCAGAGTATGCAGAGAAGCCTTGCCACATATTGAACCGCTAGGGCGCTAAATGAAATAGCAGGCCTTCATTGTCGTCAAGTCCCTAGGTAGGTAGGTAGTATACTGTTTGTACCCGGAGTTAAGTTGGGCCAACTGCGATTACTTCAACGCTGCTCGTGAACGATGATACGTTGGAGGCTGTCATGGGACTCAATCCATCCGCCGGCTCTCCACAGTCTACCGTTTTGGCTTTAGATGTTCTACTTACTATTTGTAGAGACGTTATGTGTCCTGCACGTCTTCTCGCCGGTCTGCTTCCCACTCAGTCTCTGAGGACCCCTGCTCTTGGCCCTGCTTCGAAGCCACCCCCGATGTGGCCTTCCCTTTCCCTTTGGCAAGGCGTTTGTGTCCTGGATTGTTCACTCCCACATTTTCACAAAAGTAATGCATGACGAATAGCGTACGCGGGTTGGGCAGTGTTAAGGTTACCCTAACTTTGAGCAACTTCCAAGTCTCCTTACTGATGAGCTACTCAGCCACAAACTAATAAAGTACACGCTCGTACACGCCGCGAGTAAAGCAAAAGCAGGAGTAGCCATATACATCTTTCTGAGCAAAATGGTATCTTCTATACGTGTTGGCTGTGCCTCGCCCTCTTCGTGTGTTGCGTTTCTCTTTTGTATCTGTCTCTCTCAATTTCAAGGTAATTCCAACACGTGAGATGTATATTTCATCGCGTGCATATTCTTGTAAGCGCCGAAGCGGCTGTATCACATCAAACACTGTAGAGGAAGCAATCAGCTACCAGAACGATATCTGCGGTTGTAACGTAAAAGCCTCTCTTCTTTGGCGTTGCTCACATTAGAAATCAACCTTTTCCTTTTTTTGCCCCGACTAACACAATATTTTTCAATGTTGGCTCGTCATCTTACCACTTGATTTCTCTCAGCCCGGCCCATTATGCAACCAGGTGGACCTCTTGATCATCACGACTCTGCTAGGGCGGCCGCGATAATGGGCCGCCGGCCGCTGGCGCAACAGGCCGCCTTTTTTGAGACCAGTCTGATCGGTAGGCAGTTTTCTTCCTTCTCCTCCTTTTTCTTCGTTCAAGGTTCGTTGCGTCCCAATCGTCCGGGTCGTCCGTTTCCACAAGCCGTGTTGAGGCTGGGTAAGCCCATGGCTGCTCTGCATGGCAGCGGTCTTCAGTGATAATCTTTCCTACATCACCGCAAGGCATTCTTGGGGTGTCTAAAAAAGGCACACTGGCCATCCGTTACTCGTAGAATCTACGATTTGACGTTATCGGACATTCTGTTACGTCAATTTGCATTAAACCTATTTTAAGAAACGGTAAAAATGGGCAAAGTTGTTGCAGTCGTCGTTACGCCGAGTCGGATTGACGACCGGGGAGGCGAGGCAGATTGCAGAACAGGCTACAGTGTAAGAACTTGTTATAATTAGCTCGCGATCAAAGCGGTCATGTTCATTAGACTTGTCCATAACTGTTGTCGCTGTTGTTTGAGGAAGTTTAGCGTTGTGGCTGTGCTGCGAGAACCGCAACCTGGCCAAACCTTATCTCTGCGAACAAACGCGAATAGCTAGTGCGAATCTGTGATTGCAGCTTTCTTCACGGGTTTGAAACCTGATATTAGAGTTTTCCTAGTCGGCCTAGCGATTGGTTCCCCTTGCTTCTTACTTTTGTGCAAATTGATATTGAATCACTACGGGCTTATTTCTCCTCACTGATCAGTCTTCATTGCGTTAGCAAAGACGAGTGCTGATGTACGGCCGAAAACTAAATATATTTCTCCTTCGCACGATCTAGGTAGTAAATTTTTCCGTTACTCTACCAGATAGGTGAGCGGCTCAATACAGTCCTCAGAGCAAAAAGCATCAAAAGCACATCGAACGAAGGTTAGAAAGGCAGCGAACAAAAGAAAGAAAGAGTGGGAGCACACCAAATGATTGTCAAAAGAAAGTGTAGGTCAAAAAGGTTCCGAAGGAAAGAAATAAGGAGAGCAGAAGAAGTTGAGTTGCTTGATAATGAACAATAATATAATAAACAGCAACAGTGCCCCAAATCATTCGTGACTAGATCGTTTCGTCACAATAAAAGCACAAGCGGCCTGATTTCCCCAAAATTCCATATTGTAGCAAGGTCTCATTCCGGCATCCACTACAGGATTATAACATGTTGATTTGTTGGTGTATCGCCGTTGAAAAAAAAAATGTGTTGATTGGGCATGGCTATACAGACAATCTCGGCTCTGGCATGCCTCGGGGCACATGTCGAAAGGTTACCAGTAATTGGAAACGAAAGAGGCGGCCCATCAGTTTCTGAGGCCGATGATACATTCACACGCGGACCGCTACTGGGCGGCGCATGTTCTCAACGAAGCGAACAGCACGTGGGCTGATTGACTCGGGCTCGGTTGGCTTCGTCGCATTCGATCCACGCCTCAGGATCGGTTTGGGATCCGACGACGTTGGTCGGGTAGCTGTCTTGGGAGACGTAGAAGACCGGCCTGCTGATGAGGAAGATTCCTTCTCTCGCAGACCATCAGCGGACCGGTCAAATTGTCAATCGATACCGTGCTGCTGCTTGAGCCTCGCTAACGATTCACGGCGTGCCTCGAGGTCTTCTTTTGATTTGGCCATCTTATCTGGCTGGTGATATAATACTGCATGAAATTCGTTAGTTGGAAGCAGGGGGGGCAATATGGATAATGACCTACCAACTAGATATCGGTTCTGAAAGTTGAACCCGTTGAGCTTGTCGCAGGCCTGCTTGGCGTCAATGACATCCTCGTAGACCACAAAGGCCGTTCCTTTGGTCGCGTTGGCGATGCCCTGTCGGACCTGTCGGATTGGGCCGAATTTTCCAAAGAGGTCGAAGAGCTCTTCTGGTGTTACGGTGTAGCTGTAGAATTCTCCCGTTAGTGCGGCTGAATCTTGACAATACGTTTTTTTCATCCTTTCCAACGTCATCCAAAGGCGCAAAAATTAAGTATCGAAACGGGTGAAATGGTGGGCGGGAAATATATGTACCTCAGGTTCTTGACGAACAGAGCTCTAAAATATGAGTTAGCAAATCTGCCATTGGGCTAGCGCGGCGAAGTCGCCGTGTCGCCTGTCAAAGATGCGTTCATGCAGGCAGACACACTGTCTTTCGGCGCAGGGGCAACGGGGCGACAGTTGACAGAGAGGCTCAACGCAACTCACCGGTTGACTTCAGGGGCAAGTTTCCCACCGCGACTACTCATCTCTTGGATGATTTCGGAGGGCGATGACGGAGGATCGTTGAATCGAGACTGGCTCCGATGGAGATATGCGCAATGGCTGGGTGATGATGAGAGGCGCAGAGGCCGAAACGCTGGGCGAGCAAAGCCTGTGAGGGATCGATGGGAGTCACGTGACGCGCTTGGGGGAGCACGTTTTGACTGCGATTTTTGGTCGGGGGAGTCTCCGGGGGCGACTTGGCGGGCATGCCACTCCAAAATCGGCGGCGGTGCACTGGTGCGGGCGGTACGTCAGGCAACAGGAGAAGCTTCCAAGCCTGTTTTATTAGCGGGTTAGGTTCCAGAACCTGCAGTGGTTCCAGTGGTTCCGGTGGCTTCAGTGGCCTTCGTCTCACTGAACTCTGGGGCGGATCCAGTCTTTTTCCACAAGCACCACAGCACCAGGACAGGTTTGCTCCAGGCGTGGCGTGACGTTGCTAGCTCGGGACTGCCTATCTCTGTTGTTAGGTTGCTGGTCGTGTGGCCTTGTTTAACTGGGGCTTGGCGTAGAAGTCAGTGTCAAAGGTAAGAAGCAGAGTAATAAAAAAATAAGATTGGGGGTAGGACTGAGAATGTAGGGAAGAGGTTGCAGGAACAACAAGTTCGCGGGAGCTGCTGCAGCCTGGGTGTCGCGACCTTATACAAAACACAACACCTGCATACCATCCTATGAATCAATTGGCTGGTGAATTCTGTGTATGACTGTTGTGCCACCCTCACGCAATCAAGAATTTTAGTTAGATGTGCTGCGGCAGTGCTGGACCTCTGTACATAGTCTGGCGCAAGCGTGTCTAACAGCTAGCCATATAAGGTTTGCGCTGCCACCGTTAGCTTAATGGTCGATGATGCATTGTACTGCAATGCCGAGCTTCCCAACAAGCCGGCACTCGGAGACGCGAAACTCTTGCCGGAGATAACGGCACCACTAGGCTACTCCGTTCTTCACTGGCCCGCCTGTACCAGTAGCTCTCTTCTAGGCGTAGATCCCCTTCGGTGTTGCTATCAATATTATCATTGCATTCACAGATCAATCGGCATTCCCTTGTCATTCATCTTCCACCTCCACGATGCAACCCCCACCGTGAACAAAAAAGTGAGCTCAAAGTGAGCTTGTCCTGGCTCTCGGCTCGGCCGCCACAAGTCATCCAGCGGCCCTCCATGGCATCAGAATCGCCAATGAAGTCTCTCGTCCTCCTCTATCTGCCCTTCACTAGTCTTTATCAACGCGTCATTCATTTTGTGTCAGACAAATTACCATTATGACAGCACGGTTCGGAGACCAGGTCCTTCAGGTGTTTGACGTGCCTGCCCCTGCCTACGAGTTTCTGGCCAGTGTCGTAGACAGTCGCACCGCGGCACCGCACGACTTGAAAGCTCTCTTTGGCCAAAGCTTAATTGCAGGCAGTGAGTCGTGGTATCATGAGCTTGATCATGCCTGTACCTTGGACCCCAGGCTAAGCCTACCACCACCTGCAAGCCATCCAGATCAGCTCTTGGAGGAGCCGTGGAAGGCTACCGACCAGCTGATCAAACGGGCAAAGCAGCTTGCCGAGGAAGCCTCTGTTTACTTGCTTCCAGGCTCTCTCTCTGCATCCTCGACATACAAACTTCAGAGCAGGGCAAGGACCTCCGACGCGTCAAAACGCAAGGGTGATGCTACGGCATCTCATTACTGGTGCAAGAATGGCGAGGGTGAGAATATCTACCTTGCTGCGAAGAGATCTAGGCTTGCAATGCTGCTCTCCGGCACGGCCATCCCAAATCTGCATTTCCCAGTCAAGAGTCGGAATAGTTGCCTGCTAGCCTGTGCATACTCAGAACCGCCCAAGGGGGCAGCAGTCCCGAGCCCACACAATAATACTGCTGTATCGCCGTATTTTACGACCTCAAACTCAAAGGCGAGTTCTGACAACGCTGTCAAACGGCCGGCGCCGGGAACTGTGTCATGCATCCCGTTCCCTCCGCTAGACGCAGATTACTTCGGCATTGTCCAGGAGCGGGTCGCCCAGGAGCCCTTTTGGCTTCTGATTGTAGTGACATTTCTCATCAAGACAAACGGCCAGCTTGCTATTCCTGCTTTTTTACGAATTAAAGAGCGATTTCCGACGCCATCGCATATTGCAAACCCCGCCAATGCAACAGAAATTGTTGAGATGATTCAGCACCTGGGACTCTCCCAAAATCGGCTTCGCTTTATGCAGAAATACGCCGAGGCTTTCATGTTTAATCCTCCTAAGCCCGGGGTGCGCTATGCAGTTCGCAGGTATGACAGTCGGGACGCTGGCAGCGATGATGGAGAGCATGCAGAGCATGCAGAGGATTATCCCGTTTCGGACACGAACGACGGTTGGGAAATCGGGCACATGACACAGGGCACCTATGCGATTGACAGCTGGCGAATCTTTTGCAGAGATGTTCTCCTGAGACGAGCCCAAGACTGGAACGGAAAGGGCAGAGAGGCCGAGTTCCAGCCAGAGTGGATGAGAGTCTTGCCAACGGATAAGGAACTCCGGGCTTTTCTGCGATGGATGTGGATGCGCGAGGGCTGGGAATGGGATCCGGCTACAGGAGAGCGCTCAGTATTGAGAGAGGTAATGCGGCAGGCAGTCAATGAGAGCCGGGTCAAGTACGATGTGCATGGAGGACTACGGATTCTGATCAAAGAATGAGGGGACGTTGGGGGAAGACGAGGAGTGATGGCAAGTCCAAGCCTTGATTGCAGGTTTACAAACTGGATGGAGAGTGGACAAATAATCGGACACCAGCCGCATAACTATGCTTGTTTAGAAGAAGCAAAGAAGCAATGACAAGTATCGTTTTCGCGGGAGATTAACTTGAACACCTTTCGCCCCTTGATTGATTCGCCACATTGTGGAACTTTGTGTCTCGCCCCAAGAAGGGGATCTGGTTTGATTTACTCCGTATATGGCCCCAGTAGGGCAATAGCCACGAGATGAATATTAAGCATAGATGTTGGCCGTTGCTGGATGAGGTTGGTAGCATCGTTGCGAGAGGTCCTGAAAGAAGCCAGACCGAACTTGGACATCACTGGAATGGAAGGCGAGGTTCCATGCCATGCCATACAGCAAGGGTAAGCTGCAGTGAGCTTCAGTGGGGTTTGCACGCTAAGCCGGTGAGAGCAGGTGCATTGCGGGGCCGGGCCAGTGATGTGAGACAGGCCAAAACGCCCCGTGCCTGGCACCTGGCTGCGCGAGGAGGAGCTTTCAGTGGGCAGAGCCCGTGTAAACCAGTAGCAAACAGCTATCCAGGGCCATAAAAAATGGCTTGCCATCAGTCACCTGGAGGCACAGTGGGTTATTCCTCGGCATGGCTAGACGCAACGCCAATAACACCAATAATAAGCAAGGTCATATTTTTAGTCCACTACGGAGTAGACAGGTGCTAGTCGCACGGCAGGTACCCCATAACTGAGTTTTGGCATGGCAGTGACTTTGCAACTGCTAGTGCAGTGTCGGCACCAAAGTAACCCGTAAAAAAGGACACAGTATGTTAACCTTGGCCTACTGGTTAGAGGTCATAGCTGGCGAGACATCAAGATCCTCGAGATTCACGCCGTTCCTGTCCGGGATGCCTAGTGATTGCCTAGCTGGCTCAACCAAAATCTCTGCTGTTATATTGGCATCCTACCTGCATCATTACCTTTGTGTTGTCAACGTTGCTTTCAGGATCAAAAGACATATTCATCTACAAATCGATCGAAGAAGGCTTCGCTTCCAAATGACGCCACGGTTATTCCATCTTTAACTACGGAGTAGCTACCATCCAAATCCTACCCCAGCCTCCCTTTTGTCAAGCCCAATCCATCGGCTTGTCCTTGTGTTCTGACGCCCGCACACTTCTCATACCCCCGCCCTTGTCCACTGCCACACCACCACCCAGCCCTAGCTCTCGTAGTGGACAGGCTGGTCTGAACAAATCTGGGTACACGCTCAACCTCCAAACTTCTGACGAGAGAGGCGCCAATTCGTCAATCCCTCCAACTCTTCCTTGCACAACCTCTTCGCCTTCCGCCCCAAAGACATAGACCAAAGAAAGGTCGCGGGGACCAGCTTCGCATCACCGCCTCACCGCATTTCACTACTTAACGAGCCTTCTTCTTCCACCACGAGCAAACCATGTCCCACCGCGCCGGTGCCTCGTCGGGCTATGGCTTCAACAGCGGCCCTGCCCAGTACGGCTCATCGTCCACCGAGGAGTCTGGCGGCATCCTCGACCAGATTCGCCCCTACACCAGCAAAGTCGAGGATTTCCTTGAGAGCCTCAGCGAGCCCATAAAGCCGTGAGTTACCTTGGACGCCCAGTTCACTCACCCTCGCCATTGGCAAAAGCACCATGGTGGTGCCCGTCGGCAAATGCGCGCGTGGCCCTCTATAGCTTGCGTACGAGGCAGACCGGGACAGCATAGCTAATCAATTCGTCTCGATAACAGTTATCTTCCCGCCATTGGCCGCTTCCTCATTGTCGTCACTTTCCTAGAAGATGCTCTCCGCATCATGACCCAGTGGACCGATCAGCTCGTCTTCCTCCGCGATTACCGTCACAGTAAGCTCCCCCTCCCAGACAGCTGTCCAATCGCGCCTCTGCTGCGAGCGCATTCACACACAGACACATGCACATGCACATGAACACATTTGTGCTTTTTGAGCTAACAGAACCCCAGTTCCTTCCGGTGTCACCCATGTTTTCCTTTTTGTCAACGTCGTCGCCATGCTTTCATGCTCTACCCTCGTCATTATCCGAAAGTACTCTGACTACGCCGTCGCCGGCCTCATGGCCGTTGTTGTTGCCCAGGCCCTCGGATACGGTCTCATCTTCGACCTCAACTTCTTCCTCCGCAACCTGTCCGTTATTGGCGGTCTCGTCATGGTCCTCTCGGATTCATGGGTTCGCAAGTCCAAGGCCTTTGCCGGTCTCCCCCAGCTTGATGAAAAGGACCGTAAGATGTACTTTCAGCTTGCCGGTCGTGTTCTCCTGATTTTCCTGTTTGTCGGTTTCGTATTCAGCGGCACCTGGTCCATCTGGCGAGTCCTCGTCAGCATTCTCGGCGCTGGCGCCTGTGTCATGGTCGTTGTCGGCTTCAAGGCCAAGTTCAGCGCCACTCTTCTTGTCGTCATTCTCAGCATCTTTAACCTCTTCGTCAACAACTTCTGGACTGTAAGTTTTCAATGGCCTCGCTGGCACGAGAGTTAAAAAAAAATTGTACTAATTCATGGTAGCTTCACGAGCACCACCCCCACAAGGACTTTGCCAAGTACGATTTCTTCCAGATCCTCTCCATTGTCGGTGGTCTCCTTCTTCTCGTCAACAGCGGCCCTGGCCAGTTCAGCATCGACGAGAAGAAGAAGGTCTACTAAACAGATCACGAGAGGTGGTCTTGTCAAGAATCAGTCATAATGTGTCACGGCCCCCTTCGACCGGCGCGTTCAAGAACAAGAACCCCGAGACTCGGCGTCTCCTAGAAGGGAAATTCGACGAAGTGGACAGAATTCGATTGCAACGAGAGTGCGAGGCGGGAAGGGGGAAAAGGAAATATTTACCATGATCATTACCATGTCAACGGCGATCTCGCCGGCTATCTCACGTATAGAAAAGCTTTGTTTGGCGACTGTCGGCGTATGAATTGAGCAACTACACATACAATTTGAATTTTTTTATACAATCTATGTTTCTTTTCTGCATGTCCCGTTGTGCCTCGTGCTCGGTAATGAAGAGTTCTATGTTGTCGAATATGAGTTGCCTTCACTGGGATGGGTCCTTCCTGGTCATCAATCGCCTGCCAAGCCAAGAGAGTAGGCGCGGGAACCAGACTCTGGTACAAGCCGAGAAAAGAGAGATTTCCACCCTCAGAATGCAAATTGTATTGCCACGTTATCGAGTGGCAACGGACTGTCCGGTGACGATGTCTTTAGCTGCGTTAGCCGCCAATCGTTGTCAGTGGAGATAAATAGCGCTGGCTACCCTTTGAAACTGCTGCAGGGTACGGAGCGTGAGAGGAAGAAAACCCAACACCCAGGTACTATTCCTCAATGCCCACCACTGCTGTTGCACACCGAGCCCTCTAAGGGATTGTTTAATGGTTTGAGCTATTGATTCATAACCCGTTTTTTGTTGTCGCTGGCGTTCTAGTCTATGTCAATTGTTTAACCTGTTGCCGACCGCCACTTCGCTTACTACCTACCACATGCAATCTTGTCGGTACCACAGGATTGAGAAAGCACAGTGCGGAATCACGCCAATACTTGGGGTATTAAACAACTAATTCAGCAAACCCTGCCATGGCCGAAGCGATTGGTACCGCGTTGGCCGTGGTCGGCTTCCTTGGCCAACTCTTTGACGGGTGTGTCAAGGCATATGGCTACTTCACCACGGCGACAAATCTCGACACCGACAGTCAGCGGCTGCTATGCAAGGTGCGCATTGAAGAGATGCGTCTGGTCGTCTGGGGCCGTGAATGGGGGGTCGCTGAAGGTAAACTCGAGGCGCATCTGGCCAACGAGCAGAAGCAGAACCCGCAGCTGCGGATGCTGGCCACACAGATCCTCGAGGAGCTGCACGGAACCGTGACGGACTTTCAGAAGCTGCAGAACAAGTACGGCCTGGTCGGCGCTGGTGGCCCAAGTCCTGCACGATCACCCGGACCAGAGAAGACGGCGGGTGCTGCTACTGGCCGTGAAAATGGTAACAGCAAGTCGTCTGGAAAGAAATCCCCTAATGCGAATGCCAAGTCGGATGGTTCTGCAGTAGCTGGGGAGAGGAGTTGGAGAAAGGAGTTTGCTCTGCGCACAAAATGGGTTATTCAAGGTATGGATTTGTTTTCTCCTTGTTTGCTGACAAAAGCCGCATTTGCTAACATGATGAAGACAAAGAAAAGTTTACAGCGCTGCTTCGAGATCTCAAAGGTACAGACTTGCTCAGCCATCCATCTTAAAATGCCACATCCTTGCTAAATATGTACCAGATTTCAACGACGGTCTAGAGCGTCTGTTCCCACCGTCGCAGCTTCCATCCTTTCAACGCGCTTGGACAAACTGTTTACTTGAATCCGCCAAGCGTGACATTTCTCAGCTCTCTCTGCTCGAGAATGCCTCCTCTGGAGTCTACCCACAACTCAACACCTCGGCGAACTTGAAGAAGCTCCGGATCAACCTCGATAGCAAACCACAATCGGCGTTCAAGCCCACCTTTGCGCTCAAAGTCCACTGGGATGCACTCGAGTTTGCCGCCGCTGGCTCATTCTCACCTTCCACACCCAGTAATGGTCGATGCCATGCCAGGCACAACCGCGAGGGCAACGTCCTCGTCGAATGGGTCGCCTACGATCAAGACGCTATTGAGGAGCGCGTGGCGCACATGAAGCGTCTAGACGACCTGGCCCGGATGATGCACTCCGCGTCGTCGTGCCACCCGGACCTGCACAGCATCGACTGCGTCGGCTACACCGACGACAAGGCGCGTGCCCGCTACGGCCTTGTCTACAAGGCCCCCGCGCCGTCGTACTCGACGCTCCACGCGCTCATCGCCTCGCCGGACCTGAAAACGCCGGACCTGAACGACAGGGTGCGCCTCGCCCAGACGCTCGCCATCTCGCTCTGGTCCCTGCACTCCCTCGACTGGCTGCACAAGTCACTCTGCGCGTCCAATATTCTCTTTTTCCCCGCCGGAGTCACAACCGCCGCCTCGCAGAGCGCCACGGCGACCGCCGCCCTGGTCCCGGACATATCCCGGCCCTTCCTCGCCGGGTTTGACGCCTCCCGGCCGGACCTTGACACGGCGCTCTCCGTCGTCGCGCGCAACCCGTCCATTGCCGAGCTGCATCGACACCCCGCCGCGCTGCGCGGAGGCCGGTCGTACGTCAAGGCTTTTGACGTATACTCGCTCGGCCTCGTGCTCCTCGAGATTGGCCTGTGGAAGGCGTTGCAGACGTACTACAAGGCGCACTACTCGGCAGAGCGGTGGCGGGACCGCGTCGTCCTGTCCGTCCTAGTGCCCGGTCTGGGGAGTAAAGTCGGACGGCGGTATGCCGAGGTGGTGGACATGTGCCTGCGGGCGAGCGATTTCATGACGAGCGAGGAGGCAGGCGCACTGATGGAGACGGTGGTGACCAAGTTGGAGAGTATTCGAGTATGAGGGCCAAAAAGAAAAGAATAAATTGAAATACAAAACACACGCAAAAGGGATTTAAGCAGCGAATCCTCTGAAAAATCATGATATAAATATATATATATTACGTATAGGAGCAACTTGCGTCAACGCTTCCCACCATAGATTATTTGCAAGTTTTTATAGAATCAACATTCAGAAGAAAAAATGTTTATTTTTTTTCTCAACAAAATACTGTGAATTTATGCAAATGTGATACCATGATATATAAAAAACAGAAAAAGAAGCCAAACCGGGAGGAGAGGTCGTCCGCACCACCCACACGCAAAGGGGCGTACATGGTGATTTTCTTTTGCAGCAAGTGCTTGGCATATTAGCATTGCCCACTTGTTTGCGTGAGTTATCCTCTCCTCTCCCTCCTCTCCCCCCCCTGTTTGTTTGAAAAGGAAAAAAAAAAGGCCATCGCTTCACTCAAAGTTGCTGTTCCCCCAGCCTCTCTTGACATCTTTCAAAATCAACAAAAACATGAGACAAGTTTTTTTTTTGCAAAAAAAGAAGAAAAATACCCAAATGCCAGTGCTGAATAAACAATAAAACCAAAAACCAAAAACCAAAACCAAAAATAAAATAAAAAGCAACGACACACTCAGACACACACAACGCCACACACACAGATACGTGCGCCAAGCTAGACACGCAATGCCTTCAAAATACTTGACATGGGGTCAATCCAATATGAGATGACACTTTTCCAGATTAATGCCAATGGAGAGAGAAAAAAGGGAAGAAAAAAAGCGGCCGTTTCATGATCTTTGTGTTTGCAAAATCCTCGTTTGATCGCCCCAAAAAGCCCACTCTTCAAAAAGCCAACATGCGTAGAGAACAAAAAGACATGTAATCGCTCAAGAAAATGAAACAGGACGAATTGTTATAATACGTGAATTCGTGATCGTTAAAAGGAAAAAGGAGTACACTCCGCTTAGCGGTGAACAAGGCCGTGACACTCAGAACCTCATTCGTTTGGATCGGGTCTTCTAGGCCCCCGACACCTTGCGCGCCGTAGCCAGGGCCGTTGCCGAGGTGCCCGTGCTGATGCTGCCGACGCGGCCGCTAGTTTTGCGCACGCCAGACGATTCTTTGCTGCGGAGAGGGGATTCGGGGGCGGTGCGACGGCTGCCGCGGACTCTGGGGAGGGTCGCCGAGCCGCTCTGAGTGCGTTCCGTCTTGGGCTTGGCAGAGCCAATGTTTTCGGCGTCTTGTGACGCATCGTTATCAATCATGTAAATGGTTGATGTCGAGGTCGATGTTGTCTGGCTGACGGATCGGTATTTTTCAGTCCGGTTGGGCGACTGCGATGCTTTGCGAGAGCTGCGCATGCGCACAAGCAGCTCCTCCTCGGACTCTGTACCTGCAGACTGGCGCTTCACGGTGACAATCTCCGTCTCCTGCTGGAGACCCTGCTGCTCCTCAATCGTCGTCTGATAAGATCCTGAGCGCTGATAAGGGTGATGACGCTCTGAGCGCGTCTTTCGAGGTTGGCCGGGAGTGGGGGCGGGGAGGTAATCTTCTTGATTCTGGGCCTGGTTGGTGCGGTCGTCAACCTCGCTCAACGGCGTACGGTTCGAAGGGCTGCGGTTGGGAGGAGTTGACAGTTGACCGTTGCGGAGAGACGTCTTCTGCATAGCTCGGATGGGTGTGCTTGGCACTTGGTTCGTGGCAGCCGACATCTCACGTCGCAGTCTGCGCTCAACACGCTCCTCAATCCACCACTCTCTGAAAGTTCCCTGGTTGAGATGCAACCAGTGCTGCTGGGGACCGACAACCATGCCAGGTCTCATGAAACGCATAAACGAAATAACTTCGTCGGCTGTGAAGCCGTGACGGTAGATGAGGTAGGCGCCAATCAAGCAGCCAGTGCGGCCGAGGCCGGCCTTGCAGTGAACCGCGATACCCTTCTTCTTAATGGTAATCATCTCGTGGGCGAGGCGGATAAACTTGCGAACAGTGGTCAACGGTGGGCAGGTGCCATCATCAAAGATCATGTCAATGTGCTGAATGCCAAGGGCTTCAAAGTATGAAGGAGAATACAGGTGCGAGTTGAGGCGCACTACCAAACCAATATTACGCTCAGAGAAATGTGTCAAAACATTCTTGAATGGCTGGGGTAGTAAGGGGTGAGCATCAACGGCGTCTAGATCTCTCGGCAGGAGGTCGAAGAGGTCAGAGCCTTCTGTAATCTTGGCAACCGGCGTGTGCTGGGGCGAGGCAAAGGCGAGGAAGTTGGGCGTGACCCAGTTGAAGTCGCCGTGCTCGACACGCTCAAATCTTTCGTACTGGTCGAGGTCAAAGTTGTCGAGGTCGATACACTTTTCTTCCTTGGCTTTCCAGACGCCGTAGACGACGTCTTGGACAGTGATGCCATAATCAGCCTGACTATAGCCGGCATCGCGGAAGGGCATCAGTGGAGGATCGACTTGCGCAATGGGGGCGAGGGCGAGGTGAGGCGGCCAGTTTTGAATCAGAACCATGTAGCACGCGAGCATGCAGGCAGCGTTAGCACGACCTGGGAATAGGAACCGAGTCAGTACAAAACAGAGCATAATCATAACACAGGCTGCCTGGGAGGATGTTGCTTACTCCGAGGGTCAGAAGCACTCCAAAACACTACAGGACGATCCTTGTTTTCTTTGGCACCAAGGATGTCGTGGAAGCGAATGGCAAAGCGGTACAGGTGACCAATGTGCAGAGGCCCAAAGTCATGGTGAAAGGCGTTGTAGAGGAGTGTGTCGTCGATGGTAAAGTAGCAAGGCGGCGACCGACAGCTCGATGAGGGCATGACACGGCCTTCGGCAGATCTTTGTGCTCGCTTTCTCGGCGATTCAGGCGGCGTAGGGAAGAGAGTCTCGGCAGTAGGCGGGTTGATGTAGGAGGCGAGGTAGAGACGGTCTAGAGTTTACGGTGGTCAGCAGAGCAGAGTCGCAGCAGCGTGCACATTTCGTCCCCAGGAGGAGAGAAAGGCAGAAGTAAGCCAACGAAGGAAACTCACCAGGGATGTATTCAATGACCTGGCCCATGTTTTGGGAGTGGCGGGAGGAAGGAGCCATTGCTGGTGGCTCTCAATCTGGTCCTCGGCGCAGTTCACGAGAACGAATGTAAACCAGATGCTTGGTGTGCGATGGGAGAAGCTTGCGATACTAAGTATACTGTAGTGTCGTTTTGCGAAAAGAGAAGAGGCAAGTGTGTGTGTGTATGAGTATGTGTCGATGATGTTTGTCTTACTCGGTTTGAAGAATGGACGGTTGATGGTTGACAAAGGTAAAGAGAGAAGAAAAATTCCTTGTCCAACAAGTTTGGGAATGTTGTTATTGTTGTTTTGGGATGAGCCGGGGGGTGGTGGTGGCGGGTGTGTGGTTGGCCTGGGCAGGTGTGGCAGAAGTGTGGAGGAGGAGGACGGAGAGACAAGGGATGCAGTCCGATAGTGGATCTTTTCCAGAGAGAAACCAAACAGTAATAAAGGCGGTGATGAAGAGACAAATGCACAACAAATGCTCTCGAAATTCTGTTGAGCTGTAGAAAATAATGCACGGGGAGAGATGAAGATGCAGCCCGGATGGAAAAGCAGAGCCGATACCTTGTCACAAAAACGACAAAATAGGCCACAAAAAAAAGAAGAGAATAAAATACCAGAAAGGGGGAGTCCGAGGATGATGTGGGTGGTGCGTGCGTGAAAAGTGAGGAAGAGACGAGAGCGACTTTGGCTGCGGTGGGTGAAGGACAGTGGTGTTGTTTTTATTATGGGCGAGGCTCCGGGATTTGTTATGTTTGCCCAAGAGAAGAAGAAGAAAAGGCTGGTGGGACCGTTGTTTTTTACTAGGTAGGCCGTCTTTTCTTTTTTGTCTCTCGAACCAGTCACTCAAAAGGCTCTCCCCTTGCTCGGTTGCACAACAGTAACTACTAGGCTAGGTATGCACATCCAGATAGTTATGGGGAGGGAGGCGTTCAAAGGTTCACGCTCATCCGCTACCAGTCCTTGTCCCTGGCAGCTGACAAGACCAGTTGTCCCAAGCCCCGATAATAATAACAAATGTCACTATTCTGGCTGCCAGCGCCTACTATTGGTGTGGGGAGCAAGCCCCCCTGGTTGAGGCTAAGCGTCGTAACCACAGCAACGACCTCGCATGAGCCACAGCGTGGCGACCACCCCCACCCCTTGCATTAGCCACATCTATGCAACAGGCCTAAAAAGAAGGAAGGATGTAGCAGCAGAAAAAAAAAGTCACCACCCCGCCTTGATGAGTCGTTTTAACCAGAGACAAAAAATCGTCAACCACGTCGTCTTGTGATCCGCATTCCATACATGGTCGTGTAGTCACAACAAAAGACCAACACAATAATAAAGACACAAGCCAAATTTCTTGTACGGGGCAACAGAAAGAGAAAAGAATTCTCGCATCTTCCTTGCATTCTAAAAATAGTAAAAGCGTTAAGCTACCAAGTTGAAGAATGGCGACGGTATCAGATGCAAGCTTTCCCTGCTCACTGTAAGTTCTTTGTATATTTCATTTTACCATCACAGTAATAAAGTGACATTGAATTCAACATTATTTCATGTTCTACCACCACGAAAGATTCTTTCTTTTGACAAAAAATAATAATCATCACGCCCACATCTTGACTGACATATCCCGTCTTAGTGAGCTCAAGGTTCCCTTTCCAACTTCCCGCCTCGCCTCCACGGCGCTTCAGTCCATCCAGGTCGACCCAGAACTGTCACCGCTCGTCAGACGGCATCTCTCACTTGTGCCTCTAGATGACACCGCCAACGCCACCACCAGTGATGACGGCCCACAGGTTCTGCTGGTCGACTACCGGGCCACCACAAACAGGATGCTCCGCGTAGCCGTCAACTCCTTCATGGACAGTCTCAAGCTCGTCATCGAGGTCATGGAGCAGCTCGATGAGGATGTCTTGGCCCAGCCACCAAAGTAGAATGGATCAGCAAGTAAAAACAAGGGGAAACTGGGAAAACAGCGACAACAACATTTGTACATATATATCCAAGGCCTCTAAAATCTGTACATACACAACATATAAGAGACACAAACACTTCAAACCTCTAGCGACACCTCATATCCCTTGCAAAGTACACACAACATAAAACATCTCAAAGGATGAATGGTTGGATTACCAAATTGATATACACTGAAAACAGTCAGGTTTATTAATGTACTGGCTCACCGAGACGATCGCCATTCTAGAAAAAAATCAACATGTAAAGTAGCTCTAAAAAGTATACATGAAATATGGCAGGAAAATTTACTTGCATAAACAGAAAACTTCGTATAAAAACATGATTTCAAGGCCGTAACTGTGACAGATACATAGAAGAAGAACAGACTCATTAGAAACGCTTTGACGAATACACCAAAAGGGCAAAAAAAAGTGCCAAACAGCACGAAAAACTGGAAAAGCATGGAAGAATCATCTTCCACTTTCCTGCTATACATTATCCAGAAAAATGGCCAACAAAATCATAACAAAAAGTTCCCCCCTCTTCCCTTCTCTTTCTAATTCCATTGACGTCTATATTCTTCCACGTGTATCCTGTTTGAGAAAAGAAACAGCAAAAGGGTATCCCCATCCAACACTCGCTACCATATCGTAATAAGAAAACTTGACCGTTGTTGGTCTTGTTGCATCGTTCAGTCCTTCTCATTCTCCAAAAGAGAGGCGACAAGAATAGGTGCCCGTGGCGGGCTTCAACATCATAAACCTGCCTTTTTCATATCTTCCATTTTACTTCTCAGCTCTTCCAACTCTTTCTTCAAGTCTCCATTCTCTTGCTGTAGATTCTTCATGTGCACAATCGCATTCTCCACGACGCTGGCTTTGCTGCTCGGCGTATTGTTGTTCGCAGACTTGCCATCCTTCTTCTCCTCTTCCTCGGGGATTGGTTTTGGCTGGTCCGGTAGGAGACTAGCCATAATTTGCAGCGCCGAGTTGATACGGTTCCTTCGGCCCTGCTCGGCAATCTTGTGTGACGTGCGCTTCGATGTGAGATTTGTCGACAGCTCGCTCGGGTAGCTGACACCGGGCACTGTGTTACCCTCCAAGATGTTCTGGTAGTTCGACTTGGACATGAGCAATCTTGAAGTGTCCTCGGCGGACATGCCGGGCGTTCCGGGGATTAGTGGCTTGATATTAGGTGAGATTCTCGGCAACAGTGCGGGGGAGACGTGCACAGAACCAGTGGATCGTTTTCTGCTGTTTCTTGAGAGTAACTGCGGCGTTTTGCGCGCAGACGGGCCGGTAGATCGGGGACCGAGCGAGGGACTCTGGCTGGCTGACATTGTACCAGGCATAGGTCGCAGATTTGGAGAGGGCAAAGGTTGGAATACCACACTTCGGCTAGCAGAAGAAGGATGATCAGAGACGCCTGAAAATTGTGCGGCAATCTGTGTGTTGATAGGCGCAATTGGTCGATTGGAGACAGACTCGGGCAGCTCCAAAGACTCAATGTGTTCAGTGGCCGTATCACCTTGCTGGTTCGAATGTGGTCGCTTGCCCTTGGAAGAAGCAAGCTTCATGAGTGAGGCCGGCGTCGCAGGATGAGGTTGTTGACGTTCCTCGTTGAGAGAAAGTACAGGTGCCTGGTTCGTGTTGCTGTTGTTCTGAGGATGGATGTAGGGTGACTTGCTGTTCGATCTGCGAGCAGGCACGGGAGGCGGAGGCATGTCTGTGAGATTCTCCGGCGATACCGAAGCGTTCTCCTCGGATCCTTCCGTGGACGTTGCAGGCAGAGGCAAAAGTCCTGCGTCGGCATCGGTTTGTAGTCTCCGCTCATCGACCTCGCTCAAAACTTGAGACACAATGGCAGGACTGGGTCCAACCTTGCGACGCATTGGCTTCGCAATGGGCGAGTTTTTGATGGCGCTTTTTGATCGCGCCTTCGCAGCATTGTTTCTGCGAGCCTTTTTGGCAAGGTCCTGTGTTGGTGGTGCAGACTGGGTCGTGGGGGTTGTCTCTAGGTCCATATCAATGGGCGAGTTGTTGGAGTTGGTGCTGTGGTCGTAGACCGAGGCGGAATCGGGCTGGGCGTGCAATGCTGGAGAAGTAAGAGGGCTAAAGTATGAGCCTGGAACAGCAAAGGCACTGTCCATATTGAAGTGAGGGTCCAGTGGCGTGACAGCAGGAGAGACCAATGGGGTAAAGGCCATCTAGGAGATGTTAGCTAATCCGAGTTCAACCTGCATTCTGTTTGGACAGGAACGGGCGCATTCAAGCCACAAGGCGTGCAGTTGCAACTTACATCGGCCTGTTCAGCTATCCGTTGGTGGTAGCGATCATAAGCGGCACGTTGTGGCATCTGCTCGGCCTGCGAGTAGAACTGGCCACTACCAGGAGGCATCTCGAGGCTTTGCGGGGTGGGGGGTACGGAATGGCCATGAGTACCGTAAAATGTGGCCTGCTGCTCATGAATTTGGCGCTGTTGCTGATGAAATTTTTGTTGCTGGAGGTACTGGATCTGAGCATCAATATTGGAGATAGAGTCGGGGGCTGAGGTCGCCAGCATGTGGGCAGACATGGCGGGGTGAGTGACGGGGGTGGCCATGGCAGGCGTGTGGTTCTGTAGCAGGCCGTCGCTCCTGGGGATCATGGAGGAGGGATCAGGGTCGGTCATGAGCGCATCAGGACCGGGGGCCTGCCGAGGCTGTTGTTGATGCTGGTGTTGGTGTTGATGTTGCTGATGCTGGTGAGCGGCGGCGGCGGCTGCCGACATCATAGGCTGCGCTCCGCCATCCTGAAAGCCGTGGAAGTCGAACTGGATGCCGCTGGCATCGGGCATGTTGCCCATGCCGCTCATATCAAGAAACTGGTTGAATTCATCGTCGGGTCCCGAGGCCATGTGCTGGTCCTGGCCATCCCAGGCGGCAGAACTCATCATGGCTGGAGGGGTGGTGTTTTCGGATGCTGGAGGCCAGACAGCGGTTGCGGTTGCGGCAGCGGGCGGGCGGGCGGGCTGGCTTGGTTGGCCTTTCGGCTTTTTTTTTTGGCGTTGGTCTGCGACTTTTATTTCTCGATTCGTTTTACGCAATGCGCCTCCCCCAAACAATAGCTGTTTTTGACTCAGAGAAATTGATAATCGGCCGTTCGTTTGATTGTTCGTCAAGTACCAGAAGTTTTAATCGGATTCGAGATGGACGGCCGCTGCGTGCCTATGCGACGGGGAAGAGGAGAGGGCGAGACGATTCGTGTCGAGGGCTTTGGAATTTCGTCGGCGGGTCTCGTTGCGGTTTGCGGGCTCCTTTCGGCAAGTGGCCGGCCGGTTTTTAGCGGACGATGAGAGGGCTACAAGTGCGTGACGAGGAGGAAGAACGCGGACTGTCTAGAATGAGAGGATAGGTAGGATAGGTAGGAGAGCGAAAAGACGTATGGTGGTGGTAATTGTCGATTGAGTCTAGATTAAAAGAGCGGTAGAGATTAAAGCTGCGAAGCATGGGTGGAAGGGCGGCGGCGGCGAAAGTAGATTAGCAGCAGGTGGGCTGGGGGAGTGTCGGCGGACTGTGAGGCTTGCAGGTTGCAGTAGAGTACTAGGTAGTAGGGAGCGGTTTTGGACCTGGACTGGACCTGGCTGGACCTTGCCTGGCTGAGCCTGGACAAATGGACCACCTTGGGATGGTCTGTTTTTTGGTGGTACCTCCGAGCTGGGTATAATAAACTGGAACCAGCTGCCAGTTTTTAATTTTAGTTTGGGACTGTCATGTCTTTTTCTCTCAGTGCCTGTTTGTGTGGCTTTTTGAGTGGTTTATAGCGGTTGGTTTCGGGACACGGGTGGTCTCGGAGGGGCTGCTTGATAAGTACCTAGTCTAGTATACGGTACAGGTAGGTAAATTTTTCCTACTTGGGTATGTTGGTAGGTCAGAGTGATGATGGATGATGGATGAGGATGACTTGAGAGTATGATCAGCCCGTCATCAGCCAGGTAAATACATCACTTGGTGGCCACCATCTTGAAGTAAAGTAATCGGCAGAGCATGGCGCACGCCCGGAAGGTGGGAGTCAAACCAAGGGTTAGGATTGGGGACGGGGAGCAACCCAAGGCAAGCGCTCCTGCTTGTCCAGTTTTCAGGTGCAGGTTGCATGTTACAGTGGATGCCCGCTGGTGGAGTGACGCCCGCTGGGTTTGGTAGAGCCTCCACAACTGGAACTGTCCACAGTCGTCGCCTTGGGCCTACTCCTGTGAAGCCAGTGGGGGTACCTTTTCGCTGCAAGTAGATGGCGAACTACACTATGTACTGTCGACTGGACTGTCTGTCATGGACAGTTTTTGTTCCTTTTCATTTTTAAAGCTTGAATATATAAATATATAAATATGGTATCACGTTATACAAGTGTGTGCCTATTCGTAGCTGGAGTACTCATGACAATCCGGCGGTATGTACGGAGTACAGTTCATGTTCAAATTAATACCTCCGACCAGTAGGATGAATTGCATGAATGGTGGAGACCTACCTAGACCAGTAACCTGGAAATGAGGACTACCAAGAACTGTAGGGGCTTCAAACTGCCTGCATCTAGTTACTAGTCGCCTATCAGCGTATCTCCTGCCCCAATAAGATTGGCCCTCATTACTTTCTTACGCCTTGCGGCAGCTGGCCAGAGGCTGATTGTTGGCTGGACTTGGCCAAACGTACCACACGCCTAAAAGCTGCAACCCCCACCTTTCGTCACTTGTCCTGGCACTTGTACCCTGCATTTGGTAGCCTTCACTGGTTAATTAAGACTTAGCGGGGGCCGGGTTTTACTCAAACTGGGACTCTTCACCCGACAAGTGTTCGGCAGAGGGACCCTGAGCATGTTTTGGCTCCCCTGCAATTGTACAAATATTCGCTAGTCATGAAGCGAGAGCCCCAAGGCCGAAATGGATCAACAAAGGTGTGCCATTCGTCAATCTAGGACGGCCAGGGTTGACTAGTTCGTTAGTCTTTACTCTCTCAGTATGTGTGTGTCATGAATAAGGCTGAACAGTTTTTGCGCCCAACTTTTATTAGCGGCTGAAAATAATAATTCTACGTCACGAGGTCCAGATACGTCGCGTTGCGTTGCGTTGCGTTGCATTGCAAAACACGCGATAGGAAAAGCATCTATGAAAAACACCAAACGCAACGGAAATTATTCACCGGAATTTTTTCTTCTCTGCCCACTTCTACAAGCCCCATTATCGCCCGTTGCTGACCAGGGCTGTTTATGGGTACGACGGACCCAACTTCCGACTCGGAACTAACAAGAATCCTGATGAGTGCCTAATAATAAAACGCAGCGAGTAGCGGGGACGGTGAGGTAAAAAAAAGTAAGGGAAAGGGCAAGGTATTCAAATACAGACCCCTACTACGTCAAGCATACCAGTACAACCTGCTCATCAGTCACACAAATCTCCAGACAAATATCCATAGCCACCTTCAACTGCCTTTCCTTGATCCCTTCGGGCCGGTTAATTTAATTCATCTTGGCACCATCACATTTCATTTTATTCTATATTCTTCCTGATTCAAACAAATTAACCCCGCTACATGAAAAGGCATGTGAAAATGAGCTTCTTTACTGCTGCACCGTCTCAGAGGTAAACGACGCGGCAGACCAACAGGCCTTGGGAATGGGAATAAACAAGCTCAGCCATCAATTCGGCCACACGTTGCAAATTAGGCCATTATTCAAATATCCATTTCCTTTCTTTCGTCTTTCCTTTCTTTAGAAATGTAAACAATGACATCTAGGTGAATAGTATAAAGAAAGAAAAAAATTGACCCGCCTCGTGCTCCGTACAACAGCTAAGGCTCTGCGACCGAGATGTCCCCGCTACACACGAGGCAGGGTGGATTCGAAGTAGTAACTACTGAATGGGAGAAAAAATTACTATTATATAGAGAGAGATTGAAAAATAGACGACGGCAGCATATGGCTTGAGAGACATGGCAGCTAGTCAGCAGAATGCAGAAGGATGGCGGCAACTTGTAGGTTTGAAATAGGCTGTCATTAAACTTTTAGCAAAATTATCAAGATTCTTTTCTAAATAATAAGAATAATTTCATGATCCAGAATGGACTATTGAAAACTCAATCTTATCTGTTGTGGGCTTTTACCGAACCGCCAAGAACGACAGGGGTACAGTTTAGGAGATTTACCTGGAAGAGCCAGCCGAAAACAGTGGCATTCAAGCGCTGTCCCAAGGCGAAGCGGAACGAACTAGAAAAGGTAGTGAGAAAAGAACGGAACCAAGAAAGGAAATGAAAAAGAAACCAATGCTTGTTCTTCGTAGCATCCCAACCGCTTCAGCCGAGCGCCAAAACGGTCGGCCCGCTTTCGGCGATGTGTCCCAATTCACCTCTCGGTGAATTTGGTTGAGGTGGGGAGCTGGTCCATTGACCTTTTTTAAAATAGATTTCTCCTGGAATTTTTTTTTTTCCTTTCTAAACAAAATTCCGCTAAATAGGGGTTCGGTATACTGGCCGGGTGGGCGGGCCGGGAAAAAGGCACAACGAATCGACAAGTGGAAGACACCAAGAGGGGCGGCGGGATTCAAGAAAAGGCGTATAGGAACAGAGAATCTAGGGATTGTTAATTAATGACATTATTCGCCGCAGCGCTACGGGGGCACGAAACAAAAGTCCTGTTTCTCTCGGGGAACAAAATGAAGATGGGAACATAGGAAGCTTCCTTGACCCGGATGTACATATCCAAGGCTCTTTTGTTCACGGCTTCTTCGTTCATGCAGCCGCCACAGAGAAACAATATTGGCTGGCCCACATCGGATGGAACGCTGAACAAACGACATAAAGCTGAAGGGGAGTAACTAGTTAACAAGTACAAAGATCCCGTACAGATCAGCTCGGTTGGGTTCGGTGTTGGGTTGTGTACTGGATGTATGTCTGCACTTTGCACGGAGTTCGCAGCAACCATTTTTGGGCTGTTTCTGACCAGAAGCCTAAAGACAAGCAGCGACGCAATGGCAAGACATGCATCATTGGCCCCAGAAAGAAAATCAATCCATCGATTTGCTCAAGTACCCGTCCCGTCAACCTATTAAACCGGGCGACTGAGTTGATTCAAGCTTGGTTCATGGCGATGTGTATTCAAGCCCACACCGTCGGCAACCCCCCCTCATCTGGGGCCTGATTTTCGAACATTTAAAAATAAACAAGACCCTTTGCGGGAGGGAAGCGAGCCGTACATTGCTTCCAGACTCAAGCCCATAGTGAAACCCGTCGACAAATACGCCATCATCCCGCATAACGTCATGCAGCCACCGCGCCAAAAAGTGACAAGGGTCAACATATTCCCAAAATGGCCGGCGATGCCGTCTTCTAGAACGTTGATGCTGGGCATCATACATTGAAAATTGACAATCCCTTGAAACCCTTGTACTGTCCATCTTCAACACTAGAATCGTACCCCCAGGAAACGTCTCGTGACGGAAAATTCTACCAAGCCACCACCAACCTGCCAGGACCTGATTGCTACCTAGTCAAACGTCAACCCCAGTCCAGTCAAATCGTCCTGCAGGTCAGCATGTTGTCGCATCCCATTTCCTTACTAGCTCACCGAAACCCCAGTCGCCCACCATCCACTCTCGATTGTCTCAGCTCAGCTACGGGAACCATTTTATGCATCATTCCATTTTATGGACACTGACGTCAAAGTTTAGCATGTTATGCGCGAGGGAAATTCTGGGAAACTAAAAGACTGTCTTGTGTGTCTTAAGAATAGGTTGTTGCATATTAATCTTCTATTAGATACAGAATCTATTCCACCTCCACCTCCAACCACTACCAACTTTGCTGATATTCCTCTCTCCTTTTCAGCCATTTAAATGCACCGGAGATTAGTACCAGAAAACGACGGCTTTTAGGGGGGGGGGAGTGTTAAGAAAATGAAAGAGAAAAGGAGATAAGAAAGAGTAGGAAGAGAGTGAGCGCGCGCGCTAGAGATAGAGAGAGAGAGAGAGAGAGAGAGAGAGAGAACACGCGAGAGCAGGACCGAACCCGGGTCCTAGTCTAAAATGTACATGTGACAGAAAAGATGAAAATGCGGGATATGAGGCTGATATGTCCAATCGGATACTTCCGGCCGTGTCGTGGGGGATCCTTGTAAATAATAAGACCACCTGCGACCGCTCCGAAGATATTCCATGTTGCGGTACCAACAGATGGGGCGTGCCAGTGTGCTTCGATAATAGCAAAGCAGCAAATCAAAATCGCAAAATAAATTGGAACCAAAGAGAGTTGTTCCATTGCTGCGCTCAGTGTGCTCGTACAGGTGTGCAGTCTGCATACACGCTTGTACGAGTGTATGCAATATAATAAAAAGAGAAAAGGAGTGCGTGTGGCATGTTTCCTTGAGCTCCATCTTGGGAGCTCTTCCATTTCAAGCCATTAAACAAAACACCATAAACCTGCCTCGCCAGCAGGTGGTGTCAGAAAACGCGAAAACGCTATCAAGCAATGAGGGTATAAGCCAACCAAGTCATCACAAAACAGATATTCAACGAGTGTGCCTTTCGTCAAAAACGTTGCAGAATAATAATAATGTCAACATTATTTACGGGCCTGTTCGCCGAGGTTGAGCCAGCTCATGTCTGAGGAAGTCGCCGCCATGGCAAGCTGGGGCTGCTGGGAGACCCCAGAGGCCTGCGGCACGCTGGTCGAGTCTACTTTGTTGTGCTGGTAGATGCTGCTTGGTGCTCGGTCGGTGCCCCAGGCCTTGTCAGACCGAGAGTGCTCATATATTTCATTAATGCTCTCCGGCACACCGCTCGAGTATCCAGAAGTAATTGACAGCGGTGAAACAGGACGCTCTATAGTGCCGGCCAGTCCTTCCGGGACTTTGCTAAAGAACTGCGACACAACAGGGCTACCGCTGTTGACGCTGTTAACCTCTGGTGGTGCCTCAAAGTTCAGAGGAGGCACAGTGGCTGAATCCTGTGTCGCGCGAACATTTTTAGTGCTCGAGTTGGCTTCTGAATAGCGAGAGCTGCGTTCTGAAGTGACAGTTGCTCTCTTGTTTCCGTAGCCAAGAATTTGCAACGCACTTCCACCGGACCAGTATTTGTTCCACCCAGAGCTGCGGCGAGTTCCGTCGTGTGCAGGCATCGGCCCGTTGCGAGGCCGAGGCTCTGCAACGGAAGGGGCAAAAGCGACGCCTCGCTCGTCGTGGGCTTCCAGCATGGGGTTGTTCGAAGGCTGTGGGATTGGCTTGCTAATTGTGCTCTTGAACTGCTTGTGCAGGGAAACAATTGAACCTCGCGAAGAAGAGCGTGAGACCTTGCCGGAAGGACCCGTGAGGCCGACTTGCTTCTGGGCAGCTGGCTTTTGTGGCCCCATTCGGCCCATGAGGATGGCGACGGAAGAATAAGACTCCGTGGAGAGCTGAGGGTTGTGACCGCGATAGTGAGCCGGTGACGCAGAAGGTTGCGTACTCTTGGCAAACGCAACAGTGTCCTTCTCGTCAGGGTTGAGAACACTGCCCTGATTGGGATTCATCCTTCGCTTACGACGTTTGAGAAGGAGCAGGATAACGAGAAGGAGGGCCAGAAAGCCAGCAATGGTGCCCAGCGTAATGCCTAGGATGACATTGGAACTAGGGCCGTGTCTGTCGTCGGATGCGCCTACGCTGGTTTGCGTGGGGGATGCAGTTATGGTGCTTGAAGTTGCGGAGCTGATAGACGTTGTAAAGGTCGATGACGTTGTCGACGTTGAGGTCGAGGTTGAGCTTGACGTGGAAGTTGTCGAGGTATCGAGGGCCTTTTGTGTGCCATCGCCGAGAAGGGCTGCAGCGTTGACCCAACTGTTCTTTTCAACGTTGAAAATAGCAACTGGGTCGTCGCTGTTGCCTCCAGACATGACTACCATGCCATTGGTCCCTTGAGCAATGGAGTACCCGTTCCTTGTTACGCTTGGGGCATCCGTAGCATTATATGTTGGCCAATTATCCAGATTCAGATCCCGCCTCGTTACCGCAACTGCAGGTTGTATGGCCGTTTGATCCCCAGCCGTTCCGACGGGTATGCGAATCATTTGATTTGGTGAGCGGCTCATGTCAAATTTGAGCAATGTCATTGACTTGTCAGCACCAAAAACCATTGTGCCACTGATTGCAGCAGAATCCGAGGCCCATGATTCCTTCGTGTTTGAAAATAATCTCCACCTTAAATTATTATCAGAATTAACTGATGAATCCAGGAGATAGATATTGCCGTCGTTCTGGGGGCCGGAAACCAAGGCAATGTCTGCACCATTACCCCAAGGAAATAGCATTGGCTTGATAGAGAAGGACTTCGTCTCCGGCACGCCGCTAGTCTGCAGTGTCTCAGGCGGGGGTGAAGCATAGACTTGATAATTGTCCTTGGTTGATATCTTGAAAACCTCACCGGACGCGCCAGGGGCCGCACCGGCATCGCTGTTTACGGTGCCAGAAAACATGACAATGACCTGGGTTACAGGGTTGTACACAACACTGTGGCCGCGGCGGTTCTTGCTCACTTCCATTTGCGGTGTGAGTGACTGCCATGTTGAAGTAGCAAATTGGTACTCCATCAAACCAGTGTAGGCGGGATCAGCCGAGTAACCACCAACAACGAAAAGAGACGCCGAAGCAGGATCGTTCAAATTCTTGCCAGCGCAGGCTGCTCCTTGGACTTGAAATTTACTCTGCAGAGGTTTCCATTCAGTGTCCTCCTCTAGATCCAAAGAGACAAAGCCGTTGTGTGAGTACGAGTATAATGTGTTGCCAACAATGACGGAGCAGGCGCCGTCCAGGACAGATCCGTCTTTCGGCTTAGGGACAGGCATTCTGAATGACGAGTCCCTTAAAACCAGGAAGGGTGTTTCAAGACTGTAATATCGAGTAGCACCGTGTAATCAAACTAACATGACTTTGGTCTGGCAGATTTGTGGTGATGGAGCTGAGAGTCGAACACGCCGAATGTAAACAACTGAACCCAGAAATCGCGATAATATCGTTTGATTGGCGTCGAAATACGGCTTACAATAAGCGGTTGCTGGTTCAGAACGGTATTTCCTTAAGGATAGTCGTCGAGAGGTGCGGGATCGAAAATGGAAATTGAAGATGATGACGAAAACGAGTTTAACAGTTTAGATAAATGGTTGTAAATAAAGTCGTTGAGGAGACCAGTCGTCGAAACGTTTTTTGTTCGTGTGATTCTATCTGTCGAAACCAGAGAAGCGTTCGTTCTAGTCGACAATTTTGTTGCGCGCCAGGCAGCGAGATTGAATTGACAAAAGAATTGAAAACTGTAAAAAGAGAGCGCGGCTCGAAAACGGTCGGGAGTCGGTGATATCGTGTTTGTGAGACGTAAAGTAGCCCAAGCTTTCGTACCAGACGGGTATGCAACTGCGCGGGTGGTGTTGGAATGCAGATAGTAGACGTACGGACACCCAAGACCAAGCCTGTGGTGTGTGTATCGGTGGGTGGGTAAAAAGAAACGTCGTTTGTTAGTTGGAATGAGAATAAGGCTTGCCCGACTAGGCGCCGAGAGGAGAGAAAAAGAAGCCTCGACCGATTTTAGGAAACGAAATCGACGGTAGGGAAAAGGAAGTAAAAAGAAGCAGCACAGGATTAAAAAAAAAAAAAAAAAAANNCAGGATTAAAAAAAAAAAAAAAACCAAGCAGAAATGCCAGATCTGGGAAGGGGGGAGGGAAAGCGAAGGAGAACGAGCAGGTAATCAGGAGAGATGCAGCGACACGAAACCTGGGGGGGTGTGGCCAGAAGAGAACAATACGAGCAGGGCAGTTACGAGCAGTTTCCACTGCGTGTGACTTTCTGGGGCCGCTGGAGGAGAATCTACCAGCGGACCCAGGCGCCTAGTGGCTGGTAGCAGGGGAACTGACAGGGGGGGCGAGAACAGGGCTTCTTGCGCCGCTGCCACTGACTCCATTGTGCGTCTGGTACAAAATACAGTAAGAAGAGTCCGTCTGCTAGGTATCGCAGCTGTCAATTGATCAATGGGAAGGGGAGGGCTACCATTTCGCCTGAATAGCCTTTTGCACTGACGTACTCGTGTGACTTGCACAACGTCACTCGGGATGGCGTTGCAAAGACTCGGTAAGCTTTGTGTAAGAGGAAGCCAGTGAGCATCAGAGACGCAACAATGGGGAAACAGGACCGCCTGTACAAACCACTACGTACTCTGTACACTGCTTGATTATGGGGGTTGGGTCGTTGTCTGTTCCGCTCTGCTTGACATTCAGTTCATTCCCGCGCGCCCAAGAGCCCTGAGCCTCGTCACTCGTGGGGCGGCCGTCAGGGGATTGGGGGGCCGCTAACGGTACCGGGATAGAGCTGGTGTCAAGACCAGCCAACCAGAACTGTCTTGTACGCCATACTCGGGGGTTCAGGAACCGGTACCTGAAAGCCAAAAGAAAGCGTAAGCCCTGTTAGATGCTGTCAAGAACTGTAGAGAATTTCTATAAAATATATTAAAAACACAAAACATTTGCATTCCAATATCAGTGCTAGATAATACCAACACTTTACCACCATCAGCATCATCACTTTTACGCAAATTGGATCGTCCCTCTTGGCGTGTTGGAGGTTCCGGTGAGTAGTCAGGGTACCTGTCACCGTGGTGGTTGTGGCACCCCTCCAGCGCGTATCTGTCAAGCTTCTCAATACCTGTGGTGCCGTTTTTTCTTCTGGGTGGCTGGTTTCAGGGTGGGCCACTTCCTGGGGTTCCTGGCTGCTCTTCCAATGGCTGGCCGGCCCTCACCCCCCTATCGGGAGAGTGTTCCTGGGACTAAAATGGCCAGCGGCTTCCAGGTGACAGCCATTCACCAACTAAACGGCCGAGCCATACCAGAGAGTAGTCTGTCTACCAGACTGGCCCCTACTAAAATAATAAGTGGCGTAGAATGAATGGCCAGCTTCCATGAACAGTAGAAATACGAGCTCTATATTCTCGGCTAAAAAAAAATTTATGTTCAATTCTACCAATTTCAAATCTCATTGACATCAAAAAAAAAAAAAAAAAAACCTGCCACCCGTAGAAGCGCGTCGCACGTCAACATCTGCTCTGCAACATCGCGTGCTCGCGCACATCACAATTCCATTGTTCTTGGGGGTGGCTGGTTCCAATCATCATATCCTGGTGGCCAGAGCTTGAGAATGCGGCCACACAATAGCGTCGATGGAGGGTATGCACAACATGCACATCGTGCACAAAGTGGCCCGCCATTCGCGCATTATTATTGGACCCCAATACCTCGCCCACCACGCCATACCATTGACCTCTTGACGCCTCTTGCACGGGGAGCTAGCGATAGGGCGCCCAGCTGGCGGCAAATGCTGCATTATCACTCGACAAGTTGATTTTACGCTGGTGATGTCGATGGTCATGATACAAGTCCTTTGATAGGATGTCACAGTTGCCGAGTTCATCATTCACTCATCGCATACAGATTTTCCTTCTAAGCTTCTGTCTCCCTTTACTAACTAGTTGTCTACGTCGACGCAATTTTTGTATGACTGGGGTGTATGACTGGGGTGTATGTTTTATGCATGACTTATACATTCATACCCTGTTGGTTGTTATTGTGCAAAAGCTGCACAGCATGACGCTCAGGCCTTCTCAAGCGTTCGTTCACCACCTGGATCAGAGACATGCAGCCCCCAAACACCCTGACACCTCCCACTTGCAGTTATTTACCAGTACTGTACTGGCAGGACAGTACAACTTATTTATTACTAGTAGCCAACCCGCAATATGCTTGTTTGCTTGCATCAAAATTGAGCTGGCTCGCCCCCTACATGAGTAGCCAGCACCATGCATGCATATGCACCCGGCTCCCCCAATTATTGCAGTGATATAGACACTTGTTGCCCTGCACCCAATATTTTCTACTTGGTGTAGTAGAGCTTTCGGTTGGTAAGGTAGGTAAGACAAGACGTCTAAGCCAACCGAGAAAATGCATCTTGATTTTGTTTGTTTATTATTTTCCTTTTTCTCTATTTCGCTCCCTGGAACAAAGATCTCAAAAGAAGATGCATACACAGGAAGAAGGAAAAAAGAGCTGCGAACGCAACTCGGCCCTTCTTGTCTCTCATAGTCGAAAGAACGAAATTACGACTGGCGTCATTTGCAGGGTCTTTTCCGTCCTAGCAGTATTCTTGAAATGAGCACCTGTACGCCACAAGTTGATCCCATTCAAGCTTCTCTTTTTTCTATCCCACGGTGCCACATTATTAGGACGGATGTCAGACCAGAAAAGAACTGCTCTTCCAGTTCCCTGCTGCATGAGTCTTAGCACACACCCCCCTTGCTTTACCCCCACAGTGCCATCAGTATGAAACGCGCTAAAACGGAACCATGCACATGCCTGCCTTCTTGTTGCGCCATGAGTGACAACTACCCTCTTCCAGTAGCCATGCTCTTCGCACAGCCAGCTTTTGCTAACTGCAGCAATCAAACAATTTTTGCTTATCGCCGCAGCTTCGATGGCGCTTCATCCACTTACTGGTTCCTTCTCTGAACTTGCTGCCCTTCTTAGCGTACCGTGCCCGTCCTGACCGCCTCGCTACCCCTCATTATCCATCGTATACACTTGCCCATATCGGATACACTTTATGGACGTGCGCAAACGAACAAGTACATACATACTGCTGACATGAGCCATGTCAACTCCAACGTCTCTGACGTGTCGCGAGTGAGTTCTCCGTGGCTTACACCACACCTGGCGCGCTCTGGACAGCGGAATCCCATGGAAGATGATTATCTTCACGCTACTTGCAGCCGTACAGACGGGTCCCTGTGTGGAAAGGGTAGGATTTTCAGCGACACTGACAATCATTCGATTTACAATACGCAAACTGTGGCTTCAAACCCGTGTCCCCGGTCTACCACTAGTATGTATCGAACGGTTACATCACACACATCACATCAGGTTTTGGGGGCTGTCGTCTCCTGCCTTGTGATGGAAGAGCCCGTCACAAAACTGCTATGTGATTGTTTGACTGCCTTGCCTCTCGACCGAGACTAGTCGCGTGTACTCTGCGTGTGTGTCTGTCTGTCTGTCTGTGTGCAAGGCTCTTTCACGCCTTCCGAGACAGTCGGGGTTCGAAATCTTGACAGAGTTCCATTGATTCGTGGCCGTTCTGGGCTGTTTGTGATTTTGCGCACTACATTACTCTGCCTCTTCAGCTTTGGGGCGGCAAATACCGGTAATCCTGTAGATTTAGGATGCATCTCGTTCGGGCGGTAGATAGCGGATAACGTACGGCGTATAACATGCCAGTATGACATAAAGGATAGAAAGATTTTGAGACCGTAAGTGTTTAAAGAGACGACGACAACGCTCGAATTCAGCGAGCTGACTACTATTAGAGTCATATACAGCTATGTCCTGGCAAAGCTCCTGGCTACAGACGCTCCTACATGGTTGCCTTGCTTTCTTTTAATGTACGAAACAAACTCTACATCAATGACAGAAACAAAACAAGGTTTAGCTACGCATTGAGTTTTGAACTGTAATAAATCTCTACATTTTATGCTAGTTTATTTTAGTTTATGTTATTTATTTATTTATTTATTTATTTTCTTTTTTAAAACGACCGTCGTCATGTAATCTGCAGCCGCTTTGAACACAGACGAAAAAGAGGGGCAATAAAGGTGCGGAAAAGGCTTCTATGCATGCATGCATGTGGCGTCGATGCACCAGCAAGCCACATCCGAAGGGACCCACCTAGAAAATGTGCCTACAAGAGGCCCATTTCCGACGTTACAGGGATCCCAAAAGACTGAAAGCGATCAGAGTATGGATTCGCCCTTCCTTCTTCTTGTCTGTTGGTGGAACGGATATTGTTTTTTGTTCTTCGTCTTCTTCGTCTTCTCGTCTTCTTCTTCTTCTTCTTCTTCCGCACCGTGATCAACCAAGCTCTACTCTGGAAACTACGCTCGTATGATACATACCACCTCGCAACAACTTGTGAACCGACGGTTGCAATCCGTATCCGTATATATACCCGCGCCAGTTATATTAATTTATTGCAGTCTGCACGTGTGGCACATTTATTTAACCTGAAATTCTAAGCATTCTAAATTCAGCTACACTCGATATATTTTGTCGAGAATCCCCAGCCTCTCCCCAATTGCAGCACTTCTTGGTTTCAATGCAGGATCTGTAGCCTTTTTGTTTTGGCTTGGGCTTGTCTGAATGACACATCTCACTCACCCCTTGCACGCCAGTAAACGGGTCTGTCTCACGATACTCGCCGAGTCTAGCCCACCTTGGAGATCAGGGGGGAAATGGGTTGTTACTGAGATTGAGTTGCATGAATAAGAGGTACCCCTACATTAAAAAGCGTTGTTTATAGAAATAGAAATAAAAACATGCTGCATCGTTAACTTCTAGAGCGTGTTTGCTTGTCGCTGGTCATCCGACATTCGCTGGCAACCCTAGGAAAGGAAAATTTAAAGTACAGGTCAGATCGGAAAGGAAACGGGAAAAAAGAAACAACGAACGGTGGAAACAACAAACTTGTACTCGTCTCCCTGCTTATTGAACCATGCAGGGCAAAGGTCTACTCCATTTTCCACATCGCAGGGTTCAAGCTCTGAACTTTGACAGAGAGTAGCCCAAACAAGTCAGAAATGGTTAGTCGCCTTGTTCTTTGCGCAGCCTGTTTCTGAATTGCAGGGTATTGGATACACAACCTTGCTGCACACGTCGTGTTGGCACTTGTCCAGGTAAGGTAGGCAGTCACTCAGGCTTGTGGCAGCTTCGTTTCATAACCATGGATATAGCACTACCCTATATAGAAGAAAAAAAAATGTATTACAAAATTGGCATTGATCCTCCAGGAAAAGCAGCACGGTGTGGTATGGTGTATTTGGATTGGTTCTGTTTAATTAATTAATCATCATGTCTATTTCGCCGGGTGGCCCAGCCCTATTACATCAAAACGCCTGCCAGATCTGTTACGGTTATCATGGGCTCCAAGGCCCGACGAGGTCATGTGCACGATTCCCGTCTCGCCGCAGTTCCCGATTCTAATCCGGTACATTCACGCTGACAAACCATCATCTGGATAGTTGGAGGGTAATCATGTATTTGATCCTTCAGTTTCATAAACGCCATGCTTCTCCATGAATATACAGTATGCCACCCAGCCAGACAATTAAAAAGGAAAAAAAAAACGACGAATAACAGAGAGTATCCTCCTCCTATAACACGTTATTCACCCCCACCCTCTCTGAATCAGTCAATCTAGAACAGGTATCATCCATCCTGAATAAAAAGATCCCCCTCCCAGTAAAAGTCTATCATGGGTGAGCCGCGAAAGCCTCCGCCGGTAGTATTGCCTATTGACATGGTTAGTAGTCTGCAATCCATCACTGTGAAATTTTTTATGTACACACCTTCTTTTCGTTGAACATCACCATGGCCTTGTCAAATTCCCAGCCCACTTGGCCGAGGCACATCTCCGCGTACTGGGGAGTCATGCCCGTTTGCTTGCAAAGCTCAACAACCATAGCCATATGCTGATCTTGCGCTGGCGCAGCCGGCGCAGCCGGCGCAGCTGATGTCGTTGGCGCTGTCGTACCGGTGTTGAATACGTTTGGCAAGGGGCTGTACGCACGCAGCGAAAGAATGTCGCTGACAACACGAATTGCACCTCTTCCTGGTTGACCAGGCCCCAGGATAAAAGTTCTAGAAAAGCTTCTCTTGCCAGTCGTCGCACTCTTCTGGTCATATTCGTCGTATTCGCCATGAACCGTGATGATGAGACCATCCACCCCGAGGGGGTCTTGGCCCGTTGGGTCTACCAAGCCTGGGAGAGGATGGCAATCCATAATGTACTTGCTCAAGTCTGTCTTGATGTCAGGATGCTGCGTCAACGGCAGGCTCTTCCACAAGTCGTAAATCCCACTGGCGCCTTTGAATAAGCGCGTTGCTCTGGCATTTTGATGTGTGATTTTGGTGAGGTTTCGAGAAAACTTGAGGTAAGCTGCCCACGGTAGCGGGGCAGGCGCATTCGGGTCGCGGACTGATTGTGTATCAACAGCCAAAGAAAACTGGCTCATCTCATCATAAAGCCGTGTGACAAGGCCTTGACGATCCTTGTCATAGGCACCAAAAAACTCCAGCAAGAACTTCTCGCCAATTCCATTGACGTCTCTGAAGTCTGGGCCGTTCTGAGGAATCGGCTTTGGCTTCCGTGCCTCTTCGCGTTCCGCAATCTGGGCTGCGGTACGAAGCTCTACACCATTGATATCCTGCAGTTTTGGGAACCACTCCAGCATCGTAGTCTGGAAGGTGGGATCTGCAGCCTCGATAGGGTTCCCGGCAACGTAGAGCGTCTTAAGCTCCTTGAATTTGCCTCTCCATCGCTCCATGGCCTTGATGCTTCCAATCTGGTTGCCGCTCATGTCTAGATTTTTGAGTTGAGGGAACGTGGTTGCCACAATTTCGACCTGAGCAACATCATCAATTCCGTTGTTGGCAATGCTGATACTCTCGATGGCGTCCCTTTTCTGCTGTGCCGACTTGAAAAGGTCGTCGCAGATGACCATCAGCCCTTTGAATGTTTTTAAAGCACGTTCGCGGGTCTGGAACATGCCAAGCTGGACAAGTTCCTCGTCGGTTGAAAGTGCATCAAGCTTCAACAGCTTGTTTGCTTCAAAGTATCTCGCACCAAGAATAGACTGCAATTTTTGGCGGAGCTCTTGCGTCTCCTTTGATTCCGTAGCCTTTCCAGGTTGTCCAAGTCCCTCGGTCGATTCAACAATTTCCAGAGCCGTGCCGGCAAAGGTAAAAGTGTTGAGTTTGATTAGTTCTTCTGCGTCTTCTTTGCTAGCACCTATAAACAGATAGTCGCCAGCAAGGTGTGACTGGGTTATGTCAGTAAGTAGTCCGCGTTAGGGGTTAATTCCGGGGCGTAAAGTTGATGCAAATTGCACGGTGCTGAGATATTCACGTCTTTGGCGGAACGCCTGGCTGGACAGGCAGCAATCCGGTGTACCTGCTGAAATTCGATGCGCCCTGAAACATGGTCAATATAAAAACATACCTTCTTGATCATCACTTGTCTTTTTTGACGTCCTGTAGTAAATGCTGAGGCCTTCCTCTCTAGGAAACTGAGCAAGTCGGCAACGCCACCGTCAGGGTTGCTGGAAGCCTTGCTCTGCTTGAGACCGTACACTCTGAGGTAGGACAGCCCACCCATTTTCCCCCTTCCCCTGGTGTTAACTTGCGAGACGAGCTCACCGCTTGTGCCAGAGGTCAAGTGTTTCAGGACATTCTGTGCGGCTTTGGAAGCGCCTCGCGGGTTCTTCACAGTGGATGGCCGTGTGGCCGGTTTGGCCTGGCCGCTGGTGCTAGGCCGTGCCGCTGCAGATTTGGCCGTCCGCCGAGCAGCAGCGCTGTCCATGTCGAGATCACCGTCTCCATCGATCTTTGTAGGGCCGGCTCTTTTCTTTTGGATACCACCTCGAGAGCCAGCCTTAGACTTCATAGAAGTCGCCTTTGAGTCGCGCGCCGGCTGTGAGCCACCGCCGCGAGCACCACGTGGAGCCATAGTTGTTTTAGGTAGATAGTGAGGTGGTTAGGCTAAGAACGTAGTCAGGCCGTCGATAGGTTTGGAGATTGAGATTCGACTCAGACTCGCGCTTCTGCTCGAGGAAGATTTGAGATTTCGGCCGCTGACCGAAATCGAACCACAGAAGCGGAGGCACGGGGCAATTTTTTATGTATAGAGTGTGTCGTAGTTTGTTTGGTGGTGGACTGGAATCGAGTGTAAAAGAACGTTGGGTGTTTCGGAGTCGATGTTGACAAAATTGGAAATTCCTTAGACGCGTTTGTGTCAGTTACGTCGAGGGAAGCTTGCTCCCAGATGGAGAGCCAAGCGATATTTATTGTCAGTGAGGATATGGCTAAATGAGTAGTTATTTTTTTAGCCTTTTGATGACTTGAGACAAAGCCGTAGTAAAGAAGCAGAATGCAGACAAAGACCAAGAGTCTTGACTGCAGCAAGTGCTGGACGCAATTGGATATTTTTACTACCTACGGCCCCACTTCAACCCAGGCTGCAAGGCACTCAAAAGATCGCTGCCTAGACACTGTATTACCAAGAGTCACAGATCAAGTGACTGTTTGACAACAAAGAGTCATCAAATGCAATATTTCAATACTTTTGTTTACTGATTTTTGTACTACATTCCCTCCCTTCTTTATAATTCCCTTCTTGTCTCCCTTGTTCTCATGTGGTGTCGGTACTTCCACAGTGGGTCTCGCGCGCCAGCGAACAGTCACGTGATGTGGTACTTGTTTCGCGTTGCACTTTGCAAACGCGCTGACAGACGCGTAGATTGAGAGTTGCGTCAACTACGTAGTGAGAGTGAATCGTGGCGGGTGCTCGTTTGCTTCGCTAAATGCAGAACCTCCCCCCCTTTCAAATACTGTTATCATGTAATAATGGACAGGGTATCTCCAAGATAAAGACAGAAACTAGTTCTGCGTGGCCATTACTTGGCACAAAGACACCGGTCGCCATGAGCTCCGATGAGTTTGACGACAACATTGCCGACGAGGATTTTATCACAGCTTTTGATCAGGTTTCCTCTAGCGCTCGGCTTAACCAGTCATTTACTTCATCAAATGGTAACACCAATGGGAAACCGCACTCGGCAAGCCAAACCGTATTCTCAGAGCTGGATGATTTGCCAGACGATGCCTTCACGTACCTGGATACTGCATCAATACAGGCGTCAGCAAACTCGAATCAACCACACCACCGAAATGGAACTCAGAGATCAGGATCGGGGGTTTTCCGACAAACGACATTGTTCGGAAAGTCGATACCCGACGCTGGCAGCCAAAGTCAGAGTCAAAGGGAGCCCAACGCTGTAAGAGTTTTTCGCGCAGACTTGCCTCGCGAGGAGCCGAGCCATCATGAGTTAGACAAGGAGGCCATGGAGACATGGGTTTATCCGACTAACCTAGGTGCCATCCGAGACTACCAGTTCAGTATTGTGAAGAACAGCCTGTTTAACAACACATTGGTTGCACTGCCCACTGGCCTTGGAAAGACATTTATTGCCGCGACAGTCATGCTCAACTTTTACCGATGGACAAAAAAGGGCAAGATTATCTTTGTAGCACCGACAAAACCATTGGTTGCCCAGCAAATCGATGCTTGCTACAACATTGCTGGGATACCTCGGTCAGAAACGACATTGCTCACCGGTGACATTCAGCCAGTGCTGCGTGAAGATGAGTGGGAAAAGCGAAGGGTATTCTTCATGACGCCACAGACGCTTCTAAACGACTTGTCTCAGGGCTACGCAGATCCGAAAAGCATCTGTCTCATAGTCATTGACGAGGCTCACCGCGCAGTCGGTGAGTATGCATACGCCAAAGTCGCCAAGCTCATCCGACGATTTTCAAAAAGCTTTCGCGTCCTTGCATTGACAGCTACACCAGGATCAAAAGTTGAGACCGTGCAAGAAATCATCGATAATTTGGGAATATCACATTGCGAAATTCGCACAGAAGACTCTATCGATATTCGACAATATGTTCATGACCGAAACATCGAGCAAATCGTCCTTGATCCATCAGATGAAATAAATCTTATTGGTGAACTATTTTCAGAAGCTCTGAAGCCGCTCTTGGATAAGTTGAGCTCTCAGAATATCTGGTATGGGAAGAGTCCGATGTCAATATCGGCATTTGGCCTACTGCAGGCTCAAAAGGAATGGTTTTCTACGCGAGGCAGGCATGTAAATCAGGGCATACAATTTATGATGCGCGCCATCTTTAGTGTGCTTACGAGCTTGGCGCATTCTATCAAGCTTCTCAACTTTCACGGTATTAAGCCATTTTACGACAACATGGTAGACTTTCGGAGTGAACAAGAAGACAAGGGTCAAAAAGGATCCAAATACAAGCGACAACTCGTTGAGAATTCCAGCTTCCAAGACATGATGTCCAAGATTGCAGGCTGGATGAAGCGAGATGGCTTTGTCGGCCATCCCAAGCTTACGGCTTTGGCCGACACGGTGTTAAATCATTTTATGGATCGGGGAGAGGGTTCCTCCACTCGCGTCATTGTCTTCAGCGAGTATCGAGATTCTGCGGAAGACATTGTACGTCTGTTGAACACGCACCAGCCGTTGGTGAAGGCTAGTATCTTTGTTGGCCAAGCGGATGGGAAGCGAGGAGAGGGGATGAAACAGGCGCAGCAGATTGAAACGATTGAAAAGTTTCGCAATGGACGGTTCAACGTGCTCGTCGCCACGTCGATTGGCGAAGAGGGTCTGGATATCGGACAAGTCGATCTGATTGTGTGCTATGATGCTTCAGCATCGCCAATTCGAATGCTGCAACGTATGGGCCGAACTGGCCGTAAACGAGCTGGAAATATAGTTCTTCTGTTGATGCGTGGCAAGGAGGAGGAACAATTTGCGAAATCCAAGGACAACTACGAAAAGATGCAACATTTGATCTGCGAAGGTAGTCGGTTCAACTTTCGTTTTGATTTGTCAACCCGTATCGTACCTCGCAACATTCGACCAGAGGTGGACAAGCGACACGTCGACATCCCCGTAGAGAACACGCAAGATACATCGCTACCGGAACCTAAAAAAAGACGAGCCCCAGTAGGCAAGAAGAGAGCGCCAAAGAAGTTTCACATGCCAGACGGCGTGGAAACTGGCTTCCAGAAGGTAACGGACTTTATGAAGGCACCGACGAAGACGGCAGCAAAAACAAAACCCAAGAAGAACCCAGAGGTCGACGATGTGACGCCGGTGCCGGAGTTTGATAACGTGGTGCTGAGTGACGAACAACTTCAAGAACTTAATCGATCATACCGGGATCTACCGTTTACCCACAATACCTATGAGGAGACCGATTTGCCTAACATGGCGGCGCATCCAGAACTGCAGCGACGTCTCGGCCCGGAATGCATACTCAAACATGGTCTGAATACGAAGCGGGTTGTCAAGATGCTCCGTGCCATGGGGACACACCCCGACAAGCTCGTTCGGTCCTGTCGCAACAAGGATGAGAGCAACTACATGGAGATTCCCGTTCGACATTTCGTAAACTCCGATGGCGAGTCTGAGGCTGAAGTTGATGCCGACGACAGCACAAGCATGTCAAAATCACAAAGCAGACGACAAAACTCGGCCCTTTCGGTGGATAGCTTCCCTGAGTTGGCAGAGGAGCGGCGCCGTGCCATGAGGGCTGCCCTCGAAGACATGGCAGCCGAACGCGAAGCTGATGACGACAGCGACGGCCGACGACGAAAGAAGCAGAGGACGACCAAGAATGGTGGCAAGAAAAGGAAGGCCAAGGGCCAGAAAGGAAGAGAAGCAGTCAATTTGGACGAAGTGGGCGACGACTGCGACCGAACAAGCGATGTCCTGGACACGGATGGGTCAGACAGCGGTGGTGACTTGGTGGACTTTGTCGTATCTGACAATGCACCTACGTCCAGTATGAGAAACTCACAGCCGTCATCACCAGTGGCAGTGGATCAAACGACGCCACGAGCTGCGGTGGCAAAACCAAAGCTCTTCTTCGAGCCGACGACATTTGCAGCAACACAGGAGAGTGAAGGCCTGCCAGAGCTGGACTCTATAGTGGCATCCGTCGGTAAAGACAAGACGTTGAGCAAGGAAGCGGCGGCCAATCGTGCCAGATGGAATAGAAGAAGAATTCTGGACGACTCTGATAGTGACATGGACTGACTTTGAGGCGGGTTCATATTTGCATGCATGCACATTTTTAATGGAACAGCTTGTATTGATAGTAATGATGTATATTAAAATCATATAATAGAAAAACTGTCGACGTTAGTCGGACAGTACAGGCAAAATCAAAGGCCAAGGAGTTACGATATTTCGAAGGTAGATTTCGTGGCGATCTGTGTTCGGTGGTTGGAAGCATGGGACCACTTTGATCATTGTCAGCAAATTTGGAGCTCGAAATGATTTGAAGATGAAGGCAATTGTAGTGAAGAAAGAACATCTTGTAGAGATGGCAAGTTGTAGCATCCTTAAAGAAGAGATGGCTGGCAACCTGCATCCTGAACACAAGAAAGGGGGGAAAAAGACTCTTTCAGAAACCCAGTTTATAAGCACCACGACTCCCGGCCGCAGTCCAGACGGGCCAGCCCCTTAGAAACGAACTCCATGAAAGGTTATCCCCTCCAACGCAGAAGCCACCAACACTCCTTCTCTTGACGAGAAGCGGCGGCAAGACCTCCGCAAGAAGAAGGGAAGCAGAATTCGCGGGACTGGCAATCCTAGTCGACTGCGAAGGCACAGATGAGAAGTCTCAGACGGCTCTTCCTAAAGATTTAAAGGGTGAAGATATTTTAAGAAATATCGACGAATCATCATGTAGAGGTCTTTTTTCTTGTCGCGCGGGGAAGAGCAAGGGAAGCGATGCTTGATGCAGGTAGTAAAGGCAAAAAACGTACCGGCACTGGGAAGTATTGTGGTCGAGGTCGGGTTAGGTATTGTACACGTTCACGGATATGCGGGCGAGTATAGTCGACTGTTGCGAATGTACAACTCTGTCACTTGCTTTACCTGGCTCCTAGTCCTCATGGCGGGTGGGCAATGAATGTCGGGCTGTCATGATCGCTCGAGGTTTGAGGAGGATGAAGAAGCAGAATAGAAGCCTGGCGGGGACTTTAAGAAAATTGCACTGAAGTTACCTTCCACCGCCCAAGTGGAGAGAACCTGGGGCATCCAGGCAGAAAAATAGCGGGCGCCTTGCTCCCTCAGGGCATCTTATCCTTGCTGGCGGTGGATTGAAGCTTGTCCTGTTTTTAGTGGCCCTTCAGCAGTACGTTGAGTGGCTACAGCGCTCCACATGCCAAACATGAACCGCTAAAAAAGAAACTCCACCGCCAGATGCAAGCGCCAGCTCCAAGGGCGTCACTCTCGTCCGATTTCACATCCCAAGCCGGACCTTTAACTCCCGCTCCATCTCCATCTCCATCTTCATCTCACCAAACTCCTCCCCTCCCGGACCATCGCCAACCAAAGCCAGGACTTTGCTTTACGAAATCATGGCGTTCAAGGCCATCCCCATACTCAAGTTTGTAGGGACCGTTTCCCTCGGCTTACTGACGGTGCGTAGATCAAATTGGACATGTCCCAATTCCCAACATGTCAACTATAAAGCGAGCCGTGGTCCAAGCAGCAGCAATGACAATTGCCGGGCCGAGCCATAAGGACTTCTGGTCCAAATGGATGAAATTTTCAACGGATAACCTGGATTGTACACTTGGCTAATTTTATCCTTTTCTTCTTTTTTTTTTTTTTCAACAGGGCGTCTCCTACACCGTCTCCCGCCTCGCCCTCCCATCGCTCCTGCAGCTCCCATCCTCCGCCTCCGCCGTCGACACCATCACCCACCTCGCCTCCTCGCTGCAGACGCCCCTCCTCGCCCTCTCTTCCCTCACCGTCGCGCCTTTCCTCCTCGCCTTCAGCCTCGCCCCTCGTCACGCCCGCCACCCGTACCTGCTCTACGCATCCGTCCTCTCCGCCCTGAGCTGCCTCGCGCCGCGCTACCTCGTCCCCCCCGCGCCAGCGACGACCCCCTCACGACCGGCCGCCAAGAAGACGTCGACCCCCCGCGCCGCCAACATGGAGGCGAGCTACGAGGTCCTTGGCGACGTCCACAGCGAGCCCGCCAGCGAGGAGGATCCGGAGGAGCCCGTTGCCGTCAATGGCGAGGATGTCCGCGTCCACCTCAACGGCCTGTCGCGCGGGTACGCGGCGCAGGCTGGGCTTGCTGGCTTGGGCTTCGCCATGGCTGTCGTTGGAATCTGGGGTGACGGTGCCCCGACCACCGTCATTGTATCTTAGAGGGGAGAAGGGGGCCAAAAAAAAAAACCAAAAATCCTAAACTCCCAAACATCCCAACCAAAAACAACCACCACCACCACTACTTGTTTATAATGCCTGCCAGTTACGCTTTTATCCTTTACAAATCAAACACTCGGTGATTAAGACCTCGAATATACAAACTACAACGTGTAATCTTGAATCCATGTGTCAAAAACCTGTAGCAATTTTCATATGATGGTTGACAATGCATAAACAGTATTCATTCAAGCTAAAACATGCGGTAGGGGCTATACATGCATAAATCATTAATCGTTCAACACATCCAAGAGTAAAATACTTGAGAAAACGACTCAAAGAAATGAAATACCAAAGTACAAAAGAAGAAAGAGAAGGAGACAGCAACAAACCAGCACATTCTTTACTCTTCATTTGTGTGATGCTTCTCACAGTCAGCACACTTGGGAATCGCCTTCCTCGCCTTGTCATCACGCTCCTGTATCTGCCAGGCCGAAGCACCTCCGAGGGACTGCTCAACAAAAGTGGCCACCTTCTTCTCTTCATCTTCTTCCTTCTCCTGCTCGTCCTCGTCTTCTTTGCTTCGGTTGTTGACGCTAAAGTAGCGAGACGACACTTCGCTCTCGCCCAGGCGGCGCGCCACATCGTTTGCCTCGTTGAGGCTGACAAGACGGCGTTTCCCGGCGTGCTTGCGCATCGCCACGCTGCAGAAATCCCAAATGACGCGTCTGTCAAGATCCGGCGTCTCCAGGTCGTTGCAGTTCCAGTTCTTGGGATTGTCAATGCCCATGGCGCCGAGAATTCGCGCCAGCTGGTTGCCCGTGTATACCTCGCCAAGACCCGCAGCCTCGTGCATCTCGTCGGCCTTGCTCTTAAGGATCTCATCCTGCGAGATCTTGTCCAGGACAAATTCGCCCTGATCGCGCTTACGCAAAGCAAGCGCCTTACTCGTAGCGTCTTCATCGTAATAGTACCGCTGGTTCTCTGGGCGCTTGAAGATGCACGTCGCCAGTCGGTCACGCGCAATTTCCGCCGGGGTTCGGCCCACGGCATTCTCTCGGTACAGTAGCTGCGGCCGGAAGTCGACAAGAGTGCGAATAATAGCCAGCTGGCCCATGTGAATGGCGCTGTGCAGACAAGTCTCCCCAGCGGCGTTCAACATATCCAGCTCCTCGCCATTTGAGTACTCCAGGATAAGCTTGAGAGAGGTTACGACTCTCTTTGCGTGGTTATGTTTACGGCCGTTGTATTCCAGAATCCAAGAATGCAGCGGAGTCGCTCCGTTGTCTTTAAGATTGGTTCGCTGCTGGAATAGGTGCTTTCGGAGATCGGAATCCAAGAGGTTCAAAAGGTTTCGAATGCGGCAAACAGGACTCTTGCGCTTTATTACGGCGTGGACAATGTTTTCTCCTTTATCATTGCGTGTCGATTGGTCTGCACCGGCAGCAATCAATATCTTGGCAAAACCAATGCGACCAAGTTGACAAGCGATCATCAAAGGAGTGCAGCCACCAGCAGCCTTCCTCTCCAGCGAACCAGGACAATTCTCAACAAGATATTCGACAAGTTCGTTCGCTTCAGAACTGGGCTCTGCCATGACCGCGCAATTCAGAACAAGCTCGTCTGTTAAGGAATCGTTAGCTGTGTTCGGATGCCAGGCTCTCATAAAGGTCTATACGTACTGTCTGCCCCAAGCCACTTTGAGATGGCGCGGTCGAATCCACCAGGCGCATCCATGAGGTGTCTGAAACGTGAGTCTTCGCGAGCGTGTTTCGACTTTGAAAACTCATTGTAAAGGCGATGGGGAGCATCGCTCAAGAAAAACTCGACACTCTCAAGCTTACCACCCAAAGCAGCATGAAGGAGTGGCGGAGTTTGAACACCAGAGGTTCGAACCACCATGTTGCGCCCGGCAGTGGCCCAATCATTTCTGTTCGCTCTGTTAGCCTCTGATCCCATATCTACGCAAATGAAAGCACACTATTCATACCTCTTCTTGCCATAAACGGTCAGGCCCTGGTAGTAGCGAGGCTTCTGCTTAACTGCGACACCGCTCTTCTTCACGAGGCTGTCGAGAGGCACTCCGGCACCAGTCTTCTTGACAATATATCGAAGTGCCTGAATATTTCCGGACTGGATTGCTCGGATAAAGTCTTCATCCTTGAAAGTAAATGTCGATTTCCTGTCCTCGTCTCCTGCCTTGGGAGGCTCCGAATGATGCTGAGCCATGTCCAGTAGAGCCTTTAAGCCAGCCATGTCGTCGACATCGATAACATGCCCAAAAAGACTGATATGATAATTGCGATTCGTTAAAGTGTCCTTGTCGAACGTAAACACTTGGAAGCTCTGTGTGAGCAGCTCGGTAGGTTTAGTGTGAGACTTGACCTGGAGAGAAACTTGACCGATATTGTCAATGGTGAACTTCTTATCCAGCTTTTCCGAGACGATTCGGACCTCGTTGTCTGAATCTCCATCCGAAGGATAGTCTTCACCATCATCGCTGTATTCGTTATCGTCGTCATCGCCCTCAATCTTGTACCTGACTTCGTCTTCCTCCTTCGGAGTCCACTGCGCCTGAACAATCTCGAGAATAGCTTTCGCGGCATCAATATGTCCACGCAAGAAGGCAAAAGAAAATGGACTGTTGCTAATGTTGTCTCGTATGTCAGCCATCAATGGGGGCTGATCCTGTTCAGCTCCCCAAGGCTGAAGCGTCAGCGCTTGAATCTTGTCAATATCGCCTGTCCAAGCCGCCTCCATTCTGTGTACCGTCAGTAAATCAGTGAACTAGGATTGAAATAGCGTTAAAACAAGAAGAACGCGAGACTTACAGCTCAATGTAGCCGTCTCGTCTGCTGTCAGTCATTTTGTGATCGTTGTTGAAGCTGATTTGGAATTTGTACACTTCATCCTCTCGTTTCTCTGCCCGGCGATTGTATCGATCTTGATTCCTTTCCTTTGAAGTTTCAATATCGGGGTAGAGTTCAACGAAAGTTTTTGCTCCAGCCTCAACCATTGTCTTTTCAATGACTTTGAGTTCAGAAATGGCGGCATTGATGGCCTCCTTCTTCTCAGTAGCGCCGCCCGTGGCTTCCTCCTTCTTCAATGACTCTTCGTAGTTCTTCAAATTCGACTTGAATTCCTTCTTCTTCTTACTGATGTCATCAGATACAAATGTGTGGACATATGACCCAGGCGTGAGCTTTGCTAAGTACTCATCCATTCCAAGTGCCAGCTTGGGCTTCTGCAAAGATGTGTTGCTGTCTTCCTCGTCGCTCAATTTCTCGATGATATATCGAAGAACATCCAAAACAGATTCACCTTTGTTGTAGGATCTCATATAGGAATTCTCCAAAAGTTGTTCACTGGTCCGCGTGAGGCAATTGACATTTGCGCCGTCCTTGATTAATCGGAGGGCGACATCAGCACTTGCAGCCCTGACTGCGCAGAGCAACGGCTGGTCGACGGATCGCTTGAAGCATTTCTTGTTATCTTCTAAATCGTTGTGGTTATATGACATGTCAGGTGCGACTTGAGCAGCCTTCAGCCAGGTATCCAAATCAATTTCTGGCCGGGCGCCGACCTCGAGAAGCTTGATAGCCAGCACACTGTCGCCATTTTCGATAGCAATCTGTAGCGGACCTGATGCAGAAGGATTCCAAGAATAGCCTGAAAGCAGCAGATGGTTCACTGCGGCTTTTACACCAGCCTTGTCGTTTGTCAAAAGCAGGTCCACCATCTCGGACTTTCCGCTCTTCACATAGCGCTGGAAAGCCGTGCATCCACTGCCTTCAGCCTGGGAGCACATCGCACCAAGTCGTAGCAATAGTTTTGCCATTGACTTGGCTTTTTCGGGGGCAAGAGACAAAGCTAGAACTAACGTAAGGATAGCAGTGTTTTCGTGGGTCAGGAATTTGACGGGAAGAATCGAGTCGGCGCCGTAGTCGCAAAGAACCTCGACAATATTCTCATGACCCTCCGCGATCGCCAGGTGAAGTGGAGAGCAAGGTATGTCCCATGCTAATAGGTCAATCTGATAATAGTCTGGTTCGTCGTCGGAATCCTCTGGGACCGCGTCTTGATCATCTTTGTTATTGTCCTTAACGTTGACGAAGGAGCCGGTGACCAGTGAGACGGCATCGGTATTTGTCCCTGTAGCCTCAATCAATTCTCCGTCAGAGTCTTCATCTCCGCTTTCGGATTCATCAGCCCTGTCGTCAGCCGTCTGCTGCGGCACAGGCTTCTCAGCCCGGCGCTTTCTGTCCTGCTTGTCGTTTTCCACTTCCTCATTAGTCAAACTCTTTTCCATCAAAATCTTAATCATCTCAGCATTGCCTCTAGCCGCTGCAAGATGGAGGGCTGTCTTGCCATCGGCCAGTCGGGCTGTCAAGCGCGCTCCATTATCAACAAGGCACTTGACAACATCGGCCGTGGAGGACATGACGGCTAGGTGGAGTGGCGATCTTCCAGTGTAATCTCGTTTGTTCAGATCGGCACCTTCATGCGATAGCCAGTTCAAAATATCATCGACATCACCATCAACGATTGACTGGCAGAGTCGAGCAGTATTGCCGACGTATGCCATGTCAGTCCAATCTTGCTCCGTCAAAGGATTGAAGGAGCCAATTTGCTGACGGCCAGGATCGTCGATGAGAAAAGAGACTTTTCCGGAAATGTAGATCTCAGCTTCTTTCTCCGCAACTTCAATCTCTTCAGCTGTGACTGGGACAGGACACGAGCCACAGCAGTCCTGAATCACATCTTCCACTCTACCAAAGAAGGCAGGGTGGCGATGTAAATAAACTTTGCGCTCCTTGGACTGGTTCCATTCGGCGTTGAGCAGCAAGTCTCGGGTGTAGCAAAGCTTCTCAATGCGCTTGGCATGAAATTTTTCTCCGTATGGAACCGTAAAAGTGTGATAGTTGCTGACATCCTCTTCGGAAAGCCAATCGGCAATTTCATCTTCGTGGTTGCCTTTGATGTTTCCGAACAGACGAAAGTTTTGACGGTGTACTTGGGGTCGACCTCTCTCCTGCCGGCGTTTGTTCTGGTAAATCTCACGAGCGGAGCTAGTGGGCAGGCGCTCAAGAACAAGCAGACGAGCCAAGCCAAGCGTTCGTTGAAAGCTTCTCTCGAAGATGGTAGGATCCACGCGTGTGCGGTCCAATTCAGACCAGTAAACCTCAAAATTGCGATGAGAGTACTTGGACAGCCGGTTCTCGTAGGAGGGACTACGGCGGCTGAGATCGACTTGATTCACCTGGGTGATGAAACTTCCGAGCGCACGAGGCGTGACATAGACTTGCTTGCCATCATATGCACCTCCTGCAGCATCGATATCAAACCCAGTCAGAATCTCACTGATTGACTTGTAAACGCGTAGAACAATCTACTTCACAGTTAGCAATTATGCCTTTAGGGATAAAACCCACTTGGGAGACGGACGAACCTGAACGTGGCGCACGGGATACTGGCTAGCGATGGTGATTGCATACTTGGTACGCACAACGGTGACCTCGGTGAGAATGGCATCACGGACAGCGCGCTCAATCTTCTTGATTTTCTCAACGGCTTCATCGTGTGTAAGGCCGTAGAGGAAGAGATCCACGTCGGACGCAGGGCAGAACTTCTCATGGTAGTACTCGCGGAGCTTGCGCTTGTTCACATTGAAAGCTTCGGGGACGGGCAACAGACAGTTGACGACTGACGAGCCCGCAGCAACAACATTGTTCCAATCAAGCTCCGACAGAGAGGACTCAGAGAAGATATTGAAGTTCTTTTGAAAGTCGGCAATACTGCCAACTGTAGCGGGAGATCCATGTGCGCGGCGCTGCTCGTCGGGGAGTGCCATAATGTACTTGGACTTGTCCTCCTCCGACTCAGCGGCGAGGTTGCGAGCACGGGTAGTGATGAGGTTTGTATCATCGGTGAAGAGAGGCAGGACATTGATGTAGGGGTCATTGAGAGCAGGATTCTGGCGGTCTTGCGCAAAGACGCTACGAAGTCCAGCTTCGTACTTGCGATAAGGACTTAGGATCTCCTCGACAGACTTGTCTGTATTCTCAGAGATGTAGCGAGCGAGCTGCGCATGAGGGGCAGGGAGCTGTGGGAGAGCTTCCATATTGGGCTAGGTGAGGTTGGTGAAGGTGGTGTGTATTTGGTGTCGATGATGGAAAATACCGAGGACGAAAACGAAAGCTTTGACGGGAACAGGCGAAGGAAGTCGTGGTAGAGCTAGTTTAAGCACTTGGTTAGATCTATGCTGGGATCAGTCGAAGCATGGCAAGGCTCAATTGGCAAGTCGAGAGGACAGCAGGAGCATTTATAAGGAACGATGCTTGTCACCTCCCAAGGCAGATTTTGAGTCTGAAATACCAGGCCTTGGTGGTTTGAGTTGAGTTGAAGAAGCGGTCCGCCTAATTTGATTGTCTTCCGGCCTTCTCAGGAGGAGGCGCTGCACGGTGCTGCACCAACACTCCACTCGCTGGAGCTGAGAGGACGCCATCGCGGCATGCTGCCTATGGGAACCACCACAACGCGCCACTCGAGCAGTGCCATGGCTTCAACGTTGAGGGGAGTAGTGGAGCTGGTGCCTACAATCGTGCATCCTGACCGCCGCACTCGAGGCTTTTCTGAGCCTATCGGACCCAGCTGCAGCCTAACGACGCTAGGTTTACCATTTGGGGCAAACGGCACTTTGCGGCCAGGCTAGTACTAACCTAACCTGTCGTGTTAACGACAGTGACTAAAATTGGTCGCAGCATCTTTCATCTACATCACAAG
>FWCC01000210.1:0-66020 GCA_900169235.1 Zarea fungicola
ACTTTCGCCTCATACCCAGTACGGGATCAATGACGGCCGCCAACAGTTACCCCCATAGTCGCCAAAACTTGGTGGTGGCACAGGTACACATTCCTCATTGGCCACTTCAGGCTTCTGTTGTTTTGGACCGCTGAGGTATCACAAGGTGGATGCTCGACGTCTGCGCTGGTTCTATTCCCCCGATCGTTTGGTTGTCAATGCAATTAATCTCAGTGACGTTGACTTGCGAATCTGATAATTGTATGGCAACCTATAGTTAGAGACTATGGCTGCGCAGGCAGGTTACCTACCTACCTATTACCTCCTTTGCGAGGGAGTAACAACTCGCAGCTTTGCTCGTAGCTAGGCAGGGTGTGGCGCACGCAAAGCTTCGGCCGCCCTTGGCCATCCACTTGTGAGCACGAGACGCAACCAGCCTACCATCGATAACGACACAGGCCCACCCACCCCAGCTGCGTCATGCTCCCGCCCATCCTTTAAACCTGCTATCAACAACCAGCCAGCCTCACAGTCTCCAACAACACCTCTTTTCATCATCAACATCGGTCGCTCGCTGTCGCTGCATCGAGACCATTTCCCAGTTATTATAATCAAAGCACGGATCGCTTCTTCTTGTCTCCTGACGAGCAGATAGTCCATCATGAAGAGCGCCTTGATCGCTGCGGCCCTTGCAGGCTCCGCCCAGGCCGGAATTCACAAGATGAAGCTCGAAAAGATTCCTCTTGCCGACCAGCTGGTACGTCGTGCTCGTGCCCCCATCTGATGTGTTCTCGGCGTAGCGTAAGCACTTGTATATTATACTGACATTTCTCCGCTAAAGGCCGGCTCCTCCTTTGAAGCTCAGGCTCACGCCCTCGGCCAAAAGTACCTTGGCGCTCGCCCTGCTAGCCGTGCCGATATTCTGTTTAACACCAAGGTGGCCGAGTCCAAGGATGGACATCTCGTTCCTGTTTCCAACTTTGCCAACGCTCAGTGTAAGTGCTCCGGCAAGCCCAGACCTCCCCGGCAGTTGCTGACAGTGCTGTGCGCAGACTTCTCCGAGATCACCATCGGTACTCCTCCCCAGACCTTCAAGGTCGTGCTTGATACTGGCTCCTCCAACCTTTGGGTTCCTTCCCAGTCCTGCAACAGCATTGCCTGCTTCCTCCACTCTACATATGACTCGTCCTCGTCTTCTACCTACAAGGGCAACGGCTCTAGCTTTGAGATCCGCTATGGCAGCGGAAGCTTGAGCGGTTTCGTTTCCAACGATGTCGTCTCCATCGGTGACCTTAAGCTCAAGAATACCGATTTTGCCGAGGCCACCAGTGAGCCCGGCCTGGCTTTTGCCTTTGGTCGCTTCGATGGCATCCTGGGCCTTGGCTACGACACCATTTCCGTCAACCAGATCGTCCCTCCCTTTTACCAGATGATCAACCAGAAGGTTGTTGACGAACCAGTCTTTGCCTTCTATCTGGGCACCGAAGACAAGCAGAGCGAGGTCGTCTTTGGCGGCATTGACGAGTCTCACTACGAGGGCAAGATCGAATATATTCCCCTCCGCCGTAAGGCTTACTGGGAGGTTGACTTTGACGCCATTGCTTTTGGCGACGAGGTTGCTGAGCTTGAGAACACTGGTGTCATTCTGGACACTGGTACGTCTCTGAACACTCTTCCCTCCGACCTGGCCGAACTTCTCAACAAGGAGATTGGTGCCAAGAAGGGCTTTGGTGGCCAGTACACTGTGGACTGTGCCAAGAAGACGACTCTTCCTGACATTACCTTTACCCTTGCTGGATCCAAGTACTCTCTGCCTGCTACTGACTACATCCTGGAGCTTGGCGGTAGCTGCGTCTCTACCTTTATGGCTATGGATATGCCCGAGCCTGTTGGCCCACTGGCCATTCTCGGAGATGCCTTCCTCCGCCGCTACTATAGCGTCTATGATCTCGGAAAGGGTGCCGTTGGTCTTGCCAAAGCCAAGTAAATTCAATTGCCATAGTATGCCAGCGCTACGAGCGTGTATGAATGTTTCCTTCGCGTTGCGGACGTCCCTGCCGGTGTGTTAAGAGAGGGAAGAGGGGGCTAGCGTTAGTAACTGGTGGCCACTTCAGTTGGCAGTCTTTAATGTACACCATACGAGCTACTCTGAATACAGTCCGAATGGAATACAAGAAACCTCATGCGGTGCAATACTGGGGTCCTCGCTGTAGAAGCTGTGGAGCTGGATCTGGAGCACCTGTGTAAGAGAGAGGTGCAGTGCCGCAACTTCGTGCCTGGCCATCAGCTAGCTACCTAGCTTAGACATCGTCAATCAGGCAGCAAAGACTAGTGTATCATACCAGCTACAGTAAATATATTTACAAACAATTTTTTTTAGCCTAATCTAAATCATACATGTCGGATTTACACATCCAAGGGAGAACTGTTGCACGTTTGCCTGGCTGGTGCGGCGTCGCTGGCGCAAGGGGACAGCAGCAAGTCACGTGGAGGCAATTTTAGCCTTTTGGGCAGAGGTGGGAGCTGGCCTGCCTGGTTGGCTGCAGGCTGGTACCTGCTAAGCCTGTGGCCCATCGAGACACAGTCCCTCCCCATCGAGAGAGCCGCTCCTGGCAACAACTTTTTCTTTGTAGCAAACCGTCCAATCTCACGGTAAATTGTCCTGATTCTACCTGGCCCACGTTTCCATTCGTCTCTCTCGACCACTTGCGTGTTTGTTGGCTGTTTTGCGAATCGAAGCTCGCCTGTAGACGTGCGCGCCTTGATGAAAAAGGTTTGGCGTCGCACCCAAAAATCCACTCCCCGAAATTCGTCGACACCGCGTATCGCGACGTCTCTCGAGGCGCAACCAAGGACGACAGCCGGCCCATCACCCATCGCGAGCAGATAATTATGGCGCAGCCCACACCCACGCCGCCTACTGCCAACGGCATGTCGTCGCCCGATGGCAGCGACAACTCTCACCTCTCGGTGCCTGGCAAAAGGAAACGCGACAATGATGGCGACGAGGTAGTCAGCCAGCCTGATGAGCCAACGCCTGCATCCAGTCCTTGGACCGCAAAGAATAACCAAGAATTGTTAAAATACTATCATGAGGTTCTGACTAGGTCGGTTGCACTTGACTTGCCCCCGAAACTGCCCTCGCATCGTCTATCCTTGGGGAGCCGCAGCAATGTGTGTTTGCCCGTCCATGCAGCTAACCTCGTTCGACAATGCAGCCTCGACGCCAGCAAGACCATTCTGACACGTGTACTGCCCGAGTCGCAGTCCGAAGAGGAGCCTCAAATCAAACGCCAAAAATCGGTAGAGCCCTCGACGCTACGCACGATAAATGACAAGTTTTCAGCCAACTCCTACAAAACAGTCGACGACCTTGCCACGGATATTTCTGCGGTCATCGATTCCACCCTCGAAGACATCGATGCCAAGGAGAACCCAAAAGAAGCTGTGCGATTAAGAGAATTCAAGCGTAAAGCTCTCGAGTACGTTGCACAAGAAAAGGCATACCCCGAGATCAAGACAGAAGCTCGAGAGGACCAACCGGCCGCTTTTCAGAACGGTTCCACTGTGCTGTCCATTCTTGGCTTTGCTCCGCATGAGAGACGACTGTTTTCAAGTCTTGCTTCTGATGGGGCAGACTTGACGGATACTGCTTTGCCTCCTGGTGTCACAATGGCCGTGGTTACCAAATCAACCGAGGAGCAACCGACAAAGACACTGGGAGAGCTGTTTGGATCCCAGCGTGTCTTGCCACCATTGCAGCCCCCGAAGCAGCCAAAGACGCAGGCCAAGGGAAATTCGCTGGACTTCTACCACCCGGAGCCTACAAATGCCCGCACCAACTGCTATTTCAACACTAAATTGACTGCCGGATATTTTCTCGACTACAGTAATGCTATTCCATCGTCCCAAGCGGTACCAAAGCAGCGCGAGCGTGCCGAGAGTCTGGCTGGAAAGAAGCCTTCAATCAGTGAACTCGAATTGTCTGAAGTCGAATCCTTGTTTCGTGGTGCGTTTTCCGCCTTTGCGCCGTGCAAGGACGATTCTGCGGCTATAGTACCTTCAAGCGTTGCTGGGCGCATTTGGTGGCAGCGCTCAGGCCAACAAAGCTTTGAGCGTATGATTGATGCCGAGTATTACCATGGCAAGCAGAATGGAGATACCGCAACAAAGCCTGGATCTAGTGAACTTGATGAAGCTGCCATCCAAGATGCCATTGACAACTGGGACGAGACTGCCGTCGACCCATCGCTAGAGGAGGCCATGGGTGCCCGAAGCCAATCGGACAAGGATACCGACGACATTCTCGGCGAGGTTACGGATTTGATTGAGACGCTTTCGTCGTACCAGCGAATTCGTAACCTTACTCTGCCAAACTCGCAGAACAGGCAATCAAGCGACCCCGTTACAGGCGATATGCTAGCCAACTCTGGGCCCGAACCGTCCGAGGAAGAGTTGATAACTTATGAGATGCTCAAGGCTCAGTTGGCCATCATTATCAAGACACTGCCGCCTTTTGCTGTCGCTAAGCTCAATGGAGACCAGCTCGATGACCTTCTTGTCAGCACCAAAATACAAGTTCAAACAGACGAGTACCATGGTAGTATGGAAGAAGACGAGGCCGGTGTACAGGCGCGCATGCGTGCACAACAACAACAGCAGCAGCAGCAGCAGCAGCAGGCTGCCCAATCTAATGTACGCCAACAGCAACATCGTACACCAAGTGTCAGTGGCCAGTATTCTGCCCAGTACCAGGCTGCATCCCAGTATGGCACACCTGGCCGAACCCCGCAGCCACAGCAGTACTACCGCCCAGGCTCCCAACCCAGCTTCTCGCAACAGCGTACTGCCACGCCGCAGCAGACCCGTCCACCTCAGCAGCCAAATCAATACACGCGACCAAACGGGCTTGCCAACCAATACGCAACTCAGCTCGCGAAAGCCCAGACACCATACGGACACCAGAACATTCCTCAGCATGCTAGCCATCAGCGACAGCAGTTTGGCCAGATGCCACACGCGCAAGCCGGTACTCCAAACGCTGCTGCGTACCAGCAGTACCAGCCATCGACGACGACCTACGCTGCTTACACCAATGGAGCAGCCTCGCAGCATGCCCAACAGCAGCAGGGACAGATGTCGCCGCAGGGGCAGCAGCAACGTCGAATGTATAGTCAGTCTCCCAATATGCAGACTCAGCAACGGTTCGGAACCCCGACACCACAGCCGGGGGCTCAAGGCCCCGGGGCGAGATATGCCGCCGGCTTGAACCAGGGGGGGTATAGTCAGTCGCCGGGCCTTACAGGGTATCATACAGTTATACCCGAAGCGCAACAGCAACGTATCCTGGAGCAGGCCAAGGCGCGTGTCGCCGCTGGGCAGCCTGGTGCATATTCAAATGCTGCTCTGGCTGCCGCTCGTGCCAGCTTGACAAATCAGCAAAAGCCGCAGACGCCTCAGCGATCTAGCACACCCATACTTCCTCCTCATAAGGTAACACCTGTGCCTGTACCGCCCATTCCTGGCGCCACTCCTCAGGCACCATCGCAATAAAATTAAATTTTCTCCTTGGCAATGGCACCTGAATATTGATCTAATCAATGGAAGCGGAGACCGGGTTTTCTGTAACAATTATGCGAAAAGGAAGAGAGTATTTAAATGGCCGACTGCGAAATCAAAAAGCAAGATTAGGATTTTGGGCAACTCTTTGTACTGAGGGAAGACGATTTTGCATTTTGAGGGGGTTGTTCCCCTTCCTGTCTCCCCCTCAGTCAACTATTTCACCGACGGTGTGTATAGAAAAAGGAAAGGAAAGGGGTGGTAAAGGAACACAGAAGGAATCTCTGAAGATTCAGAAAAACCAGGCGTATTACACTCGGGTCAAATGGAACAATGGATTTTTTTTTTACGTTATTTTTCAGAGGATGGAAAGGCGTTTTGTTTTCACTCGGTTTTAGCTGACGAGGCTGGATTGGGATGAAATGAGAGGGGGAGGATAAAGACAAAGCCTGGAACATTCAAGTGCTTTAATTCACCAAGCCGTCCATTGGGTTTGTCTTTTTTTCTCGTGTACTTTTTGGAGATGGGACGCGTGGGGCGCACTTGGTATGATAGCTGTCAATGTTAGTTTCTTTCACACTTTTATTCGACTTTGTACATCTTACCTATCGTGACGTCTTCGTTCATGCTTGAATCTAATCCTGGACATACCTTGGCGACCGATCAATGTACGTCTAGCCGTAAGCTAGCTTAACAGCATCAAGAGCATCCACAGCATCAGCAACTTCAATTAACCCAATTAGCATTAATTGACTGGCTGGCTGGCTAGAGGGCTGGCTATATAGGAATAGGCCAATAGGGTACTAGGGTTAGAGTTACGAGTTGATATAAATCTAAACAACACCCGAAAAGCCAACTAACAAGTAGGAAACACAGCATGGGGGTGGGGTGGCTGTACATTAAGCTAGTGTACGGCTAGCCGTACATTGATCGTTTGCCAAACTTCAATAACGTGGTGAAGAAACATTTGCGAGTAATGTAGGTATATTCCAATATTAAGTATCGTGTTGAGTAATGCAAGGCTACTGATTCGAAATTGAGTAGGGTATCATGATCCAAAAACAAAAAACACTCCCAGACCTAAACGCCGGTGCATTTGTAGCACAAATGTGATGCCTAATATCAATGTGCGTAATATGCCATTCATCTTATGGACTGGTAAAATTTAGCTTACACTTGATGTGGTTGCTGCCACCATGGTCTCCTCCTTTCGTATGCCCCGTTCATGCATCCACTCGAGCACGATTCTGCGCACCTCGAATATGACTTCAACGGCAATGAGCAGGATGATGATGAGTTCGAGCCTCGTTCCATGCTGCTCGCTCGACATCTCGCGCAGAACAGTAGCAATCTCCTGCGCATAGTCCATCTTCTGATTGAGCGCCCGTATGCGCACATTTACATCGAGCGCGCGGCCGACCTGTTCGTAGTAGCCCTCAAGGCCGAGCTCCGAGCGGCTGTCCCAAAATATGTCTGGTAGAGCATCGGTGAGCTCCGAGTAGTGATTGAGGCGGGCGCGCAGGCCAAGCAGCTCGCCCGTCTTTTGGAGGATGAACCGGCGCGACAGCGGTACGCCGCGGCCCTGTGCAAGAAGCGGGGGGATATGACGGGTGCTCTCAAAGTAGGTCGTCAGGGCCGTCTCCAGCACGGCGAGCTTGGTGCTGCGCGCGAGGCCAGACGAAAAGGCGATTTTGGCCAGCGTCGTGTCGAGGCGGTCGCCGTTGAGGTGCTCACAGCGCGTGCCGAGCACCACGAGATCCCCGCGGAGGACGCTAGTTTCGCGGGACGAGTCGGCGGTGAAGTCGAGGTCCTCGGCTTCGCGGAGCGACGCCGGGTGCAGGTCCTCGGCGGCGCGGAGGATTTGGCGGGTGATGACGTCCGGGGCTAGGGACCAGGTGACGAGGGTGCCCGAGGGAAAAACAAAAATGTCGCCGCCGTTGACGGCACGCGCATGGACGACTTCGTTGGCGTCGAAGCCCGTCTTTTCAGGGTCGATTTCAAAGCCGTGCGAGGTCAGGATGTTGAGAACGGTGGGCATGTGAAAGCCCTCAGCGATGCAAACGGCGCTGACGACGGTGGAGGGGTAGTCTGCAGAGGCAGTAGCGGTGAGTGGTACCTTTGCTGGCTCGGCTGTGGTGCTACTTGGTGTCTTGGGCTGCTGTGCAATGATGGCGACGCGGCGGAGAGAGTTCCTTGTGGTTGCGGTACGTGGGGGCTTGCGCTTCGTGGTGGCCTCTGCAACGGAGCCATTGGTGGGTGTTGCGGTGCGCGTTGACTCTGAAAACGAGGAAGGTGGTGTCTTTGGTTCCTCGCCGTTCTGTGCAAGATATGGATTGGAGGTAAAGAAGGTTCGCCTTCGGGGGAGATAGGTGGCTGTTGTCTGATGGAATGGCCTTACTGGTGAGCGCTGGACAATGATGTCATGAACGTGGCGGGTCACATTGAGTGATATGCGTTGCGGACATGATTTCATGGTATTGGCCGGTTTATGCCATGAATAGAACCCGTGTAGCTGTTTAGGATTGCCAAGATTTGCTCAAGACGCCACATAGATACTGTACACCGTGCCTGGATCGAAGACCGTTGGTATCATAAAAGTTGCGATGGCTAGAGTGAGAAGAATAATTTCGCCTGATCTAGACTAGTGCGGATTTTGAACCGCCGCATGCCGCAGAGTTCAGCCGAAGTTCACCCGTATCATTGCACGTGATACACCGCTTCCCCAACAACCAGTTCTCCAATCAACTAGTCCGCTTTAGGCCCATGCTGTCGACATGGTGTCCCTGCTGGCCGCCGTGGAGCCACTCAAATAATTAGTAGTACACTGGAAGAGTAATTACAGCAACGCCGCCATCTCGCTCCGCCTTGTCTCCAAATCTCCTTTTCAGTTCTCAATACTCTTCTTCTTCGGTTTCTATTTTCCGTTGGAAAGTCTGCCCTATAAAGCCATCGAACGTTTGATTTTTTCTTGACTTCCCGCTTCCTGTGTCTTTTTTTTTTTTCCTGCATCAATACCCCTCCACTTCTACTTTCACCTTTCCATCCCCCACCATGGATATCGACGCCAAATACGATAACTATGACTTCCCTTACGAGGCTAAGGAGCCTCAGGACGGCCATGCCGGCCATCTGAAGCCAGACCAGATTGCCCAGGTTCACCAACTGCGCATGATGCTCGAGGCTGAGGGTTTCACGGACCGCCTCGACACGCTTACTCTGGTATGCTGCCCTGCCATGACGTGTTGTATGCTGTGAACAACGGGTCTCCGGAAAAGAATCTAACAATTACTTCCAGCTTCGCTTCCTTCGTGCTCGCAAGTTCGACGTGGCGCTGTCCAAGCAAATGTGAGACCTCCCCCCCTGCTTGTCTATACTTGGACGGCGCGAATCTGCAGTGTGCCGATTTGTACTAACATGAGCCTGCCAGGTTTGTCGACACCGAGAAGTGGCGAAAGGAGACCGATCTTGACAACACCATTGCTACCTGGGACTACCCCGAGAAGGCCGAGATCTCAAAATACTACAAGCAGTTCTACCACAAGACTGACAACGTATGCAACTGATTAACGCTGGCGCTCAGCGTTTACAACGCAGCATCAATGAAGACTAACATTGTTCTTCTAGGATGGCCGCCCCATTTACATTGAGACTCTTGGTGGCATTGACCTGACTGCCATGTACAAGATTACGACTGGCGAACGCATGCTTCACAACCTTGCCGTCGAATACGAGCGTCTTGCCGACCCCCGTCTCCCCGCCTGCTCTCGCAAAGCCAACAACCTGACAGAGACTTGCTGCACCATCATGGATCTCAAGGGTGTCACGCTGACCAAGGTCCCGTCGGTCTACTCTTACGTCAAACAGGCTTCTGTCATCTCCCAAAACTACTACCCGGAGCGCCTCGGCAAGCTGTTCCTGATCAACGCCCCTTGGGGCTTCTCCACCGTCTGGAGCGTCGTCAAGGGCTGGTTGGACCCCGTCACTGTCAAGAAGATCCACATTCTCGGTGGTGGTTACAAGAGCGAGCTTCTCAAGCACGTCCCCGCCGAGAGCCTCCCCGAAGAGTTTGGCGGTGTCTGCAAGTGCGAGGGCGGCTGCGAGAACAGCGACGACGGCCCCTGGCGTGATCCTGAGTGGGCTCGTCCTGCTAAGTGGGAGGTGTCCGCCAAAGACACGGCCATCACCAACGAGCCTTCTACTATTGCTAAGCCCGCCGAGGACGAGAACACTGCTGCCGCCACTGCAACTGCGTAATTGTGCAGCCAGGGGCATTAGGCACCTTGGAAACAATCTGGCATTAGGATGGAGTTGATTTTGTCTGTGTGTTTTGTGGGTTAGCGAACAGTGGAAGTTTAGTTGTGCTGTGACGATGTGTTGGCGAACGATGCCTGTGCACATGGAGTTGTTTGCAAGAGATGAGACTGGATGAGGCAGACTCTTGGCTTTGGTGGTGGCTGGTGTACATCGAAGAAGAAAAGAGAAAAAATAGCCTTGACGTGTTTGTTGTTTTTTGTTTTCCGTTTCAGGTTTTTCTTTTTCTTTTTTTTAACACAGTTGGAATTACAAAAAGGGAAAAGAGCATAAACAAAATTCAAAGACTGAGAAGGACCTAGAGGAAAGCTTTTCGCAAAAGAATGGGATATGGACTTTGGTGTCTTTTTTGTTAACATTTAGAACTTTTTTTATACGGAATGCGTATGCGATGATGGGTGCTCTTGCAACGCTGACATCTGAAATATTCCCATTCATTTATGCGGGTTTATATGATTGCCAAAATAAGTAATATTAAATAACTGTAAAAAGATACCAATTCCTGACATTGGCTCCGTGTCTATTCCCGTGTCCCTTGCCCGTTGCGCCAGATAAGTATGTGCCAGTAGTAGTAGAAGAAGAAGAAGAAGAGGAAGAGGAAATCATAGAAGCAATTCATCAAACATTTTCACAGCCCAAAAAAAGGGGAGGGAGGCCGCTGAAAAAAGTCACCGGTCATCGCGTACGTACTCGCCAGCGACCCTCGCGCGCTCCATCTTGGCCACCACACTCGGCATATCCCTCTTGAGCCGACCAAGTGCACCTACAGCGACCTGGAACCGCTCCTCGACATCCTCCTGTCTCTCAAGCTGTGGTATAATCTCCATGGCTGGTGGTTTTGTCGTCGCTGACGCCATTCCTGCTGCTGCCGTTGCCGTGCTGGCTGCTCCTCCTCTGGCGACTCGTGCTACGCTGTCCAGCTTGCGCTGCAGCTGCTCCTCGTCGCGGGCGGCCGCGCGGTCGAGCTGTGCGGTCATTTTGGCAGCAACGTCGGCTGGTACGGTGCGCTTCATGGCAGCAACCTGTTCCAGGAGCTCCTCTTCCTGTGTGACGAGGTCGGCGACCTGCTGCCGCTTGTACGTATCAAACGGCTCGTAGATGACATTTTTGTCGTCGGCGACGGGCGGGATGGATGATTTGCGACCCGACTTTGAGGGTTCGGGTTTCAGAAAGTCAGAGGGCGTGACGGAGAGGCCGTTTATGGTCAAGTTGGGCACGGCGAGGGTAAAAGTCTTGTCAATGTACTACCATGGCGCGTGCGCGCCACATGTGTTAGCTGATTTGGGTTTTTTTTTTAGGGATGGGGGAGTAGATAATGGAATAAGGGGACAAGGGCATACATCATCCACTATCGCCTCAATTGCATTGCGCAACTCGTCCTCTCCGCCGCTCTGGGGGAACGCCGCGTGGAGGTGCTCGGCGGCAGCGGCGCGAACGTTTGCGATGAGGTAGGCAAGGTCTTTTGGTGAGTGCAGTTCGATGCGGCGCTGGCCATCGCTGTCACTGTCATCCATTGTGGGGAAAAGAACAAAACAAAACACAAAAAGAAAAGAAGATCCAATTAGACTGTAAGTTTTCTTTGCACAACCATGTCGTCAAGGTTGGCTCTCTGTCGCGATTGATGTTGGTGGAGCAAAATGCTGTTTACTTTTGGCTGGCTCGTGGTAACGCGGGGCAAGTGCCGTTTTTTTTTAGTTGCGGGTTGCGGGTTGCGGGTTGCGGGTTGCGGGTTCTGTATTGACAACAGTTTGGTGATGGAAGTACATGGAGGGACGAGATGGGAATTGACAGATCCTGGAATGGTATCGGTTTTAGAGAGAGAGTGAAGTCTTGAAAAGAACCAAAAAAAAAGAGTAATTACTTGCAAGAAAAATGCTAATCATTACATGCAGTCGCCCTTTTAACTTTGTCAACCTGTCTGCACCTCTGCCACTTACACCAAACTCGGAGGCTCTGAGTGGCTAAAAGTTGCTTCTACAAATACTTGTTCACTGCAGTGCACAGTGCCATTTTACAAAACGTTTTACCCGACTCTTCTGTGATCTGGGCAAATATTTGAATTTTCATTTTATTATTTATCATGGTTATTTTAAAGCCACAGCTTTGCCATTTGGCTTGCTCCCCTTGTCTTCCTCCCAAATAATTGGGATCGAATACTCACTCCTCACGCCTACCTATGCAGATACCTGAGTCGCCATTAAAACAAAAGGAGAGGGGCGACTAAACATGAACCCGGGAAACGCTTCTCTAAAAGGCCTTTCTGCAGGGATTCATCAAAGTCAAGTATTTACGAGGTCTCATCCGAGAAGCCGAGTGGCCGTTTCCGGCAGCAGGTCGGTCCTCCACCAGCGCCATAGCCCCAGACCAAGGCTTGGTGATGTTGTATTAGCCCTTTCGTATCGTTGCAGGGCAGAAGCCTGCTTTGCTTATCCCCCCCTCCCAGGAGTATAACCTGTTTCGTTTAATGTCATAATTTCCGGGCTGTATTGACATTGGCTTGCAATTTGATGCTCCTTTTCTACACCAAACATATGCCTGTGGAGAGAAGTGGAGGCACCCTAATAATAAGCGCCATGGTATCCGAGATTGATGACACCGGGGTCACACGGCACAGGGTTGGTGGCTGCGGCTCCCCTGGTATGCCAAATTGTTGAGAGAGACATGTAAGGAGGGATTGGATACGCCTGTATGATCAGCACATGTGTATCTATGGCCACCGGGCAGCATTATCGGGAAATAGCTGGAGTTGGGCTGCACCGGGTACATGGTTCTCAAGTACCGACATGCAGTTATGCCCAAACCATGGCAGAAAAGGCCGTCTCACATTCGTCACCGCTAATCCAACGCCATGATTCACAATATGCAAATGCCACAAGCAAAATGTGCAGAGTTCAAGGCAAAGCATCTCTCAAAGCATAAAAATATGTATTATAAGGTCGAGTAAAGTATATCTCTGCCGAGGGAAATAACAAAATTAAACTCCAGACGCTCCCTCACCACCAATGGTGATTATTCCGGGCCAGCAAGGCCAGTTCTGTAGACTGTAAAAAAAAAAAAAAACAGGACAACAAAGGAATTGAAAATCAGAAGCTAAACAACAAACCAGTTTCTGTCAACTCCAAAACCAATAAAACCTAAGGTGGTTGCCGGGGCTTGTTACAGTCCGTAGCAATACCAGGGTTTGAAAAAGAAAGGAAAAAGGAAAAAGAAAACACCAAGTATATCGTAGCAGTCATGTTTAGAGTAGTCCCAAAAAGAAGAGTGTCCCTTACGCCAGCAGCCAGGCCGTGTAAGAAAAATACGAAGGACCAAAGGAAACGATTATCACAAGCCAGGCGGAGAATCCTCATTCACGCTGTCATGCTCTCCGGCAGGCAAGCAGATGACGGTAGTAGAAGAACTATTGAGGCAGCATGTCTCGCAGCTCCTCATCGGTGAGGCGGATCTCGTGAACGGGCTCTCGTCGGTTCTCGAGGGGAACGTAGTCGCAGTCGAGGTAGGAAGGGAGAAATATTTCTGTTGGTTGTACAGTGCGGTTAGTGGCTGTGGACGGGGAAAGTCGGGTATTCGGTTGGGCCACTGTACCAGGGTTCCAGTCGAAGCCTTGGGAGGAGGAGAGGTATGTAATCTGAGAAATGGTCAGTAAAAAGCGTTCAAAATTCTGTGGATAGGCCGAGTCGAACAAGTCGTGGAGGACCATCAGGGTCACCAATGTTAATCACAGTCGTCTCCTCTTTGGAGAGTGCTGTGCCTATCACCGCAACCATTAGCCAACTTTGCCGAGTTTGGGGGGGTGGAAAGAGAAAGAAAAAAAGGCGTCAAAGACAGAAGAACCATCATGGAAACCTCTAGATTGCGGCAAAGAAAAAAAACAATATTTTACAACATGTAGACATACTCAGTAGACTCGCTCGGCGGCCATGGACTGGATTCGTAGCCGATGACGGAGTGGATGCGGCAGATGACGGTGAATCTGAGTACGAGCTGGCCGAGGAGCTGGACATGGCTTTGGGGGTGCAGAGGCCGTCGTTATTTCGTCGAGTGGGAATGGCGATGGACGAAGACATGATGACTTTGGTGAGATACAGGCCCAAAAAAAATTCCCCGTAGAAAAAAGTGCTGTAAAGCTTGGAAGGATGAAGGTAGTTGAGAAGTTGGAGGTCGAGAGTTTGTTACTAGACAGCTTGGTGGCTTTGGGTTGGCTCAGAAAGCCCCGCTGTTGCGTAGAGGACTAGAGGGTGACTGGGATCCGACACCCAGTAGCGCCTAGGTACTAAACGTGCTAAAAAGGCAGTGTACCAGCCCAAGACAGGGGACTAGGTAGGCTCAGGTGACGGATGGGTCTAGTGCGAAAGCACGGAGAGAGGAGAATAGTTGGTGAGACGTGGGAAACGGAGGCACGGAAGCGATGGAAAGAGAGGAGACGGGGCCGTCAGAGGCAAGTCGAAGATGTTGCTTTTGTACGATTGTGGTGGATGTTTGCTCTGAGAGGATGACAAGAGGAGGAGGTTGAGAGTTTAGGCAGCTGGGCAAAGTGACTGGGCTATGGGATGCTGGTGGCCACCAATCTCCACCTGCATTGCAGTGCATTGCAACCCGGGCATAGTAGCAAAGGAGGTAGGTACCTTCGTAGTGAGAGGTACCTATGAGCTCGGGTTAGTACAAGGTTTGCGTGGCTTGTGTATCAAGGCACTATTTGGTGCACGTTGGTGGCTCTCAGCCTTGATACAGGTAGGTGTTACATAAGTAGGTAGGTTGGTAGGCACGTAGAAGCGCCAGTGGAAGATGGCTTGTGAGGCTGGGATGGGTCTCTTTTTGAGGCAGTTTGAGGCGGCGTCGTGACGTGCAAGAGCTCAACGTAGTATGTACACCTCCGCTTGCACTTTATCAAAAAAGAAAAAAAAAAAAAAGAAGAAAAAAAAAACAGCTCGCAGTGGTTTATCCATCTCTTTCTCGTCGCTTTGCTAAATGAACTGGTGGTTGCGATAACAGTCACCACGCCGTCCTTGGTACTTGTCAGACTTCAAACCAGTCAGACGCAATCAGGGTCGCCGCAATGAGACCCGTTGGCTAGTGGGGCAGCATGCAGGTCTCCACGATTTATAGGTACCGCTCCCCCAAGTTTCCACCAAAGGGTACTTTACATCGCAATGTCACTGATCACTGATCGGAAGGTGGGTGGTTAGTGTGCAGGCTTGCAGGCTTGCCGACTAGAGGCAATGGGGTAACCTGAAATGGTAGTACTACTGTAGAAACACCCAAACTCCCTACTAGTAACAACCAGTAAACAAACATTGTGATAGTAATACTTTGTACATATTATACAACCTACCGCGGAGGTCGGCCCAGTCAAGAAGATAGATAAAAAAAAAATAAAAAAAAAGCATTTCTTTTTTTTCTTCTCGTTTTTCCGTATTAGTCGACGCCAAGAAGGAAATGCCCATGATACGCCGCCTTGCTTGTCACTATCACCACCCACCCCTCTGTCTCAACTCGCTGTCCGGGAAGCTACCTAGTTATACAGGCAGTTGCAAATAAAAAGAAGTAGGTAGTTTGCTATTGCACCTCGTAAAAGCGGCCTAGACTCGAAACCCCACTGTTCACAAGAAAACAACAGCAACACCTTGACACTCGAGAAAACAATGCCCGTTTCAACCAAGATATCCCCATTAACTGAAACCCATCTACATAAGTAGTAATCTACCTCTTCCATCTAGTGCATGTGATTCAGCGCCGCTAAATTCGCCCGTCGTTTAATCTTGCTCAGCTCCTCCCGCCTCTGTACCCAACCCGTCCCTTGCAACCGCAGCTGCGCCGTCGCGTTCGCAAGATTCAAACCAAGCACCCTTTCCACATACTTGGGCAGCTCCGTGTTATCGCGGATACCGCCAATCAACGCCCGCATCCCGCTCATCCGCTTGCTGCCGGCTGCCGCTCCGTACAGGTTCACGTCGACGCTGGTGTGGCCCGTCGTCGACCAGTCGATGCGCGCCCTCGCCGCCAGCTCATTGCCCATGGCCACAATGAGCGCGTCGCTGCCGCTCTTCTTGAACTTGGCCAGCATCGCATCGAACTTCTCCTCCGTGACGTTGCCGAGGCCGTACTGAGGCAGCAGCTCGCCGCGAAAGTAACGGGTTGCGTCGTTGCCCTTGTACTTCCCCAGGAGATCGACGAGGAACTCACTCGTCCGCGCGGCCTCGGCCAGGGGACGCGGGTCCCATTTCCCGGGAAGTGTGAGGCCACCCGTCTCGTGGTCGGCGGCGGATATGAGCTGCGTGTCCGGGTGCGCGGCCACATAGTCGGCGAGGTACGCCATGACCTCGTTGTACATGAGGATGTCGTGGATGTGACCCGGCGCATCGTTGGAGTGCCCGGCGTGATCGATGCGCGAGGCTTCAATCATGATGAAATATCCTTGCTGTCCACCCTTGGAGCCTTCTTCCAGCGACGCCAGCGCAACCTTTGTCATGTCCAGCAGCGACGGCTCCTTGCTCTCATCGCGATCCAGCTCATACGCCATGTGGCTGTTGGCAAACAGGCCAAGAAAGGGCAGAGGAATTTTAGCCCCTGAAATGGCTCTGTCAAAGGCGACACGATCGTCCGCGTACTTGTAGCCCTTACCCTTGGCCCATGTAATGAGGTCGACGTCGTCGGTGCGCTTACCGCCATCTTTTGTTGTGAGATACTGTCGACGGCCACCGCCGAGGATGAGATCAAGGTAGGGGCCAAGGGGGTGCATGTAGCCAATCTGCTGCGCCGCAATCTCGTTTTCTGAGTTGCGGTCGAGAACGTGCGAGCAGTAGCACGCTGGTGTAGCGTGCGTGATGCGCGATGTTGCGATCAACCCAGTCTTGAAACCACTGAGATGGGCGGCCTCGAGAATAGAACCGACAAGCTGGCCATCTTCGTCCACAGCAATGGCTAGAAAAAATAGTGAGATGAAGCGCCATTTACATTACACCCGATTGTTGTAGAAACATACCGCCGTTGTATGTCTTGATGCCGCAGGCAAAGGCAGTTGCAGAGGCTGCTGAGTCGGTAACAAGGTTGTCAGCCGCCTGTGTGCGAACTGTTCCAATAGACTATATAATCAGTCAGCATTTGATCAAGTAGTGGGCGTTTCATGTACGCTGCCCACCATGTTGTCGACACCAATCATGGCAGAGTTTGGTCGGCCAGGCGAGCTCTTGCCAGAGATGATGCTTTCATAATAGCGTGCCAAGGTCTGTGAGGTTGGACCATAGCCATCCGGCACAACGTAGATGAAGCTACGGGCCCGTGGAGTGCAGGTTGCATTGACCAGTGAGCCGAATACGGCCAGGACTCCCACAACTGCGGCGGCAGAGGAACGGTACAACATGGTGGCAACTGAATTCCAGATTCAAATATGTGTCAGACAACGATTGGAATCAAAGTTCCGAAAGGGCGGTTGTGGTGACTACTTGACTCATTTCTCAATTTTTATATCTTGTAGCCTTTCTCTGGCGGAATCCCACTCGTCTTGGCGAGCCAAGACGCTCTACAGCCTGGTGGACGACTATTTACATTGATTGGCAGTTATTCTGTAGCAGTTGCAAGTCTTTATGGAGCATTGACTGACATTATACCGAGTATTTGAGGCAGGTGCTTTGTTGGGACCCGTAGACGAGCTGCGTTTACCCGCTAATGTGGAGGATGGTATGGCGAGCCAATGCTGCTGGAGCGGGCTGTATTATAGTAGAGAAACGCTTGGTTCTGCAGAGAAGGTACACGTGTTGGACTGCTTGTACGGTCTGGGAGCGTCGAAATAAAAAGGCCAATGGCCTGGTCACTTTTTACTTGGCTGCTTTTTATGGCGATAGTTGTGGCCGCGACAGACAGCACAAGATACTAGCAGACGTCCAGAAATGTCAATATTAAATCGAGATTTGATATTTAGCTACTATAAATTAGATGAGATAAAGGTATGGATTGAAAGTAACAGCTGTGAAACGATTCTCCAAATCCGTTGATCTGAAGGCAAACACTCCGTGAAGGGTTGACCTTGCATAGTACTTACTGTGTTAACTTTAACTTCCAGGGACAAGCTTCTTTCTCTGGATTGGCTCTAACAACTATTCTCAGTAGCATTGCCCAGAAAATGTTACGCTGAACACTGAATGCCAAGATGTCATGGGCCGCTGCGATCCGCCCGCACCATAACACGGCACCACGTGTGTCTTGGCAAAACAAACACAGCACCTACCATGTAGCGCTTCTACTACACAATGCAGGTTCAAGTACTCATTTACCCAAATTGAACACTGGCTTTCTTGGCGACAGTGTTCTGCTTCCTGCCAATTAGGACTTGGTCAGCAAATCTGATCATTCTTAGCCTCAGAGATGTCTTTGAAAGCAGGAATGACGGACGATGCGATAAAGGAGCAGATTCAGACGCAAAGACAAGCAGTATCATGTTTAGTAGCTTCTGATAACCTAATTTCGGTTAGTAAAATTTCCCTGTAACATGTTTTTATCGCGTAGGCTGTGGTGTCTGCGGGCTTGCCTTATCCTGCGGCCTGTTGACGGGGTCTGCGAGTGTGCCACGACGGTAGATTGATTGTGTCAATTCGGTCAAGTAAATAGCCAGACTGATATTCAGAGAGACTTTCAGTTGTTTCTACATGTACCATCCTGTTTTGCATGTCCTCTTCCATCTTAATGCTTATATCGTACCATGACTGCTCGGCATGCGGGTGTGATGAAGAGGAAGAAAAAAAATTAAAATTGAAAAAAAAAAAATTGTTAAAGATGCTAGTAGAGGTTGAAATAAATACGGCTTTCAGGGCGGCATTAATATGCTGGCCTTCTCAATGTTTGGCGTAGAATCGGCGTTCTGTTTCGACTGCCAACGCGGCCTGACCTGTTTGAGGCCCAATGCTCGACTGGTAATGTTACGCTGTCAATGAGCTGGGCGCCGGGGGAAACCGGCTAAAATTACACTTTGCGGTTCTTCTAATGGGCGACTGAAGCTGGTGAAAATACATGCAAAGACTTGGATACCGTGGAAGCATGGAAGCGAATTTACGTCCCTGCGTTGGCCCGCACTAATTGGCTTGGGAGGGCGTTTACTAGTGTGATCGGCATACGGGGCAATGATTTTCTCAAGTCTGGGCGGCTTACTTGTTTGGCAAATGATGTTGCGGAAGGGAAACCAGAATGGTAAATGTTGGGGCTGAGAGTTTACAGCCACTGCTCAAGCTACTTGTGTATCATTATCAATATGCTAAATAAATGCGAACTATTTTACCCAAGTTACGCGGGCATACCTACTCCTTACACGTGCAGTAGCATTGCCGATGTAAGTGTGGCAATGTAAATAATTGCAAAGACCAAAAACTGCAATTGAATCCTAGATGGACATCTTTAGGTGCCGGTTAACCGCCAAGACTTTGATTTAGATTGATGGCGCACATCGCCGTCCTTTGTGTTCGCCGCCACAATATGCAGGTACGGGAAGAGTGGATAACCCGTGGCTGTGGCTATGGCTGTGGCTGTGGCCATGAAATGTATCACGTGATGTAGATTACCTTAGTCAGCCTCTGGTCACGATGGCTGCGTAGCTCTTGGACGCCTAGCCAGGATCAGGCTTGTCGCCAGCAGAGCATAGCTTACCCTTTGGTTACGCATCCTCTCACCTCACCATCGCTGCTTCCAATTTAACTGCCGAGCCCTTGCAACACCGCCACAGCTGAGCTTGTTTACAGACGAACTTACAGGCACTCTCCGCATTGTATAGTCAACCGCATCATTACACAACCCGCCGCAGCCAGCAGTCACCATGGGCGACGTCGCAGTCGAGAGCGCCCACGCGCCAGCTCATAAGAAGGCCGCGCCTTCAATAATCCCAACCATTGACCACTTTGAGGGTCTTTCGACCGAAGGGGGAGACGATTATGCCACACTGAAGAAGCTTCAGAGACAATTAGAGTATGTCGGCCTCTGTGTCGCCAGGGTGGTTCCGTTTGGAGTTTCAAGTGGCAATATGCTGACCTGACGCAGATACATTCAACTACAGGAAGAGTACATCAAGGATGAGCAAAGGTTTGCGTCGACCCGCAACCCGTACTAGGATGCAATCTGACAACCAGCAGGAGTCTGAAGCGCGAGCTCGTTCGTGCCCAGGAAGAGATCAAGAGAATCCAGAGTGTGCCGCTGGTTATCGGCCAGTTCATGGAAGCAATCGACCAAAAGTACGTCGTTGCCATGACAGAATTTAATTCAGCAGCATCATTAACTTGATACAGTACCGGTATTGTGCAATCCAGCACCGGTAACAACTACGTCGTCCGTATCCTTTCCACCCTCGACCGCGAACAGCTCAAACCCTCGTCCTCAGTCGCCCTCCATAGACACTCCAATGCACTTGTCGACATTCTGCCCCCAGAGGCCGACTCCTCCATCGCCATGCTCGGCGCCGACGAGAAGCCCGACGTAACGTACGCAGACGTCGGTGGACTTGACATGCAGAAGCAGGAGATTCGCGAGGCCGTCGAGCTGCCCTTGACGCACTTTGACCTCTACAAGCAGATCGGTATCGACCCCCCGCGTGGTGTCCTGCTCTACGGCCCCCCCGGTACCGGAAAGACCATGCTGGTCAAGGCCGTCGCCAACTCGACAACGGCGAGCTTCATCCGCGTCGTAGGCTCCGAGTTTGTGCAAAAGTACCTCGGTGAAGGCCCCCGCATGGTCCGCGACGTCTTCCGCATGGCCCGCGAGAACTCGCCCTCCATCATCTTCATTGACGAGATCGACGCCATTGCTACGAAGCGCTTCGACGCTCAGACAGGTGCCGATCGCGAAGTTCAGCGTATTCTGCTCGAGCTTCTGAATCAAATGGACGGTTTCGACCAGACCTCAAACGTCAAGGTTATCATGGCCACGAACCGCGCCGACACCCTCGACCCCGCGCTGCTGCGTCCTGGTCGCCTGGACCGCAAAATCGAGTTCCCCTCGCTGCGTGATCGCCGCGAGCGCCGCCTCATCTTTAGCACCATTGCCGGCAAGATGAGCCTGGCGCCCGAGGTGGACCTCGACAGCCTCATTGTGCGCAACGATCCCCTGTCTGGTGCCATTATTGCGGCTATTATGCAGGAAGCTGGTCTGCGTGCGGTACGCAAGAATAGGTACAACATCATTCAGAGCGATTTGGAGGACGCCTACTCGAGTCAAGTCAAGGGTACGAGCGAGGACAACAAGTTTGACTTCTACAAATAAGCCTATTTGTCTTACAGCCGTGCGGGAGTCGGGCAGTTGGGGAATCGTGGGTGGCATCGGGATTGTATCACATATAAACCTAGTGTAAAATCACAATATAGAAGATTTTATGACCATACCAATCTCACTGTATGACTTTTCGCGATGCTATGAGAGTTCGTATCGTTGAAATGATCATAAGAAATGTCTCAAATTCTGAATTAGGTGTGACATAATTCTATAGAAGGTGTCATAGATGTGGCACGGGCTCTTTCCGGCTGTGAGTTTGGTCAATTTGCTGGAAGGCGGCTCATATTTGTAAACCTACGTTGGGAAGAGACAGTGATGAGGGCGAGGGTGTTCTCAGGCAATGGGATGATTCAAAGTTGTTGGCTCATACTCCTTTGTTTTAGTTTAGGTCTGGGACTCACTTTATCCTCTCTTTCCTTTCCTTTCCTTTTCCCATTCCTTTTCTCTAAGAATGATAATGACTACATGTCATGCTTTACTCCGTCTTACAGAGACCCGTCGGTAACTAGACACACTGCCACTGGCTTTCAAGTTTTCCTAGGCAGAAAACTGCATTACATCTACCCCTATCTCATTAACCACTGTAAAAGCAAAGGAGAGAAGGGGAAAAAAGAGCATGCGGCTGATGAAATACAACATCATCCACCCGCAGAACTTGAGCGACACTACAATGGTCCACACGGTATTACCCGGGATCTTCACTGTCTTCCCAAACAGGCAATTGCCTTGAGCGACTGGGCCGTCATGAAAACTAAACGGGGCTATACAGTACGCCATCAGTCAGTTGTAGCTGACAGCATCATAAAACTTTTATTCCATCCGGTCCAAAGTCTCTAGTTTTGGATCACTATATCCAGTATTTTGTATAAATAAATCCATAGCGTGTGCTATCCCATTCTATCATTCCAAGAAAAAGGAGGCAAGGGAAAGTCCTTCATATCATAAATACAACTCCCGTTCAAGTCAATCCAACATGGCTTTCATGACAATGACATCAGGTGAAAGGTTAAAAGGTATAAAACAGAGCCAGGCCTCCAGGCTGTCCGGAGGCGCAGTACAGAGACACAGACTGCTCTCCGTTAACTAATTAGAGGGTTAGTTGCAAGCAGTGCCCGACTGCTGTAGCAAATGAGAAGAATAAGAAAAAAACGCCGGCTTTGCCATGCAAATACAAAAAAAAAGTAGAAACGAAGAGAAAAGTGCTACATCAAAGAGGCTGGATATAAAATTAAGAATTGAGCGTCACGCCGACCTCAAACAGCAGCTGGACAAAGCGTTTATGAAGCTCGATGAAAAAGTCGGGTTGGCCAGCGAGCTCCGCCAGGCCACGGGCCTTTAGCGACGAGGCGCTGCCTGTACCACCCATCCGCCGCGTGAAGCCACTACCGCCGCTGAGAAAACTGCTTGCGCTACGGTCGACAGCAGTTGAGGATTCAAAAGCAGACTGCGTGGGCTGTAATGGTGACATCTCTGCCGACCCTTGGCTACCGCTTGTGCTGCCGGCCTGGAAAGGGTCAGCTACACGCTCTGCCTCTGCGTCTACTAGCTGTTGAATCCATCCCGCAAGATCGCGAAAGGCATTTGAAATAACAGAAAACGTCTTCATGGCCAGGCGCTCCTTGTGTGTGCTGAGAGCCAAGAAAGCATAGACTCGCTTGTGACCACGAGCATGTATATCCGGAATGCGAAATATGTAGGCTGTTGTATACCCAGCAAGTGCATCACCAAAGAAAATAGGCCCACCAGTGGCAGCAGAGCCAGCACTCTGAGTAGTCACAAAAGCCGGCGTGGTATTAAGTTGTGGCGATAAACTGGGGGTTGACGTTGCTGGGGCTCGCGGCAGTGTCTCGAAGGACAGGGCCCTCAAACAAGATGCGCGAATAAGCGAAAAGGAGTTTCCGAGCACTGGCTCATGAGTCGATGTGTAATCAATGTAGTGGACATGAAACGAAGCTCGGTCCGAGGTTGTAGAAGTGCTTGAGCATGAGGTAGTGCGGGAGCTGCCGGGTTGAGCCGGGGTGCGGGTTCGAGGGCGCCGCGGTACATCCCGATCTCCATCCGTATCGCTAGAACACTGGGAACGGGGAGATCCTGCGCGGGCGGGGGAGCCATAGACTCGCTCAGCTGGTGCCCGGGTTCGCAGTGTTGGCATGCTGTCATCAGCGTCTTGCGATGAATTTTGGCGACGGGGGAGTGTCATGGCACAGTTATCACACGGCCCTTGCTTCTTTGTCACCGTCTCGTCATATGTGCGGCGAAAGTTGGAATCGCGACCCAAATTTTGGTATACTGAGCGTGGGCTGTCTGGAGGCGTGTCCAAAACCGGGCTGGAAGAGACTGAGTTGGCAGTGGATGAGCGTAAGACAGGACGGCGAGATTTGCAGTCTTGGTCGGTAGCTGCAAGAGAGCCTGCGCGAGAGCCTCTCGTGGGAACAGCATCCTGCAGGTCAGCTGTCGCTGGTGTAGAGCGTGGAGGAGAATTATTCTTTGCGGGCTCTTCAAAGCAAGTAGAGCAGGGTCTCGGGAGCCCTTCTGTAACCATGAGCGGAGTTGGTCCATGATGGTCACAGTAGTGAGCGAGGCAGAGCTGTAAAAGAGACATTAGTCAACCAATAATAGAGGACAGTTGGTGCAAAGCGAAATGCGTATAAGTGAGGCAGCAGTGATACGATGGGTGAGTTTGGACATGACTGTTGCCAAGATGATCTCTAAGACGAACAAAGTATGAAACCGCTGGGTGAGATACGGGCTAACGGAGCGACCGGGAAGAGTAATATACAGAGGCAGGATGCATTACAAGGTGGTGGGAGAGCCGGGAGTGATGGGCAGAGGAGAGCATGACACTCGACAAATCGGGCTGGGACCTGGGACAAAGGGGTGTGCTAAAAAGGGCCGAGTGAATTTAGAGGCAGACGGGAGAGATGGACGGGTAAGAGATGCATGCTGTTGGGCGCCAGGACCAAGCAGAGGCGAATCAACCAAGACGTTGATGAGGAAGCGGTGTGAGCTGCGGAATAGGCAGGCCGGTTGCAAGACAGCTTAGTGTCTGGCGGGCGGGCGGGCAGGCTTATTCCAAGAGGGTGTGAACGGCGTCCGACGAGTGAGCGGGAGAGTCAAGGACACAGGCATCGGGCCACTGGCAAGTTGCCTCGTGCTGAGCAAGGATGGTGCGCACAGGGAGGCAGGCCAAGTCAGAAGAGGTGGGCCAGAAAAAGGGCTGAAAGGCTGCCAGCAGAGACCTCTGCGTCAGAGTGCTTGCAAGCATGTGGCTTGGACAGGGCAGGAGCAATGGGCGAGAAAGAGCAAGGCTGCGGTAGAGTTGGCCATCGCACTGGTGGCCATGGCTGTGCCAGCGTTGTCGGGGTTCGGTGTGGTGTCCAGTTTTGTGTTGCTCGTGTTTGCTTCATGGGCAGATGCAGGAATGAGGGATGTCGGTCGCAAACAGGCGGTGGGCTTTTGCGCTCTGCTTGGAAGGGAAAAGAAAGGAAAAACAAAACTATGGTGTGAATGGACTTACAATATAGGTCATGGCTGGAATAGGTGCGTTTAGATGCAGCTGGACAACGTCTCAGAAAGTATGACGGCCGGACAAGTTTTGGGTAGACATGCGTTGCACAGCAGTGCAGATGACGACGCCCGTAACAAGCCTCCCAGAATAGAATGCAATGCGCGGCAAGTTACAAGGCAGCGCGTGCCGTCACGATCGCAAAAATAGTATCAAGAGCGAACTAGGTTGGCCGGTGCTCGTGTCGCACAATAGTAAGAAGGCCAGTTGGTGTTTGCTGTGTCAGGAAGGTGCGACTACGGGGAGATGACCGGAGGTTGGTCCGCAGTCGGCAATCGGTGGGATTGGACGGCGGCGGTGGGTGGTCAGTGAAAGGCAAGTTGAAGGTCGGTACCAGCAAATAGCATGCAGTTGCACCGGTTGCAGCAGTCGCAACAGTGCCAGAGAGACGCCGTGAGCACGTGTAAAAAGTATCCAACTGCAGAACCAGCCAACAGTTTTGGAGAAGGCAAAAAGGTGGACAGCCTGCTTTGTAGGTTCACTGTGCTAGGCTGGAAAATTAAACGTAATGGGGTGGTGGCGCGGAGGCAGTTGCGGACCAAAGTCCAAATTTTGACACGTCCAAGTTGCTTGATGAGGGGGGGCAAACAATCGCTCGGAAGCACGGGTAGGCTTCTATTTTCTTTTCGTCGTGGTGGTCTTCGGGGTAGCTCTTGAAACAGACACAGCGGCTCGGACAAGCTAGATGGATGGAAAGGTAAATGTTACCAGGTGTCCGGGTACGGGCGGAAAGCTCGGAAAGCTAAAACCAGGCGGCAAAAGCACCAGGAGCAGCTTCTTGAAGTTTTCCTGGCTGTCAACCCCAGTATTAGCAATAGCTTGTGTCAATTCCTTCCCGTACGCCCTGCCGCTTATTAGGGAAGAAGCAGGACAAGGTTCAGTTGTTTTGGGGTTTCCCAAGCTTATCATGCAGACTAGGGTTGCAAACGCAAGGCGTGCAGGGGTATGTATTTACGTACCAGCAGAACCAGGGATATGGGTGAATGGCACTCCGTTGCAAGCCAACAAGTGAGCCGCAGAGAGACAGCAAATAAAGAGGGCCAGGAGAAAGCTTGGTCCCAGGGGCAATGACACGGACCAGACGCAGGTGGTTGGCGGAATAATACCAAATATGGAATAATAAATAAAATGAAATAGAAAAGAGGGAAGAGAAATAGAAGCTTATTGTCAGACACGGTCGAAGCTTCTACGGGGTAGGTACAGTCGGTCCTTGGTGAGACACGGCTGGGGTAGACAGGAAGCATGTACTGGTTAGGTCGTAGGTGCACCACCACAACGACGGCGGCTTTCTTGTCCACGCAGTGTGGCGTCGGCGAAACAGGGAATAGTTTGCGTTGTAAGACAGAACAACAATGGAGTAAAATGTATGGAAGAGATGACTGATGATGGATTGATGGATTAAATTGATGGCGTACAGCTGGGGAAAGAGGTGGGAAAGAAGAGAGAAAGTCAAACGGTGAGCGAGTGGTGAATGCAAACTCCCAACCTAATTTTTAGCTGGCCAGCCGGCGGCAGATGGCAAATGGGCCACTGGCAGTTGGTGGGCATCGAAATTGCCGAAGGAGCAAAAAGAAGAAAGAGGCTACAGTCCCAGTCCCTATAACAGCTTGGGGTTGTCAGCAATAGCCCATAGATCCCACCGCGAACCCGCTAAAGGCCCACTGCCGGCAGCCGCCGCAGCGTGCCAGTTGCTGGTACAAGGCGCGGCGGCCCCTCTATGTACAGCGGAGGTCCACCTGCTGGCCGGATGCCGACATTGGTTGGCAATAGTTGTTTGAGCTGGTATTTATCTGCCAGTCTGGTTAATACTACGACGTGTTGAATATGTTGCACCCTGGCAGGGCTGCAAGCCATCTTCAATAAGCTAACGCCTTGCCACGTGTAGCCATTCAAGCCAAAAATAAACAAATAAACCATTTACGCTTCTATTTACGACTCGTTCAACTGCCTGATGGGGAAGTACTTGGTACTGGCAGTTCTTGTTCAGAGCCTAACTAGTTACACCTACCTACCTAAGTAGTAGGTGTGAGATGTACTTTTGAGGACTCCCCCAATTTCCCGGCGGCGCTAGAAGTACCTGTGGAACATTCTGCCAGTTTTTAAATCAACCAAGGAATTCCTGTCGTTTATAAATGTGAATCTGGAAATGCGAGTAGCTAGCTATTGACATATCTTGCTGCCTGGTTCATGTCTCTCCACTCTCTTTACACATTTTGGGCTTCATGTCATTCTACCGAGTGATTGAAAGCTGCGGATGGTAATCTGCATCATGGCTTTGGACAAGTATTTGATGAGCAAGTCACCCGGTAAGGCCCGGAAAAGCCACAACCCAGAAAAGCAAATCCTTGTCAAAGACATCATGGGCCATGGCCAACGATTAATATACCTGGCACCTGGTAACTGCAAGGACCGACCCAACATGCTCCACTGCGTTTTAACCGGGCAAATAGCATTACACCTATTAGACTATCGCAAATGTACAAGCCGGTTGACCATTTGCGCCTTTTTCCTTTCTTTCATTTCCCCATTCACTCATTTTCCGTCGGATGCTAAATGTCTCGCCCAACCTGAAGGCACCTCAAACTCTACTTTCCCATTCTCCCATTCCCGCCGAGTACTAACCGGTCCACTCCATAGACTCCACGGCAATAAAAATGAGCCGCTACATCAGCCAGACACTTACTTGCTCCAGTGCCGGTCCGTCGCGCGATGTTGCCTAGGCTCCTGCTGCTTCAGGCTAGCTAAACACATGCTGAAGCTGAAGCTTCTAGAACATCCTAGTACACCTTGTCCCGCACCGGTTTCCACCCTGTATCCCGCAAATTAAATGCGGCTTTTTACCTTTCTTGCTTGGCTTTTGCAAGCCCAAACAGATTCCACGCGAGCTTGTACCCTTGCCCCTGTGGGCTCTTCCCCTGTCTCGCCATCCCTGCAAATCCATGTGCCAGTGACATCGCTCAAAATCCAGGCATTGCCTATTCAAATTGTTAACAGAATATCCTTGCAAGGAACAAGACGACTGGGCACCAATGCCAGCGAAATGCGATTTAAAAAAAATACATGCCTGTAAACGAATGGAATCATCTGCATGAGAAAAACAAACTGTGGCAGTTGCACTATTCTGTATGTTCTCATTAATCGCTCAGCATGTATGCATCATTTTACAGGCAACATCGAAAACCCTTGGTGACGGCCAGTTTCACACGCCATTGGTTTCTATTTCTGTTCCATCCCTATTCTTTAATGCAGTCTACCGCTCGCTGGTGCATGCCTCGTTTACCCTGTGCTATGGCTCTAGGGCTTGCAGGCACGCTTGTATCCGGAGTATCAGATTCTAGTTGATGATAGGTCACATCCCAAAACGGCGAACTGGCTCCTGACATGTCCTCGGCGTTCCCATTCATTCCCTCCAGTCGTTTCTGTAGCTTCCACTGATGCCGTCTGCGCTACTGCTTTTTGCCTCGCTGTGTCTTGTGTCGTTGTGATACGCGTTGCAGCAGCAGGCCAGCCCATTGTATAACTGCGTTTCACTGCATCGTTGATGACAACCCCCAGAGCCAGCGCAACATCTCTGGCCACACTGTTTCCAATGATCCTCCACTGCACAGTCGTGGAGCCCAAGACAATCTCTTCGTCACGGAACCCTTGAGCGCGCTTCGCCTCGAGAATGGTTAGACACCGGTTCTCATCCCAATGAAGCAAATTCCCTGCCTTTGCGTCACCCGGTAATGCGTTTGTCACAATCGTTGCCAACGGCAAGTTTGGATGCTGCCTGCCGTAGGCATTGGACTGTGGCCCTGTCCGCAGCGAGGGTTTGTCTGCTGCGCCGTCTCTATTCGGCCCAGAAAATAAATCGCGCTCAGATTTGGTCAGCACTCCTCACCCTGCCGCGCGAACCTCGCCATTGCAATTCCCGTACCAGGCCTTTGCAAAATTCATTCCAAAAGGGAACTTGGGAATCAGCCTCACTCTGGTCCGCATCGTGTTTGTATTCTCACACGATACGACTCGGTGGTCTGGATAGGGGACACAGATGTCTGGCTTCCCATCGTATACCTTCGGTAAATCCTTTGTAGCTTGTGAAGCACTCGTGTATTGAAATGGAGTTGCCATGGCCATCTCCCTCTTTGCCATGAACTCTCCCGTGGATAACTTGCCAAGACTAAGATTCTTCACGCCTAGCTGATGAGAGTGCGTCTGGAGCGGTCTCTCCGGGAGGATGAAGCCAGGTGCTGCGAACATGATGAAGACACGTGAACGAGTCTGTGGCGAGCCGCAGGACAGAGCATCCAGAAGGAAGAGTCGGGCCTGAAAACCCATGCCCACTAGAGCGCACATCAACTGACTGAATACGTCCTCGTCCCTGCCGTCATGCTTCTTGATTATCCCCACCACATTTTCCAGTACGCCGTATTTTGGCCGATATACATCGACGCATGATGCAAATGCTGCTACCAGCGACTGATTCTTCCTCTGCGCATCTGTTGTCTTGTCGTTTGTTAGCGATGAAAAGCCCGGGCATGGGCTGCCCCCGGAAATAAAGTCAACCTCTCCAATCCGAGGGATGTTATCAGCAAAGTGTCCTTGTATGGCCCGTATCTGAAATTCGTCGATGGATCCCAGAAACGGCGCAACTTGTTCTGGTACATCGGTATTGGCCATGTAGGCGTGCAATGCCGTTGAATCTATGTCGTTGGCCCATCGCATTTCCACTGAGCCCGCTTCCGCAAGACCTCGTCCGAAATTCCCTCCACCACAAAACAGATCAAGACCCCGGAGTTTCGGTAGACTTCTCTCATACGGGTCATACCCCTGATTTAATGACGGTGGAGCTTGCTGTAGCGGAACAAAGACAGCACAGCCATTGGCCAATTCCTTTTGATGCGTCAAGAAGAAGAAGGCTCCAGTGCCATCACGGTCATATGGGCATGGTACCTGCTCCGTCACGTGAAACCATCTAACATGGCAACGGCTGACAATGCGTGACGCTGCAATTTGAACTAGATCTTTTGAATATACAACTTCGTTTTGCCTGGCGTTGCTCCCGGCCGGATCAGCCATGCTGCGGCGCAAGAGCTTACGAAATGTGAACAGAGCTCTATCGGAGCCAGATCTAGTATCAAAGATCTCACAGGGCTCGCAAATCTGTGAGTTTTTTGTTATGTGCACCAGTACCGTATCCCCTGGCCCGTATCTGGTCTCTTGATCAGCCAAAGAACAGCTATTGTGAGAACAGCTGAAATGCGTTTCCCTCAAAGTAACCCATATCTTTTCGTCCACTAGATATGCTTGACGACAGAAGAATTCTTCAGTAGTATCCGGCATGCCTCCAAAGTCAACTTGATGGACTCCTACAACCTCGTCTTCTCGTATCTTGACTAGTTCTGTGCAGGAACAGTGATCCGACAGAAAGAGCTCGTTGGTCCACGGGTATCTCATCAGAGCACACAATGTATCCACAGGGCGGTAGTACCAAATGACTTCAAAGTGACGCTGTCCTTCGCTGTCGACCGATACACTTTGGACCAGGGCAAACCATATGTCAACATACTGATCGTCTTTTCCGTTTTCTTTGGTCCATGCTGTGCCAGACTCGGCCGTGTCACGAATCGTTGAAATAGTATCCCCTGGCCTAATGCAACCATCCTGCAGCGTTTCGTTTTGGGTTGAAATAAATGGTAAACGCAAAAACGAACGCCGCCCCTTCAGTTCTGATTGAAGGCGGCTGCTAACAGCGCTGAAGCTGACTGGTTTCAGCTTGCTTCCAAATGGCAAGTGGCTGAAGCAGCCGTAAATGTAGTCAGTGACAATGGTTGGAGAGTTTTCTGGGTTCAGAGAATATGGGATATAGTATGTATAATGTAATATCTGCGCCCATAAGTGATGATATTTGGTCCGTTTGTCCTTAAGCGTTCCGACGCATTCCTTGTACAAAAACGCGATGTTGGAGTTCACAGCGGATCGATAGTCTTGACGAGGGTACTTTTCCATCCAACGCCGAAGACTGGAAAGATTCAAGGACGATGAGTAAATGGAGAGTAGCCAGTCTGCAAAATGATTTCGAAAGTGGTGAATAGTGACTGGGTCTCGGCTGGTATGCATTGCCGAGAGATAATCAACCACGTGTTTGGCGAGATCAGCAACCCAGAGAAATGGTTCAAAGAACCGCTTGTATTCTGCAGCAGGCTCCCCGAGCTTGTAGAACACGTCTCTGTTTGCATTGTATTTTGACTGAACCCAAATCTTGTCCTTTGTCTCGCCCGTGGACTCCTGGCCGTAGTTTCTAATAGGAAGCGCGGATATGGGGACTCGCTGTACATAAATTTTTTGATCTCTGCTCGAAAGAACACCATTAAAGTAGAGGGGGGGACTACTCGATCCGGTTTCGAGACAGTTCAGGGATCGCATCTCTTGCTGGTAGATTTTTGTGTCGCAATACACCACAAAGTCGTTGAGTTGTAGTTCGAAAAAGTCGTTATTATTACACCGTATAGGAAGCAGTAGTTTGACAGCATCATTCTCGGACATTAAAGGGTACGGCGGTTCAAATGGCTCGTATACTGACTTCGGACTGACAAGCACGCATTGTGGGACTTCGATGCAGAGGGGCATTGAGCATGCAACCTCGTCAGTCTCAGACTCGTCGCCTGAGCTGAAAAAGGAGTAAATTTGATCGCACTCAGTTTGAGATAATGTATTTCGGGTGGAATCATGGCGGATGGACCTGGAATTGATAACGGCTAGCTCGCTTCTCGGACTCGGAACGTCAACATCCATCGGGCCAAAGGAATTGGAGTTGCCCATTGCTAGGTATTATTTAGATTCGATGATTTGTACCATTTTATAATGAACAACAAAGCCAAATAAAAGGCGAAAAATGTAATGCAGTGAGAACACGTGAAAGGTGATGGTGTGCAAACGAGCGCCTCGCCAGCTGCCCCGATGGGGGCTGCAAACGCAGCCGTACTTGAGAAATACGCCTGTGGGCGAGAATTTGCCCACTTAATCCGTTGAAAAGCTCCCAGTAAAGGCACTTGCTTGTTAAATACCTTCTTAGGGGCAAGATATAGGTGGTTCGGAAATCGTGTGGAATTGCTATGCAAAGGTGTCTACTTCATTCTTGCCCTCTGTTGACGTAACGAGAGGATAAGAGAGGTCTGCATAACTTGTTGTTTTAATCTACAAAAAAAGAAAAGTGTGTTGTTTTCTGTGTTTGTCTATTTGTTTTACCACCTCAACAGGTGGAACTCCTGTCTGAGAATTTTGTATAAGAAATTACATACTTGATTTGAAGCATGGTATTATCATTTAGACACGCGCTTCCAATGACAAGATGTGTCTTAGGTCAAGAACAGCCGCCCATCTCGAGTTCATCATGGTAGACGAGTTGCGACTGTGACTGTGTGGTGGAGAGACATGGTGACATGGGGAGGAGCTTATTTTTCATCAACTTCTTCGCTCCGTTGACCCATGCATGCCACAGCCAACGAATCTCCGGAGACATCATAATGAATAGCTAATACATCAAAGTAAATCATGACTGCATTAGAACCTATCTTTGTAGTAGAGCAATAAACCAAACGCTAAATTCAACCTAAACCTGTATGCGACGCTGCGCTATGCCCGAATCGTTGATATTATGTGCCCAAAACTCCCAGTTTATGTCATGCTTGCTTTCTTCACCGTCGCCCAAATCTCCTGAAGCCACCTCCTCCCTTTCCCTTCAGGTTCTTGCTTCTCAGCTTCAGCCTCCTAAAGTTGGCATGTGCCAGTTCATTTACCTTGCGAACCGACTTTTTAACTACGCCCTCTGTCTGCACGGGGGGCTGCTGCTGCTTCTTCTTGTTGCTGTTCGCACCCCCATCGCCTCCAGACAGTTCTCCGGCAGCGAAATCGATCCCTTGCCCGCCAATTTGTGTTTCCGGTGTGATATCCTCCGAGGCGCCGAGGGGCTCAGAAGGTCGCTTAGTAATGGTAGGGCGCATGTTAACACGTCGTGTCGTACGTTTCTGGCCTTTCTTCTTGTACACCACCAGTGGCTGTCCGTTGGGACCAGTCTGCATCTCGTCAGGGCTATCGTATCGGCCTTCGTCGTCGAAGCCACCAAGTGGAAGATTTTGAGCCTCACGATCGGGGGCGAGAATTAGATTTTGCTTAATGGATTCTGCTGCTGGCGCAGTGACTGGACGCGCTGGTCCGGCTGCGGGGTTCACGTCTGCCTCTTCAGCCTCACGAAGAGCTGCCATGTCGTCATCATCGTCCAATTTGTCGTCTTCTACTCTTCGTAGACTTGCCACAATCTCGCTAAGTCCCCGGCCCAGCGGTTTTCTAGGTAGCTTGAGTGGTGCGGGAGCATCAAATGTAGTGTCCTCGCTCAGCGCTGGCAAGGTGTGTCTCCGCAGGAAAGCCGGCGTGTCAAACTGCAGCTTCGACACCGATCCTGGCGTCGGTGTCTTTCCTCCAGCCGTGTTATCTCGGTTCTTCAACGGCGTCATGAATGTATTCAGCATGTGGCGTTTGCTGCTCGACATGGGTGTGCGGCCGAGCTTCTCCGTATCAAATGATCCTCTGCGCTTGCTGGGCGTGGCATCGATGTTTCGGTGCCGTCCTGGTGTGCTGGGTAGGTTATCCGCGCGCCTGCTTGGAGTTCCCAGCTCCTTTTCCACTAAAAGATCGAAGAGACCCAACACTCTACCATCTCGTTGCGGTGTCGGCCCGATGGATGTGACTGGTGCGGGGCTGAAGAGCTTCCTCGATATAGCAGGCGTGCTCATAAACTGCTCGTCATCAGCGTATATGCGGTTCTTAACCGGTGTCTCGGTATAATTGTGCTTCTTGCGAGGCGTCTCTACTGGCGGATGATCGGGGCGGCGTTTCTTGGGGTTGGGTGGTGGCTCCTTGGCTGGGACTGGCGTCTTGCCAGCGAGAATATCTCGGGCCTTGTTATATTCTTTGTATTTTCCGGCTGCAGTAAATTGTCAGATATTTTCTTCCATGACACCGTTCACTGCTACGACAGCACGCACCTATGATGGGGTTTTCTTTTATATCCTGGCGGCTCGGCTTGGCGCCGTTGTGTGAGAGTGCCCACTCGCTCTCCCATTTCTTCAGGTCAGCGCGCAGCAGTTTGGATTTTTGCTCATACTCTGCTTTTTTACTGTCGTCCATTATTCCGATTCATTATTGGCTGAAACCGGTGCAGTATAAAGAGAACCGGTGCTGTGGGAGCTCGTTTGGAGGAGTGGAAGCTGGGAAATGGATGGGGTGGAGCCTGTCGTCGTTTTGTAAATGCAAGTCGCGTTGTTCAACACAGCAGACGCGTTGTACCTTTTAGTGTTGTGCAGGGCAAAATTTAGTGGGCGCGAATCGCTTAAAGTGCTACCTGTGCTCATTTCGTCACTGTACTGGTAGTACTCTACAGAGGTATAGCAAGTAGGGAGTGCCAATAGTAACGGAGGCCCACTAATAAGGGATCGCAGGCTCAACAGTCGAGCGGCGCCAATATGCTACCGGCCCAATTTGTTAACGTCTTCATTATTTGAGAACTAGAAAACTATCAACACGGCCATCATATTCATGGTGGCCAGTCAGCACATTGAAGACGATGAAATTCAGCGCCGCGTGCTTGAGGAGACGCTGAAGGAGGTTGCCGCGGCCCATCCGGATCAAGAATCAGAATGCTGTGTGATATGCCTCGAGGCCGTGAGTGATCCCTGTGAGGCGTTGCCATGTGGCCACCATAACTTTGACTACCTCTGTGCCTCAAGTTGGCTCTTCATTCACCCATCATGCCCGTTATGCAAGGTCACTGTGACCGGCATCCTGCATGGCGCGCCCAAAGTTGCGGACCGGCCAGCAACTGCTATTCCAGGACCGCTGGCTAAGCCCAGCATTCGCTCAGGAATGGTGAGGGAGCCCGAGGGCAGCATCCCACGCTTCGGCCGCATACCACGGCCTCAGCAAAGGCCAAGAACAGTGCTGGGTACGAGAACGGCAGGTTCAGACATTCAGGCTCGCCGAGAAGTGTATGCCAACAGACGGTACTCCATGCATGTTGGCTCAAACCGTGTATCTCAGTACCAGGAGCTTACACCTCTAACTTTCTGCGCTGATGGAAATCTTGTGTCTCGGGCCAGGATGTTTATCCGTCGAGAGCTCCAGGTGTTTTCCTTCTTGTCATCGGAAGAGCTCAGCAACGACCGGCCACATTCGGTGACTGCCACCACTACAGGCAACGCTCTACCAGGAACGGCGACGCGGCGCCGCGCGAACAATGCTGAATTCCTGCTTGAGTACATCATTGCCATTCTAAAGTCTGTCGATATCATGGGAAGTGTCGGTACCGCACGCGATATGCTTGCGGACTTTCTCGGCGGGGAGAATGCACGGCAGTTTCTGCATGAGTTGCGTGCCTGGCTGCGGAGCCCATTTACTAAGCTCGAGGATTGGGACCGGGCGGTGCAGTACGGTCCGAGTGAGCCACGACAGGAAGCCGACGAGCAGCAGCAACAGCGGATGCCGGGGGATTCTAGTAACGGACGGTCAAGCGGCGGCCTGAGGAGGGACAAGGGCGACTATTACCGGCCTCGTGGTAATAGAATACGTCCTGGAGGACGGCCAGCACGAAATTCGGTGAGACACGAGCCATACAGAAGGACTCAACGGCATGGGGTTGAGCGGCATGGCAGACTGCGATAAGATAGTCAACGCTGCGACAGCCACGAGTAGTACTAAAAGCTGTCGGCATCAGATACGACCTTTCGTTTTTTTTGTTTTTTTGTTTTTTTTGGGGGGGGGGGGAGATAGCCTCGGCTATTTTCGTCGGCGTTTGGCGTTAATCATCAGTCCATAACTAGAGCTCTCCATTTGTAAGCATAGATGACCTGGATACACTGCAATAGGGAATGGTTATTGGGTATCATTTCATGTACATCATTATACAAACAGTGTTGGTGTTTTCTACATATTCATCAACCCTCCCAAATCCTTCTCCATGGTCTTTAACCGTGCCTGCAGCTCCCTCTTCTTGGCCTCCATCTCTCTTGCCTCTTCCTCCTCCCTCCTCAAATCCTCCTCAGTGATAATCTCCGCCGCCCCAAAGCCGTCATCCTCCCGTTCATTCCCATCTTCGCCAGTCTCATCATCCTCCATCCAGTTCTTGCTCAGACTCGCCAGCTGCTCCGCCTGCTGCGCGACCTTGGCCTCGTAGTATGCTGCTGTGTCCTTGCCATTCCTGTACTTGGCGCGCAGCGAGGCGATGCGCTCTCGCGCACCCGGCAGATCATACACGCTGCACAGTTTCTCTGCGCCGTGCAGCAGCACCTCGACATCGACGTCACCGCCCTTGCGATCCAGCTCGCTCCGGCGCAGGCGTGCGTGCATCTCACCGCCCAGCACGGCTGCCACGGCCGTGTGCTTCCGTGGTGGCTGCTGCTGCGGCAGGGATGACGGCCCGCGCCCGATTCGCGTCGGAGGGCCGGTGGTGACCTCGCCGGTTGTGGTGACGTTGAATACCGTTTGGCGGCGCTTAGCCGCCGGCGGTTTCTCGTCGTCTTGCTCGCTCGAGGCAGGGGCAGCGCGCTTGCTGCTGTGATTGGATGGTGGAGGGGGGGGGACGGAGAAAAGGGCGCGTTCGTGGGCTTCCGTGTCGCGAATCAGAGATGTTATGTCATGGTTTGAGAGGAGCGCGTTGGTAAAGATTTTGGGCGGCGGGAATCTATAGTCCGCTTGTTATTTTTATTGATAGAGAAAGCTTAATTCAGGCAAGCAATTTGCCTGCGAGAGGGGATTCATACGGAAGAGAGTCAATTCCTTGGCAAGAGTAGCTGATGTGCTCCAAATGGGAGGTGAGGAACGACATGGTGCGAGTTGCCGCGACGCGAATTTGTAGTCGCCCTGGTGTCTTATTATATGATGTCGTCTCCGGGATCAGTCATAGAGTTTTCTTTGTTTTGTGTTTTTGTCGAAGATAAAAGATTTCGGGCACATTGGGCGTCGAACTTGGCTGCTAAGTAGAGCGTAACTGAACCTGACCCAACCTGTAGTGCGAGGGTGAAGTATACGGTGATCAAAACAAAACGCAAGTACCACGGCAGCACCCCGCACTCCACTCTATCATGCCTTCCTTGTACACCAAAACTTCCATTCATAACCTTTTACCAAGTAGAGCACTGACGGCTCTTTACAATGTATATTTCATGTCCGCGGCGGAGTCCCACCAGCCAACTACTATTTTCTCAAATTGATTTTTTCTTTAAAAACAGGATAAACGGTTCCTGAATAGCTCTGGCACAGGTTAGTTGCAACGAACAAATCAGTGACCAAGCAAGGTGGCATCGACCAACACAATGCATGTTTATTTGGTGTAATTTAGCAGTTGGTTTGTTTCCAAATCATTCTATTAGTTGCCCCTTAAGACTTCGCATAATTGATTGGATTGCAGAGGCTGTAACCACCAATAACATGCTAAGCCATTGTTGTTGCAACTCCGCAAGTACGGAGCGCATTCTTTTGTCCTGTACGTTTTAGATTCAACGGCACTGACAGAGCAGACGCGCAGGAATTAACCACATGGAGCAGCCGTTGCAAAATGAGAGGACTGACCAAAACCTATTCCGCAGATATGCATCGTATTGTAAGTTGGCAACGGCACGCTGATCTAGTTGTACCGAGCGGCTTTGCTTTCTTTGATCCTCAGGGTCCTGTGAATGAGGCTGTTCTTCTTTGGACTGCTCCTGGCTACTGGTTAGCTTCTGTGGGTCACCATGTCCAACGACAAGCAAGTCATGCCGGACATCCGAAATGGACTCCCCCGCCTGCATTATTTAACGTGGTTCTAACTTCTTGACCAGTGACAACAACTCCGTACTAAACCAATTCTGGCTGATCGGCCGAGAACATTAAACGGCCTGTATAAGTCACTAATCATAAAAACAAGAATCATTTGTACGCTGTATTTGTCTACTGTAAAAGAGCAGCTCCTAGCTTGAAAATGGTTTTTGTTTTGTTTTGTTCAGTAGTAGTCTACAAGTCTGTTGGTTGGCTCGACCTGGTATTTGGAGCTGCCATGTAGCCAAAATGCTCACAATGCACCTGAAAAACGAAGCCGTAATAGTTTGCTCGCCCCGCAGCGCCGCATTCACAAATGAATATACAAAAGAACATGCCGAAAACTTCACATGTCTCCCGTGGTGCCCGTTCTGTGGTGTGGTGTTCTCTCCCCAATTCCAGTTCTTCGACCGAAAACTGGCTGGCGATTCCATGATGTGGAAATTGCAATGCGGAGGGGGGAGTGGACTTCGAGTCAGCGTGGGTACACATCCCGCAGGGTTCGTGGGGGCGGTGGAGCGCCAGGGCACAGTTACACCATGAGGGCAGGAAGGTTCTATGTGTGTAATACAATGTGCAAGAGAAGTTTGTAGTATTCCGTACAAACTCGTCCCAGGCTTTTTGTACAGTGTCTTTATCCAAACTGGGGTGTATAGTTTAGTTTGTGCAGTTGGGTGTCTGATCCACACCCGTTAATGTAGGAGTATAATGGCAAGGGAGAATACATTGATAACGCTGTTTTGCATTAAAAAAGGTGAAATGCCAAAGAGTGAAGTATATACTAGAAGTGAAACTTGTTATGGAAATTAGACCTTATAAACAGCGATTTCATGCCAGAAGAGGCTAGGCCTTTCAGCTTTACAACTCGATCCTGCAACTCATTTCATTCCTCTACAGGGCAAATGCGGCGAGAGCCAGAGCCAGGAGACCAGCAGGAGCCATGATGCTGCCGCTGTTGGTAGAGGGAACAACGCTGCCCCCGCTGCCGTTGCCTCCACTGCCGCTGCCATTGCCGCTGCTAGGGTTGTTGCTACCACTGCCTCCGGTAGGAGTCGGGAGAACGTAGGTAAAAGTACTAGTAGCACCGCTGCCAGAGTTGCCGGTGCCGCTGCCACTGCCGCTACCTCCGGTACCAGTTGGGAGAATATAGGTAATGGTTGTAGTGGCACTGCCGGACGTGTTAGAGGTGCCTACGGGAGGGGCGGCGGTGTTGGTCTCGTCGCAGCTGGTGGTGTCGGTGACAGAAGTAGAGGCTGCAGCAGTTCCAGTTGGCGAGGCAGTAGAAGTGTTGCCCTCATCACAGCTGGTGGTGTCGGTGACGGTGGTGGTAGCAGTGACAGTTCCGGTTGGAGCGGCAGTAGAAGTGTTGTCATCATCACAGCTGGTCGTATCAATAGCTGTAGTGGTAGCAGTGACAGTGGTGGTGGTGGTAATGTCGCTGGTGCAGGAGTCGTCCTCGGTGGTGGTGGACGTGATAGTAGTAGCCGCAGACGTTGTGGTAGCGGCGGAAGTGGTAGTAACAGTGGAAGTAGTGGCAGTTCCAGTTGAGGAAGTCATGGTTCCGGTGGAAGTAGCAGTGGTCGTGCTAGTATCCGTGGTTGAGCTGCTCGCGGTAGATGTAACAGTCGACGTGACAGTGGTCGTAGCTCCAGTCGGGTTGGCATCCTTGCAGTCCGCATACGAGTCAATGGCTGCCTGCAACGACGAGCGAATCAAGTCCGCCGCCGTACTTGCCAGGTCCTTCTGATCATCGGCTACACGGCTCGATATCGTATCAACAAGAGCCGTCGAGTCGGTGAAGATGGCCTGGTTCTGGGCCTGAATCAGACCACAGAGGTTGAGCTGCTCAATTTGGGGCTTGAGAGTCGTGAGGTTCGCCACCAATGTGTTTGAATCCCCCCACAGCGCAAAGACGGGGTTGGCAATGGTGAGTACATCATCTTGCTCGAGGGGGTCTCCAGCCGTTTGCTCGATGAGTGCCTTGTTAGCCTCGATGTGGCTGAGAAGGGTTTTGGTCGCGTCGGCGATTGGCTGCAGGTTGTTGCCGGCAAAGGCGACGACAGCGGTGTTGAGGGCCTGAGTATCCGCGTCGGCCTGGGTAACAGCAGCAACTATAACATCAACCAATGCAGCGGCTGAGCCACTGACCATAAAGGCTGTTGCAATGACGGCAGGAGAGAACTTCATTTTGGGCAATAAGAGTACGGCGGTAAATTAACGAAAGTGAAGCGGGGAATGCCCAAGGTAAAACTAATCAAAGTTACTGAACTGGGAAAACGCACGGAAAGGCCATCGGCATGTTTATATATACAGTTAAATGTTAGCCAGACAAGGAATATGTATATGAGCAAGGTTGGTATGTACCGACCTGAGCCTGTTTCGTTGCTGACAGAGGGGAAAGACGCCACGACGACAGCGAGAACTCGTAAAAAGAAGGGGACTAGACAGGCACAGGACCCGTTTGCCCTTCGCAAAACGGATACTAGTGCAGCATAATGGCAGGAACTCGAGAAATTCTGAGAAAGCCCACCAGAGCCACATTGGAAAAACGCAACAAAGAGGGTTCTAGGTATCAAAAAGGTATGGTAGCCCAAATGAGGCGTTATCAAGGTCGGCCCTAAGAGCCCATTTTGGAATTTGGTGTATCCGCTTCCCCATTTTCAATGTCAGACACTAACTTTACGAACAAGCCAGAATATTACAACTAGTCAAACATATAATTTTGTGGCGTGGTACTGGTCACAAGGCGACAGGGTGCAGCTGCTCCGTCATCCCGGGAGCCGACTGCCGTCAGAGCCACCTGCCAGTGATATTCCTCCTCGAGACGTACACGCAGTGAATAATCAGGCATAATTTGGAACGCAGTCTATAAATTTTGACCCCCAAGAAAACAACATGTGGCCGCCCAGTGCTTTTTAAATCAAGGGAAAATGAAAGGAGAAGACAAAAAACCCAAAAAAGGGCTCTAACCACCTCTAATTCAAGGCAATGCTATGCAGGCATAAAAAAGCATAAAAATCATTCAATCACATCTCCTTTATTTTTCGTTCGTCAAGCAACTTCAATGCTCCTTCATTACATGTTTCATGAAGAGTCATCCATTTCATTAATCTCAATCGTCCAATATGGCAGCTCCATGCCCAGATGCTGACTTGTGAGATACTCGTCCTCGCTAGAGTTGGGCTCTTCTAACTCATCGATGCGAGGTTCTGGTGGATCCTGGAAGAGCAGGCTTCCACGGTGCATCCGCTTTCTCATGCGCCGTGCGCTAGAGCCCACCTCATTCACATCGAGGCCGCCGTCATCAGAGTCGTCGGAGTCACTGCGTTCGCTAAAGGTTCGCTTGCCAATACTGCTCGATTGGCTAACTCTACGTCGGCGCATGTACTGCTGCCACTTGTAGAAGGTTTCCTCTGCATCCTGTTCCACCTCATCGTCGTCGGATGTCTCGTTGCTGCAGTTCAAATTCTTAAGATCCTGCATCATCCTGATGGGCAGCTCTCTGTGTTCCTTGGGCGGAGGTCTGTGGTGTGAACTCGATCGACTGCGGCTTCGGTTGGACTCGACTTCATCAGGCTGCAGGACTTCGAGGCCATTGTCGCTGTCCATTGGATCCATGTCTTCGAGGATAAAATCGCAGACGGTTGTCGTGATTGTGGCGGTGGCGTAAACTGGGGATTCCAACGTTGGTCGTACAACACCAACTTCACTGACATCCTCAACATCGTCATTGCTGCTTTCGTTGTCGTCGTCCTCCTCCTCTTCGTCGTCGTCATCGTCCTCGATTTTCTTGTATTGCATTTCTTTCGTGGGTTGAGGCATCATTGGTTTCCTTGCTGCATCGTTTTCCGATTCAGAATTATCCTCATACCCATCCTCATCATCATCGGCTTCATCTGGGACTTGGACTGTGGGGCGCGGTTGAGAAGCGGCCTTAGGTTCCGTTGACCGCCTTGTGGAATGGTCCGGCTCATAGTCATTGTCATCGTCCCCTTCCTCGTCTTCGTCAGATTCGGCGTCTTCTTCAGAATCATTTTCGTCTGACGAGGATTGGGCATTGCGGGCCGTGGGCGGAGATGGCGGTGGCGGGGCCTTGAAGTGGCCCGGCGAGTAGTCTTCCTCCGATGAACAATCCTCCTCGTCAGAGCCATCTGCAGCTTCAGAGGAAGATGCTGAGCGGGGGCTGAGCTGGTCAGGTCCGAGGTATGGCTGATAGCTAAAATTGTGTCCATTTCCGACGGGTTGGATACGTGCATCAGGCCGGACAGTGCGGGAGGCCTGGGGAAAAGCGGGACGGCTTTGGCGAGCTTGATGTGGTGATGCAGTCGGGGTATCGGGAGGAGAGGCTGGGTCAACTTGAATTTGGTTCCGCGAAGGTTTTCGCTTGCCAAAGCTGAGGTCGGGCTTGCTAGGTTGCCGCCGACCGCCTTTGGAGACGCCCATTGTTAGGATGCCCAGCTGTAAAGAAGAACAAACTCTCAAGCTATGAAATTGGCGAAGTCAGGGAAAGAGAAGGGTGAAGGGCACAACTTTGAAAACAAAAGTGCACCTGACGATCGTATGCACGATGCAATATGTGATGAGGGACAACCGTTTGTTGACAAGCTACAGCGACGTCGCGAGTGGGAACGTTCTATACTCACTCACACAGAGCTCCTTTTTTATGTGTGTGTGTGCGTGCGTGCGTGTGGTGTGCTGGGCAGTGTCGGGTAGGAGCTGCTGGAGTCACAACAGTGGCTACGGTGAGGTAGCAAGCCTGTAGGAGGTAGTTTCAAGATGAGAAGCTGGGCGATGCGGGATATGGCTTAGTTGATTTGTAAATGCCAGCAAGCACAGTAATACCGGTGTAGGGAAAAAAGGGCGTTTTAATTTAGCACACTGCAGTGCCTGGCTCAAGGAAATTGATGATTGGCCTTGGTGCTCAATGGTCCAATATGCATGAGCATGCGCCAGAGAGGGGCGGACTGGTGAGCGTTATAGCGGTGCGATAGCAGCAGCAGGGCGGGTTGCGATCAGGTCAGTCAGGGAGTCCAGATCCCGAGTATGAACCGCCAGAGCGGAGAAGAAGCGAGTATGCGGTTTGTGACGGATGTCATGATAGTCAAGGACGGAAAGAGGAGGCGAGGAGCAGCAAGGGAAGAGTCTGCTGCTATTTTAGAGGAGAAGAAGATTGCGTGGTGGAAGGTGGTGATTTGAAGATTCTTTGTGTGTGTGCGCGTGCGTGCGTGTGTGTGTGTGTGTGTGTGTGTGTGTGTGTGTGTGTTTGTGTGTGTGTGTGTGCCCGTTTGCTGGGGGAAGCTTTGTCTGCAAACTGACTGGCGATGGGTTCCCTCCTTGATTATTTAATGGTTCAGCCTAGATGTACGCCCGAGTTTGAGCGAGACGGGCCTAAGGCAATGGCAGTGACGATTTTGGTGCAATTGTAGTGGTTGAGGTGGTGTCAGGATGCGTTGTGCCTGGTAATAAATGGGTGGTGGTGGTGATGGTGATGGTGGTGCGTGAGACGCCCTCGACTTGGAGCTGGGTGCCGGCGTGGAAGCTGAACAGAGGATAATAAGGCGCACACCATGTGCCACGAGAGCCAGACCAGATATGGATATATTTAGTGGTGGCCGATGTGTCGCAAACGTACCAGTTGCTTGCACGCCTAGAAATAGACGGACGAGAGGGATAAAGTAGGATAAGCCGGAGACAGCCTAAAGCAAAAATAATATCTCAGCGGGAAAGCGACCAGGGTTGCCAGAGGTTGCGATTATGCCAGGATCAGCACAGGTGCTGATTTATGGCACACGGCTTTACTAGCTTTGATGTTCTGCTTTGGGGGCGCGTTAGGCGAGGGGAGGCTGGTGATAGCTGGCGCCGGTTATGGGCTTTGCAAAACGACAAGGAGCCTCACTGAATAATCTGCTGTGAATATAGCCTGTAACTGGCCTGCAGAGGAGGTACTCAGGTACTTGACGTAGGTTGGGTATGTAGTTGGGTATGTCGTTGGCTCAGAACCTCGAGGCTGAATCTTGCAGCTTGGTTCTATTTGTTCTGAAAGCTGGCGTTTGAGATTTCTCTTTGTTGATGTAATAGTTATGTCTTGAATCCGCAGCTGGCCCAGGCCCGACGGTCTGGATCTCGATAGGTAAAATAGAAACGACGTGGACGCTGCGGCTTTCTTTCCAGCTGTCGACAGTGTCCCTGACTTGTCAGGACGCAACGAACAATCAGGCAGGTTTGCGCCGTAGGGTTAATACAAAAAGGGCGTAAAAATGTAAGAATTTATTGCTCGGAAAAAAAAACGCACCGTATGGAACGATGGAAACTTCTTCCCCCTCGCCCCCGTCTACAAGCGCAGGTCATATAGCTCTTATACTCGTCACTCCATCTATTCATCCCCTCGGCAAGGGCCACCCACTTTGCAACCCCCCTGGACATGGTTCTATGTAATAGTCTCACACAACCAAGAGAAGAAGAAAATCACTCGACTAACGTTAGTTATCCTTTGCCCACGACCTGACTAGCTCTAAAAAATGTTTTGTTTTCTGGCATGGCGCCTCTATAATTGCTGCCCGTACCTGCGCCAGGGCAAGCCCCTGTTGTTATATGCTGTGCATCGTCTCAAGGTTGGGCATCAATGCCTATTTTATTGCGACCAGCATGTTTCGCAACTCAATTTCCCTGCGCGACCCCCCTTCGTCCCCTGTTTTTTCAAAGCCCAAAGACTCATACTTGAGACTTTGTGCCCCAACTTCTGCTCGAAATTTTAAAAAATATTAAATCCACCTGTGCGCTACTTCCAGAATGGTCGAGAAAATTTTCCTGGTGCAGCTGCAGGACGCCAGCGAACGACTGAGACAGGGGATGTGCATGAGCCTAACTTAATGTACCTTTTCAAGAGGGGCATGGCCATGTAAATATGCATGGATATCGAGGCAGGCGCAATTGCAGGTGTATTGCCTTGTCCAGACTTGACATGTGGACATCCGTCATACATACGAGAGTCTCGCGGCGATGTGAATGACTGGCATTGGCATCGTTTTTGCCCTTCGCGTCTCCTACATTACATAACTAGATGGCTGAATTATCGGCAACAAGTGCAAACAAACAAATAGCACGTACCATAGTTGTTGGTATGGAGATGCTTATTGCTTGACGTCTCTTATTGTATTTCGCCACTGTATTTTCAGGCTCCAGTCCCGGCGTGCTACCCGCAACCAAGTTTCAAGTTCCAGAACGCAGAAGAAGCCACATCCTGTGTCTTGTAGTAGTAGCATCACGAGGACCACAGCTTGTATAAAGTTTCGATCCTTCAACTACCAGTGCAGCTGCCAATATCAGCTAAAATGGTGTATATCGGTTAGCTACCGACGGCCGATTTGAAACAGAATAAGATTTTGGTTATTTGGATTTTGCACGCCATCATGCATGGATCCAGCTGCTTCAGCAGGAGTTAGCTCCAGTATCACCAGCCAGCCACCAGCGCCATGGCCATGCACAGTTCACATGCAGATTCAGCCCTCTGACGTCGCAGTGGATGAAAGTCTTGAGATTTTAGCTAAGAAATTGATACTATACGTCGATAAGGGAAGAGATGTGTGGCTCGGGGGATCTTATCGCGACAGTGCATTCACGTAGAAATATTGGACAAATGGGTTGGCGACGTATCTCCTTTGGGATTGGTGTGTACATAGATAAGGAACAACCTCCTTGCACGCGACATGGAAACACGGAAAATCACGAAAAACGACCGGGCATCACAGAGCCGACTCCGTCACAGCGCCTCAATTGTTGCCTACTTGTGAGGCCGGCTGACACCATGTAACATGCAGGTGCTTGTTGCATGGCGCTTTTGCCGGCGGGGTCATGGCAAAGTGCCACCTCATGAGCGAACCACTCTGAGCGGAATCTAGCTTTGCCAGCAAGACGGTGCATCCAACCGTACGCCACGTTTAGGCCTCGGGCCAGGCTTGAGCCTGGAGATCGACAATGAGTGAGCGCACAACTGCCTGACAAGCGCAAGGTATGGCAGCTCAAACATGAGTCACTACTACTGGGTAATAATGCATCCAAGGCCTCTTACGGTATGAGGTCAGGAAGATGGGATAGTGATCAAAGAAGAGTACAATACAAACCTAATTACAACCTCTCCATCTGAATTGAAACCTTTCTCTTCAAGAAAATATCCAATAATGCCGGGGTTTTTTTACTACGGGATTTGTAGAGTAAAAAAGCTGTAGAGTAGGTCCTGGACAAGGCAAAGCTTTGAAGCGCTAGCCGGAACAGCCCAGCATGCACGAGCCTAGGTAGTACCTAGGTACCTAGGTAGGTACTAAGGTACTAGTAGGCACTGAAGTTGGTGCTAGAAAAGCGGCCTACCTTTACCAATGCAGTACTCAACTGTGGCCAGATTGGACAACAATATCTGACATCAACATGATTGCACCCGCGTATGTACTGTATTGACTGGATAGCACCCATCCAGGAAGCTAGACCAATTCAACAATGTATGTACGGTGCTGGGCTGATGATTCAGCAGCGAGGACCACAAATTTTCTGACCCACCGACTGCGATCGCAGAGTGGGTTGTCGCTGGCTGCCAGGCTCCAGCCAACCTCACGACCTATTCACGATTCAATTCTGCACGTCGCGACACCACCCAAGCCATCAATCCCCAGTCCGGATTATCCTGTATCATCCCTGTACTTATAAATATTGTCGGAAAACGCCTCGTAACATCCCTGAACGCCGTACGAGCCGCCCTCCTGTCCTCAATCAGCGTCAGGCGCCGAAGATATGAACAACGCTGGGGGCCAGCCGCAGCATGGCCAACCTGGCCAGGCAGGCCAACCTCAGCCGCCGCGACCACCACCAATGTACCAACCGGCCCAGATCAGAAGTCTTCCCCTTTTGAGCGAAGAGGAAAAAGTAAAATACGAGCATGGCGTTACTGGGCTCTGGACGCGCATGAATAACTCCCCGCCAAACAGCCAGGAGCATTTGGCAGCTCGCAATAAGATTATCGAGTTCTCTCGCATGCTCATCTCCAAGATTCAAAGCCGCCGAAATCAAGCACAACAGCAGCAGGGACAGCAAGGTGCTGCGACAGGCGGGCAGGCTACTGGTGCGGCGCAGCCTCAAACAACCACGGCGCAGCCAAAAGCACCTCAGCAACCAGCGGCTCCTCCGTCTGGTATCTCTGCGACAAATACGAACGGAGCAACTACTACGACCGCTTCAGCAACAGCTGCTTCAACAGCTTCTGCCGCTGCTGCTGCACTGACGAGACCAAAGGTGCCGGATCATCTGATGGCCCATGTCAACAAGATGACATTTAAACCCCCGCAGCACCTTGCAGGGAAGAATCCTGCCGACGCTGCGAAATGGATAGAGGAAATGAAGGAGCGCTACGGAAGGGCACTGATGACGATGGAGTCGGCCAAAGCCAAAGTAGCCAGCATGGACAAAGTATTCCAGGACCGTGCACATAGCGGTAATCCATTGAAGGACGAAGAGCTCCGTCAATATCGCCTTCGCCGGGAACAACACCTGAAACTACATAACGACGGCCAAAAATGGGTTGAGACTGTCAGAAAGCAGCAGGAGGGAATACAAAGCGTAGCGGCACAGGCGGCGCAGGCGCAGGCGCAGAATACCGCTGCCGCCCAGAACAAGGCGAACGGTGCCGCTGCCGCAGCGGCGACCCAACAAAGCCAAACCGCCGCGGCTCCCGTCAATGCTGGTGCTGAGGCGGTAAAGAATCAGCAACAGCAAAGACAGACGCCAGTCACAGCACAGCAGCAGCAGCAGCAGCAGCAGGCACGACTGGCTGCCCAGAACGCAGCTAGCACAGCCGTCAAGCAAGAACCACAGCAACCAGCGCCCGTCAATACAGCTCTCGCAAACGCACAAGCCCAAACACCAGCCCAAGGAGCCGCGCGTGTTGGCACCCCGCAGGGTGTAACGGCAGCTGTAGCTGGCGGCCCAACCCGCGCCTTGAGTCACTCTGCAGCCATGTCACTCGCAAACCAACGCGCGGCCGCCCAACCTGCCAACGCAGCCATAGCAAACCAACAACAACAACAACAACAGCAGCACCAAGCTGCACAGCAGGCACCACTTCAGCAGCAACAGCAACCGCAAGCTGCTGTTACCCCGATCTCCAGCACACCAGGTGCCACCAACAACTCGGCCATCAACGCTGCCACGCAGCAGCAGCAGCAGCAGCAGGGTCACCCGCATGCACACCCGCCCCAGCAGCCACCCGCATCATTACAGTCCAAGATGCCCATCCAGAAACAGTTACCTGAGCGCGCCACAGCGGTCCCCCAAGGAGTGACCCTCGGCGGTGGCGTCGCAGCGGGCCGACCAACGCTTTCGCAGGGCGGCGGCACCCTGGGTGGCGTCATGAACCAACCGGCCATGGCCAAAATTCCTGCGTATAGTCACGATGCGGAAGGCGACCATGTTCTCAGCAAGAAGAAGCTTGACGAGCTCGTGCGACAGGTATGCGGCGCACCGGCGGAGGGGTCGTCTGACGGGAACCTCTTAACACCAGAGGTGGAGGAGGTGAGTTTTTATCTTGATAATGAATTCTCTGGGAGAAGACACTCGCTCTTTGCTAACAAATGTTTCCCCCTTCTACCTATAGAGCGTCCTGAATATGGCTGATAGCTTCATTGACAATGTGCTTCACGCAGCCTGCCGCAACTCAAAAGAGCGTGGCTCCAAGGTTCTCGAGATTCGCGACATCCAGCTTGTGCTGGAGCGCACCTACAACATTCGCGTACCCGGATATTCATCGGACGAGCTGCGCACAGTGCGCAAGGTACAGCCCTCGCCGGGTTGGATCGCCAAGATGAGCGCCGTTCAAGCAGCCAAGGTGATGCCCGGAAAGGGAGAGTAGGCATCTCAACCAAGGGGTCACGTGTCTCGAGGTCGCAGGAGAAGATAGGAACATCATTATATCCTATAAGCAGGAACAATGTCATTGTGATGGCTAGTTTTCTGTTCCCTTGTATTGTTTTTCCCCATGTATTTTTGCACGGGGCGTTTTTTTGGAGCGTTTTTGGCTGAGAAGGATTTCTATTAAATTTATTACTGGACCGGTCGGAGAGGGCAGGAGAGAATAGCCGTTGGACCTACCTACTAAGAGGGGGTGTTTTCTCTCACATGGCTTAAAAATGTTTTCAGTATTGAGACTTTATGTTTTAGCGTGCTAAGATACTATAATAACTGTAATAGGGTTAATATAGTTACAAGTCCAGCCTTTACCTATTTTAAGGTGACGGACGGATCAACGGGCGACTGGCCATACAGTAGCTTAGTGTCTGGCTACCTCAATATTTGTTTTTTAACCTGTTGGTAGTCAGCTTTTGTCTCGGCAATTGATATAGACATAACCGATTTTACTGCATACACATGACTCCCCTAACACAGCCGTCTAATTGATTGGAAACTCCATATCACAGGTACTTCATATTTGGCCCCAGGCCTTAACAGGACCTCCTGAAGGCGCTCGGAAGGCGGTGAAAATGGCCTTAATTGACTCGCTGCCTAGCAGGCAGCCTCAACATCCCTGATAGTCTCAATTTACTGCAGCTTGACCAGCCTCAACCTCAACAGATTCAACAGCCTCAGTTGGTTTAATTGCCTCAATAGCTGGCTGGCCTGCTGGGTATTAGAGGGGTACTTATTATGTCCCTTTAGGTACTTACAACCTCGGCATATATTCATGATAAAAAGAAGTTTTAAAGATTAAATATATATCTGCTTTACTGTCTCACAACTCCCTGAGGGCCACATAACATTTTCGCGGCTGATTCATTAGCACCTGGACGCTGTCATAAGACGACAAGTCTTCCGGACAGGGCAAGAATGCAAACTGCCATAATAGCAGCGTAATCAGCATCTTAAACTGGACATAGACCATCCTGCGACCAAAGCAGCCTCTCTGGCCCATGCCAAACGGAATGCTCGGAAACGCCGTGGCGTCGAATTCCTCCCTGCCCGTCTCTGCATCCTTCACCAGCCAGCGCTGCGGGTTGAACTCGTCCATGCCGCTCTCGTCAAACATCTTGTAATACCCCGCACCCTTTCGGTCCTCCAATGCCCGCTGGGACGACGCGCTGCGAAGAGACTCGTCGATGGTCAGGCTCGGCTTGGTGAAGCCAGGCCCCTTGTTGACAATGACGACGGTCGTGCCTTTAGGGATGGGTTTACCGAGGACGACGGTGTCACGCGTGCACTGGCGGTCCGTCATGGCGGCCGCGTGGGAGAGGCGCAGAATCTCTTCGATGTAGGCGAGGAGGTAAGGGATATGTGTAGTCGTGATTTCAGAGTGCGTTGGGAAGCGCTGCTCGGCAACGGCCGTTGAGTGCGCGGCACGGAGGTGTGCGCGGAGGGTTGATTGGTGGGCTGGGTTGTCGGCCATGAACTTGACGCCCCAGGAAATGACATTGGCCGTGGTTTCGTGGCCGGCAGTCACAAAGCCAAACATCTGATGACTGGTGTGAGCCTACGTACGGGAATGGAACTGATTTATGAAAAGGGGTCGCGGGGGAAGAAAGGAGAAGTAGCTTACTTCATCTTTTATAGAGTCGGACCAGAATATAGGTTCGCGATCTTCTTTTACCGCCATGGCTCTCTCGCGCTGAAGAATCAGATCAAGGCCGCATTTCAGTTTGGAATCTCCATCCTCAAGCTTGGATTTCTCGAGCCTGGCGATGGCTTTGTCGACCTGATCCTTGATAAAGCCATCTTTAAGTTTGCGTAGTTTGCGCACTTTGGGGATTAAAGACAACAACCACCAGGCGATGGCTGGGAAGCCAGTGACGGCGACCTTTGTGATATTTTCGGTAGTCCGAAGCATGGCGTCCATGGTCGGCGCGAGAGGTGCACGTGGAAACTCAACATGCTGACCATCCGCTGCACCCTCGCGAATCTCTCTCCGGGCTTCGTTGTCCATGCCATTGAACAATTCCAACTGTGTCAGCAGCGCTCTCTCCTCTGCCCCATCGCCATAGCCAAAGTCGTAAATAGCGTCGAGCGTACTATACTGCAAGTCATGCTGCGCAGCAAACGCCCTACCCTCGCCCGCAATATCGCACTTGATCCTCCACAGCTCGAGAAGGCGACACGCACCCGCATACATGTTTGGCGCTGCGACGCGATTGAGAAATTGTGGCGACATGAGATCCTGCAATAGCCGTCTATGTGTCGCCCACTCTGGGCCGGTCTTGAGACAAGCGTGAAACTTGGGAAGCTCTCCGCGGAGGAGCGCGATGGCGAGGTCGGAGCGCTCAAACTCGTCCTTGCGACGGACGAGAATGTCCTGGCCCTCACGGAAATCAGAGACGACGACAAAGGGGCGGGAAAAAGGGACGAGAAAAACCTGCCAGACGGGGCTGCGGTGGCGGTCACTCTGGCGGACGACCCATTCACCAATGTTGTCAGGCATCTCGCGCTGGATGGCCATGATGTCTCCGAGGAGTGAGCGCACGGCCTCGGGATTGTGCGGGATGCCGGGGATAGGTTTGGGGAGGACGAGGCGCCGAAGCAGGCAGAGACCAGCGGTGATGAGAAAAATTGCTGAGATGGGGGTCTGGTGGGAGAGCCAGACGCTCGTGAGGAAGCTAGATATGTGGACAGACATGGCTGCTTCTGTTAGAGTACATGCCAATGGAAGTAATCTACCTGGAGATATTTCGAGAAGAGGATCAGTCAGAAGCCAATATCATGACGGCGTAGCTTGATTACGAGTGTATGTAATGGAGCCGGTTATATGACAAGACGGGAGCCAGAATGGCATTAGTGGGAATACAACATGACCTGAGCAGACCTTGAATTGAAACTCGGAGGTTCTGGGAGTAGTGCCGAAAAGCGACAGAGACGGCAACAGCTAGTTATTATACCAACCACGAAATAACCAAACCAAGTTACTATTTATTAACTAACTAGCTTATGCCGCCATTGCCGGCAAGTGTTTGTGGGGGTAATAAGCCACACTTATAATGGCGGCGTGAAATGCTGTACCTTGAAGATCAAAGTCCACAATGTGCTGGGAAGGAATCTAGATATCCTCCGAAGCCCTAGCAGATCTATCGGACCAGTAACTTAATTTGGGCTGGGGATAATAAAGACGTGAGGGATGGCCACAGTGTCCGTTTGTTCTTGAGTGGTTTGCGTTTCCCGCTAGGAAGAAAAAAAAACCACAAGCAATAAATATCTGCACGTTAGATCAGTGGTCTCTACTTTTTGGCTGTCTTTTTCATGCCCATATTGAAGGTAAGAAAGGCTGACAGAGGCCTCTGTATAGGTGCAAGCGATGGGAGTTAAATAAGTACCTTGCTTGGTCTTATTATCAGTGATGGACTTTTGCACGCTGGCCGGCTCCTCCGTACATTGACATGATTCTTTTGATTTAACCGTCTTATCCAACAAAAAAAAAAAAGAAGAAGAAGAAGCCAGATTTAATGTCCTTCCCAAATGGGCTGCGGGTGTGCAATCCTGCATGCCTTATTGGCCAAGCATGAGCCGATACACACGGCAGTTGAGACAACCCCTTGCAGCACAACGACGGCCTGGGGCCGTTCTGAGAGTTTTGGGGTTATTCGAATCTATGGTGACATGACATTGCCGGTGTTTGACAGGTAAATTGATTTAGTAGTTGGGCCAGCAGACACCTGTCATATGGAATTTGGCCGTTACGCGGTAGAAAGCAGCGACGACGATAGCTTTTGTAGTGCCGTTTAACGCTTGGCAACTGTAGAAGCGTAATGGGAGCATCATGCCATCGGTTGTAGCCAGTGGATCATTAGTATCTACCTGCAAATCTGTTGCAAGTCTACCTAGTAGAAAAGACCAATGAGCCCCCCCCCCCCAGCCCAAGATGTGTGAAAGATCGATTCAAAGAGTGAGGTTACAGGGCAGAAGATGAGATCTTTAGCGACAGGAGGCGCTGAAAAATGGTGCAGACAGTACTAATCCAAGGTGCATATAGGTACATTACTTGTGACCCACTGTAACGCACCTGTAGGTTGGTACCATTAGTACAGTGAGTTGTGCGTGTGCCTACAGCGCTTTGCCGCTGCGTCCGTTTCTGTACAGGTAGGCCTGCTGCTGTAAGCACAACGTCATGTACAGAGTACGGAGTATGATAATATCAATGGGAGGTAGGCTATCCGCCGCTCTCTGGCACAATTCCAAATTGTATACAGATTTAATATTGATGGTATGTATACTATTGTCTTTTTGTTTTTCTTTGTATTGCCTCTCAATGCGAAAACCATGCCTCCTGTGCTCTTATTCTTTGCATCGCCGAGTTGCTTCATAAATCAACTGCCCAGTCTGCTTAGCTCAGCAGGCTCCTTGTACACACAAGACAGTCTTTGAGGGTACGTACCAGGGTACGCTGCCACGCGTGCCGCTGTCGCCTGGCCTCAAGGTACCTGTGCGACTGGTCCCGTGGCCCGTGCTCTCTTATCACTTTGGGAAGCTCGAACCTTCTCCAGCACAGCAACTCCATTCCAAATCAACCTGAACATCTCCATTTCATCCCATCCGATCGCTCAACCACGACCTCTGCGATCCGTCCACGACTGTCAGCGACGCCAATTGCCCATCTACACTTTTTTCTGCGCCCCAGCTGTGACACCTGCAGCTACGCGCCCGCCTACCAGCTCGCCGTTTTTTCGCCACGGGGGCCAACGCTGACGCTGCCCTGCGAGCCTAAATCCCGTAAGCGCGCCTCTGGCATCACGAGCGCCAACTTTTCTGTCATCGCCTCCATCCATAGCATCTTCAGCTTCCGCATTTCATCCTCTGCTCTCGCTTCCGAAAATAAACCTTGCCCGTTGATTCGAGCTACAGAGCGCCATGCCCAGCAAGACGCCTCATAACAACGGCAAGAAGCCTGTCAATGGCGTGCACAAAGATACTGAGATGAAGGACGCCAGTAAGCCCAAGGGAAAGAAGGGTGCCAAGGATGGCGAGGATGAGATGACTGTTGTCGTACCCCCTTCCAAGGGCAAGAAGGGCCCTGTTGCCAGTACTGCCGATGCTGATGGCGACGTTTCCATGGGCGACGAGAATGCGGGCGAGCAGGTTGACCCTGCGGAGCAGACTGTCACAGGTAGGATCATAGTCCCTTCAAGTCTCCACCAACAGGCTGTTTGCGCACACGTGTGTCATGAATTTAACCCCTTTGCTTTTGAACTGCAGATATCAAGAGCAATTTTGCTCTGCTAGACCGCGCCGTTGCTCTCTTCGACGCCCGCTTCTCCCTCCGAGCACTGCGATCCATCTCCCTGCTCCGCAAACGCCTGAATCCCGATATCATTTCGCGGGCCATTGTTGACACTTTCCCCGCCACTGTCACATCTGGAAATGTCGCCAAGTCCCTCCTCGTCGCCATTGGCCGCGAGAGCATCCCGCTCAAGGCCCTCAGCGAGATGGACATTGACTCTGACTCTAAACCCGGCAAGAATGGCGTGAAGAAAGAGACCAAGGAAGTCATTCCAGAGATCGACATCTTCCTCGGCATCCTCGTACAGGTTTATCTCTTTGACTCTAAAAAGTATGAGCACGGTGCCGCCTTCTCCGAGAAGCTGGCTGAGCGCGTCCAGTCTCTCAACCGCCGTACATTAGACTCCCTGTCATCCAAGGTTTATTTTTACTACTCGCTCTTCTGCGAACATATCGCCCCTCTGCCCCCGTCGCCGGAGTCTCCCATTGTCGCAATTCGACCAACTCTGCTGGCAGCTCTGCGTACAGCGGTCTTGCGCAAGGACATTGACACGCAAGCCTCAGTCATCGTACTGCTGTTAAGAAACTATCTCTTGACATCTCACATCAACCAGGCCGATCTTTTGGTATCACACACTCAGTTCCCCGAGAATGCTGTCAATAACCAAGTCGCTCGATTCCTGTACTATCTGGGTCGCATTCGTGCCATCCAGCTACGATACACTGAAGCCCACGAACACCTCACCGCCGCCACCCGCAAGGCTCCATCGAGCAACTGCGCCGTTGGCTTCTCACAGACTGCGACCAAGATTCTTATGGTTGTCGAACTACTCATGGGTGATATTCCTGACCGCGCCACATTCCGCCAGCCTGCCCTTGAGGATGCCCTGCACCCATACTTTCTCCTTGTGCAGGCGGTCCGCGTTGGTAACCTGGAAGAGTTCGAGATCGCTATCGCCGACCACGCCGATACCTTCCGCCGCGACGGCACATATTCTCTGATTTTGCGCTTGAGGCAAAATGTCATCAAGACCGGCATCCGCATGATGTCGCTGTCATACTCGCGCATTTCTCTGCGAGACATTTGCATTCGCCTGCAACTCGGAAGCGAGGAGTCTGCTGAATACATTGTCGCCAAGGCCATCCGCGATGGTGTCATCGAAGCTACTCTGGACCGCGAACACGGATTTATGAAGAGCAAGGAGGTCGGCGACGTGTACGCTACCAGAGAGCCTGGCGAGGCATTCCATGATCGTATCAGAGCGTGCCTCGCTTTGCATGATGAGAGTGTCAAGGTAAGCCTACCATCTTTGCCCCATCTCCTGCAACTAATCTAAATGTGTTTTGTAGGCTATGCAGTTTCCCATGAACCAACACCGCCTGGAGCTCAAGAATGCACAAGAAGCGAGAGAGCGCGAGCGAGAAATGGCCAAGGAAATACAAGAAGGAGATTTGGATGACGACGATCTAGGAGGTGATTTTGACGGAATGTAGTGAAGCCGTTCTTATTCTTGCATGTTTTAATACAGCCGCTTTGATCGGCGTTGGCAATCAAACCCGCAGCAGTCTCAACTTACACGTGTAGATGGCGAGGTCTACTACTCGGACGTGGAGGCATATGTGTGGATGGTGAAGGAGGAGTAGAAGACCATTACAGAGGAGCGCGACGAGGCTTCTCGCGCTTGTACTACATATTGACATGGCGGGGAGGATACTACTAGAGATAAGCTGGGGAGGTAAACAGCAATATAAGATATCAAACTATTTGCGTATGAACCGGAGAGTTTTGTAAGCGCCAGGTTGTTTTCACTTGGGCGATTTGAGAAATTCAACCTACAACCGTAGGCAACTGAAGGTGATTTTAGGTCGGAGAAGTTGCACCTTTCGAATCGCGACATACAAGCACGTGACGCGCCCAAAGTCATGCCAGATGGCATGAGAGGGGCGGCACTGCCTCTTGTCGCGTTCGCTCACCATTTGTACCGTACCTAGGGCGACGGATCAGTGTACGGCTACCCTTGGGATGTATTTTTCTGTTTGTTTGTCAGCTTTTCCAGGGTTATGTCGCTTCTAACCCTAACCCTGTCATCATGTTAGCATAGTGGCTTGAAGAGGGCATACTCGCCAGCTATTGAGGCTATTCCTAGCGCTGGTCAGTTAACTAATTAATAAGGCTATCAAGTCAATTAAGGCTATTGAGGTAATTAAGGCTGTTGGGACTGTTGAGGCTGTTGAAGCTGTTGCAGCTATTGTCAATCTCGTGCCATCGTTGCCATTGAGGCAACATGGTAACCCGCCAGCGAGTCAATTAGGCTGTGTTTAGGTTTGACATAACAAAAAAGCTGACTAACAAGCAAGCGCAGGCAATATCTGCTGAGGGTATGCCGTACGCCAGGCTAGAGTACGGCTAGCCGTACACTGATCCGTCGCCCGTATCTAGATCCCTCCATCGTAACTGTTCAGCGCGTCAAATTGACAATTTCCATAGCAGCCAACTGCACTTACCAGAATTCTCTGACGAAAGCGCGCTGTTATTAATACCTTGACGACCCCCACACACCAAGCGGCTGGATACCCTGGCTTGTTTGCCTTGTCTCTGCGTCACACCAACCACTGGCCAGCCAAAATCCGCTCCCACCGCCCGCCCGTTTTGGGAAGCCGTTGGTAACGACGTTTCGATTTTGCCCAGTGGGCTGCCCAGATAAAAGTGAAATTCACACCCCCTCCGCGGCCTCGCACAGCTCTTCTTTCTCCTTTCTCTCCTCCCGCAGCTGCATGAACATGCCCACGAAGCGAAGACGGCCTGGAGAATCAGAAGAATCAGAGGCACTTTTGCAGCCATCGTCGACCAAGAAAAACACCACCAGTAGCAACAACACGCAGCCAACACCTCTGACGCGTGCCGCTGCCCGCCAAACGCCAATCTACCCGCCGCCGATACCATCGTCTGCAAGTCCGCCCAAGCCGGCCGCGACGCCAGCGCCCGTCACGACGCCTGTGCCTCTACCCATCATCCCAGGACAATCTCCGTCGCCGCCTAAGCCTGGGATACTACATAGGACGGAGCGGGCTGACCGGCCGGCGACAATAATTCGCCCGCCGCCTGTGCCTTCAGCGTCTGGACTGGCTCGGGCTGAGCAACCGAATCATAGCAACCACGCCCGCGTGCGTGCTCGCACAATGGCGAGTGAAGCAGGAAAGGAGAATCTGCGACTGTCGAGAATTGTCTCTCCGGACATTGCATATCATGTAGCCTTGCCCCATCAACAGGCTAGACTGTCGACGTCTTCGTTGCTCAACAATCATGGTTATTTGCCCACTGCATCGCGAATGGACATGGCGTCACACACTTCGACTGTGACGCCAGTGCTACCCCCAAAACCACCGACACTTGCGGCCGCAGACAAGCCGCCATTGAGCGCCGATCGTAACATCGATAAGGTCGTACTCGGCAATCTCTGCTTCAAGACTTGGTACCCAAGCTACTACGGCAAGGAAGTTCTTGGTGATACATCCGGAAACGCGAGAAATGGCACCAAGGATCATATATCTGATGCTAGCAAGGCGCACGGCAAGAAGGATCGTGAGCATTCTCCGATGCTTGAGAGACTCTATGTTTGTCCGAGCTGTTTCAAGTATGCGAAAGAACTTGTAGCCTGGTGGGGTCATGTCAGGTCTTGTGAGCTCAAAGGCCATGTTCCTGGCAAGCGAGTGTACGTCCATCCGAGAGGCCGACGCAAAATTCGGGTAGCACACGATGGCAAGGGCCCTGGTCCAAAGAAGCGCCGAGGCGATGGCGGAGTGCGATACACGGAACAGGTTGTGCAGGATGAGGGTGAATGGAGTGTCTGGGAGGTAGACGGAGAGGTAGATGGAGTGAGTAGGCCCGCTACGTTTCACATGAATCTGCACCGTTTTGCTAACATGAGTCCAGCTGTTTTGCCAAAATCTGTCACTCTTCGCAAAGCTTTTTCTGGATAACAAGTCCGTCTTCTTTGATGTTACGGGCTTCAACTACTTCCTTTTAGTGTACACGCCACCCTTTAAGCCATCAATGGGCAATGAGGCCACAACAGCTCTGGTCCCCCAGGTGACCGGTTTTTTTTCCAAGGAGAAAATGTCATGGGATAATAATAATCTGGCATGCATTTTGGTATTCCCCCCATGGCAACGCAAGGGCCTAGGCGCGCTGCTCATGGGCGTATCGTATGAAATATCCCGACGGGAAGGTATCCTTGGCGGGCCAGAAAAGCCCATTTCCGATCTCGGAAAAAAAGGTTACAGGAGATTTTGGTCGGGCGAGATTGCACGTTGGTTGCTGGGGCTCGAAGTGCCCCAAATTCCACCGCCCGGCATGGAGCTCATGGTGGACGTCAATGACTGCAGCAACGCCACGTGGATCACGCCAGACGACTGCCTCGGCGTACTGCGTGATATGGGCGTTTTGGAGGATGCTGGTGTCGGACCCGGTAAACCTGTCATTATACGTCAGGAATCAGTTGAGCTTGAAGGTAACCAAGAGGCGACCAAGCTGGAGGAGAGTAGCAATGAGACTGTCGACGAGAAGACGAAGAAGAAGAAGGAGAAGACTGCAACGTCCCAGCAGCAGCAGCAGCAGCAGCAAACAGTCGCTTCGGCCTCATTGCCACTGTCAACGCCGATGCCACCGCCGCAGCCACCGAAATCGCCTGTGCGTATGGAGCTTGGGAAGCCAGTGCCGCGGGTACGTGTGGACAAGGATCAGATACGGCGCTATGTAGCCCTGCACCGCATCAATCTTGAGAAAACGTGCGATTCGGCTGGGTTCGCTGAGGTGTATGCCATGAAAGTGGAAGAAGAAATAACCCAATGACGATACACAGGGCTAGAGACGGGGGTTCAGTTATGAATTTTTTTTTTTTTTTTGACTAAGAGGGTGTTTTTGGACGATTTATTTTGATACCCCCAACGGTTTTCCATGCAAGCGTTTGCAATCGATGGCTTGTTTTTACTACATTTTCTCATACGTATTCGTCTGAAAAGAATAAGGAAGAATGAATATTAAGAAATATTTAATGCATTCTTGTAGAGGTCTGCTTGAATGACACGCGCTCTTCTAGTAGGTGCAAGTGAATTTATATGCGATGGATTATTTGCGATGCTATATGTGCGATATAAGGGTTTATGTCGTATGCTTCATAACACTTCATTCATGGCGTATCGTTCGTTGTCTAGGCTTTGTTTCTGGAGGCGCAGCTTCAGTATCCAAATTGGACTCCACACCAGGACTTTGTGGCGGCATAGCCAGCTTACGACGGGGAGGCGGGCCGTATCGCATCGACGAGGAGGTGCTCATCCCGTCGTCGACGCTAATCATCTGTCTGTGATTCAGGATGTTGTCGATCCGTAGACGAGGGGGGCCAGAGTTGAGGCCGTCGCCGTTCTTGGGCGGGCCGGCTACAAGACCAAAAAAGTTAGCTCCGACAAGGCAAGAAAGGGGAAAGCAAAGAGCAAAACGTCAAGAACTTACACAAAATGAGGGAAAAGAGCTTCACAATCACGGGGCCCCAGACGGTCATGGCAATGATTTGGCCATAGGACCAGCGGTTCGCTTTGAAGCTGTCGTTGCTGATGACTTTGCTCAGGGAGACGAGGTACAGCATGTTGATGCAGAGGTAGGCAAACTCGAGCACGCGCCAGAACCAGCGTGACCAACGCACCCAGTGCCGTTTTAGCCGTCCATCCGGCCAGCGCCCCAGACCGTGCTGGCCGATTTTAAAGTGTCGCGTGCGGTGGTGCGTTCTCAGTGTCCACGCAAACTGATCAATGCTAAGCGCGATAATGGCCACTGTGTCCAGGATCAAAAACACAAGTTTGTACATGAGCGGATGCGGGAAAAAGGTGAGCGTAAAGCCGTCGACGCCTGCGCTCGAGGCGCAGTACGTGCGAGGACTAGGATTGTAGCCGCATGCCTCAATCTCGTGCTGGCCCCTGAAGAGATCAAAGCTCGACTTGAAGCTGATGCGTTGCGTGGTGGCGACGATGGCGAGGAGATACTCAGCGCAGAAGCCGAGAAAGGTATGCCAGTTTCGGATGCCCTCGTTGTGCAGGCATACCTGAACGAGAAACATGGGCAGGATGCCGTTTTGGGAGATGTGGAAGGCGACGGCGCCGTTGACGACGATTTCACCCCAAAAAGTGCCTTCCTGAGAGTTTACGACAATGGCGAGGATCGAAGCGATTTGGACGGCAAAGATGAACCAGCATTGAGCTTCCTGGAACTCGACGAGCGTCGTGGCAATGGCAATACTGGTGCGGGAGAGCGCTGAGGAGTCCTTCCAGATCATGGACTCGATGCGGGTGAGACGACGGACGAGGCGCTGGGATTTTTGCATTTGCTCCGTCTTTTGGGAGTAGCCGACCCAGAAGGTAAATACCCTGAGGAAAATGTAGAGCGAGGCGGAGAAGACGACTTGCAAAACATACGAAATGAGGACCTAGGGCGATTCGTTAGTTCCGTGGTAGAGACGACGGGGCCTGCACTGCTTACACCGGGTCCGAAGATGTCGGGGTTGATTTCGGCGTGCAGCTCGGGGCAAAACTGCTCCATGGCGGCAAAAATGTCCGTCGTCGACGAGTTCCGCGAAAGCGAGGTGACGGATCTGTTGCATGGGACAGAGAGCTGATCCTGCGCGCATGATTCAAGGGCACATGATGCAAAGGATTCGACAACAGACCGGCCGTGGAAGGACGCGAGGCTGCTGCCGCCCATGAGGGCACTTGCGTTGCGCTCAGCCTCAGCATCAACATAGTAGGCGCCGACATCTTGGGTCCAGTACACGATGGACGCGAGGGCGGCGCAGTTGTAAAAGGTCTCAAAGGAACCAAAGTACAGTGTGGTGTCGTTGCAGGCCGCGGGACAGTCTGGCACGCCATTGACAAGGCAACCTGACAGGTAGAGGCCAATCTCGTCGCCGCCGTCGATGCCCTCTTGGATCAGTGTCTGGAAAGTAACGTCATCCTTGGTGTAGCCGCCTACTTTGGCGAGGTCGTGGAAGGGGAAGAAGTCCGAGGTTCCTTCCACGACGCTGTGAACGAGAATTGTGAGCGGCGTTGGCGTTGTTGTCGTCTTCGCGACGATGGAGGTCAGCAGAGGCGTATGGGAGAATGGCGGCGCCACTGTCGTCGCCATGTCTGAAGGCAATTTTTCAGTACCATGAGTTTCTATTGATACAATTCGAATAGGTATTCTTCTTTTTCTGCTAGCGATGCTGTCCTCCGCCTTGTGTTGCCAGTCCGAAGCCGCCGATCTGTGGATAGCTGCTGCATGTCCGTGGACAGCCACCAGGTAAATAGAGTGTTGCAGCGCTTCCGCCGAGTACGGCCTCGTGATTGATGTATACTTTGACGTTGACCACAAGTGCCTATATGCAGTGGAGGAATTTCCATGATGATAAAATTTCTGTATCCACCCGTCGCAAAAGAGGGCTGGGGGATGGATTGTGTAATGGTCAGTCATGGTTGTGATGCGGAGCAGGCGCCCCATTAGCTGCTGCAACTGGCGGAGCTTGGCATCAGCAGTAGTGGTGGCTGGCGGTGCGAGACTAGTGGTTCAAGAAGCGTTGTCACTGGTTGCAAGGGTACTTTGCATTCACTAGAACAATATGGTACTATTTGATGGATGGGATGGATGGGACGCCAGGAGGATGAACAGAAACCGAGTATTCTGCACTCGGCGACGTAAAGCATGTAAGCCGTGTCCTGGCTTGGAAATAAGGTTTGTAGAGGCGCAGCTGCCGCCCCGGTTATCTTCACTACTATCTGGAGGGAATTCCCGCTGCCGACGGGCAAACAGTGGAGTTGGGGCTTTTTATTATTTTGATTACTGATTTGGAGTTGCAAGGGCAACTTGGTCAAGTGAGAAATGTCTGCGCAGCATGTGCCTACAGGCATGAATCTCTCATGCTGATTTGTTGGCTTGCCTGGGACGATGATTCCGAAGCCCAATGTAGCGTTGTAAAAGTAAAGATAACTAGCTCTATGGAAGGGTTGTGTCAGTTTTCGTAGCTGTTGCTTTGACATCCGCTGGTATGGGATTCGCAATATGACATCGGACGTGTCTTTCACGCTACGGAAAAATAAAGGAAACTTTTTAACGTTGCGAGGTTGGTGTATCGGTAAACCTGTCGACGATATGAGCCAACCTCAACGCCACGTAGTATTGGAAGACCTTTCTACTATTTCTACTATTTCTTTTGTGTCTTACTAGCATCTAAATCTCATTTTCTCTACTCCATTTCGGGTGCGTTGACTTACTTACCCGCATTAGTAGAAGGAATGCAGAGATCGGAACAAGCAAAAGTAGTTTTTTTATGCACCATGTAAACTCTCTTTCTAATTGAACGTCCATTAAGAAGCAGCTTTATTCCATATCACAAAGCAGCCTCGGACTCTCGAAAGTCCTCAACAATCAACAGCAAGCCAAAGCCCACCAGCCCGCCAGCGCAACTAAAGAAATTGACGGCAGTAACATCGAACTCGAGCTCTCGTTCTCATTTTCGGCATTACCGTTGCCAGTGCCATCGTGGTCTGTCGGCTCAGCACTGCCCATACCAGTGGCCGAGGTGGTAGGGAAGGGGGGTGAAGACGACGTACCTTCTGCTGGTGCCGTTACGCCCGGGGCGCGCCTCTTGCGGCACCCGGCAACACGCACATCCGCCCAACCTTTGGCCTCCCCGTCGTACTGATACTCAACCGGCCCGGCATCAACCTCCTCGCACCAGCCCGTGTAGTCCTCGATCTCGACGGACTGAAATGCCGCTGTAAATGGTCCGCGACGCCAATCGGCAACGCCGCCGGCCCAGGCAATCTCGCCCGGGTCATTGAAACTCTCGACTGCCCACACACCGAGCTTTACCTGCATAGGTGTCTGCGGCCACCGGTCTGTCGGGATCTCACCTGATTGCCAGGTCCTGCGCTCGGCCCCGTCAATAGAGAATCTGAGAAACTCGTCCGTCCACTCCACTGTATATGTATGGAACTTGTCAAACGAGGACGAAGCAAGCGAGTATGTCGTGTTGTACGTGTTGAAGAGAGGCTGACCGTTGTAGTAGTAGTTGGATTGGGCCTGGTTTTCGAAGGCGCCCAGCATTTCCTGTTTTTATTTCCCTATCAGCACCAGCCTGCGGGTCATGACAACGATTTCCAGGGGAAAACTGTAAAAACAATGTACCCAGTCAATCTCATCACCAGAATCAGATTTCAAAACAACCGTTGTGACGAGGCCGGGCCCTTTGGAGGCCTTGACCTTGACAGTGACCTTGCCAAACAGTAGATATTGGTGGCTTGTCAAGGTCGGTGCCTGGTTCTGGCCCGACATGCTAATTTCCAGACTCTGACTCTCTCCGTTAAATCTCAGGTGATCTCGGTCATGTTGTGTCTGCTCATCCACCATCCAAAAATTCTCAAAATCTTGGTTATAGCTGGCAGTGTCAAAGTTGAACGACTTTCTGCTCGCAAATGCCGAATCTGGGCTGCAGTCTGCCAGTTTTGTTTTACACTGTGTTAGTAAGACGGTAAAGCTCAAGATTCTTGTACAAATGAAAGGGTTACCTACGAGAGTCTTTGATTAGAGGATTGCAGTTTCCCGGGTCCCGGAGACCACCGTACGAAGGCCACGCATGGCAGAGTGCGACAAAACACAAAACGTAGGCTAACATCATAGTGGGCTGAGACTTCTTCTGTCTCTTTCTCTCTTTTCTTTTTTGCCTTTAGATACCATAAAAATAGTAGGGTGATTGTTTTAATTGAAGTAAAGTTGAAAAGATAATTAATTTTACTTGGGTGAGTAGCAAGCTATATGTACAAACAAGGTTATCCCTTCAACAACTGCGAACGAGGTGGCACACTCGAGTCGGCACCTGTATCACCAGAAAAGCCAGGGACTGCGCACAACGTTGGTGTGTCCCAGAGGGACTGCTCCTCCCACGCAGTAGGCAAAATCCCATGCAAGATTCGCAATTCTGAAACTGGGTAAGGCCGCAATCACTGGAATTTGCACGACGAACTGGTTGAAAACAGACACAGCTGGGGAGCAGTGCGGTTATAAGGGTCACACGAGTTTACAATTGTTTGATATACTGTACTATTCTGCTGTTGTCAAAACGCGACACCACTGTTTCCCGACTCATTCTGGCTGTATGTTGCCCAAATAATCATCGGTAGGATATACTTAGCATGTGTCGAGCATGCTGCCGAGAGCTGACTTCTCGGCGCTGGTGACGCTCAGCTTGTAGTAGCTCTTGACCTGGACCCAGCTCTTGGCGTAAGTGCAGTAAAATGTCCTCAGCGGCGGCTTCCAGCTGTCAGGGCTACGATCACCCTTGGATCGGTTGGCCTTGTTGGTAACGGCCCAGAGCTGCGGGCGCTTAATGTCGTTGGCGAAGTCCTGCCGCTGAGCCTTGGTCCAGCTCGAGGCACCAGACTTTAAACAGGAGAGCAGAGCCAAGCCAACGGTTAGTAGGGGAAAAATCGAGTATAACCAGGCCACAGCCAATCTTTCTCTGCAATTTTAAACGACCAGCTGGGGACGGAGATGGACGGGGGAGAAGGCAAACGTGCTACTTACAACCCAGGCATTCTTTAGCGGAACCATATGATCAATATCGAGGTCAGTGGCATTAGTCCATGTAGCACCGTCATATGGGCTTTTCCAAGTGCCGGACTCAGCCCTGCAAGCCGAGTTGGTTGTGACGTTGTCACCGTCTCGCTTCAGAGCATACTCGCTGCAACAAGAGCAAAAAAAGAAAGAAAGGGTCGATTAGTATTGCATAGCGAAATAAAAACAAAATTGGCAGCACAATTCACTCGGCGCAGTGGCGAGTGCCACAAAGGATACAATTTGTCATACCGAGTGTCACACTTGCCCTCAATGTTAATCCAGTGAGGGAACTCCGCACGCGAATAGCCATCACTAGAGCCGGATGGGGCAACTTGCAGGCCATCGAGCTCACTTTTGGCGCTGTTGGTATCAGGAATACCAGGCTGGCATCATGAAGAAAAAAAGGACCACATGTCAGCAAGTATGGACCCTTTTTGGGGGGGACAGTCCATGGGTAGACTATACCGGCGCAGGGAGAGGGGCCGCAAGAGCAACAGTAGCTGCTGCGATGAGACTCGTAATACGCATATCGGTAGGTTGGCTTGGCCAACAGTTGGGATAAAAAAAAGTAAAGACAGTGGATAGATAAAGGGAAGAACAGAACTGTGTCTGTCCGGAAGACTCGCACTACTTATTATAAATAGCTTCGGCATTTCAGAGCACCGCTCCCCTATGTGCATATGGAATAGGAGGCTGAATCAGTAAGTGGCTAGGTCGATCTCTAGATTTCATGCGACGTATGCAATTGGAGGGCTTTTCTGCTAGCCTTACCCCTCGGGTATTCAGAGTTGGCATCATTCCTACCGATGCTATTTTTAACCAGGTATAAAGTTCCCTTTTTACTCAGCAGTTAGATCTGCCTAAAGAACTATATGCTTCCCAATCCTAGACCGACTCGTCGTCGTGACCACGTTGTCGCACAATTGGATCTTAACCTGACACAACGTCTCCGCTTACTCTAGGTCATATTGGGAAGCTGGTTAACCAGGGGCCTCCAGCGTTCACTTGTATTCTTTGGTTTTCGCCTTTGGAAAATGCCCAGAGTATCGGCCAAGATGATACCAAGTCTGGCTTGGCGGACTTTCCTCAATGAGACCACTCTGTGTTCAGCGCCCAAGTGCACCAAGCTTGAGAGTTGAACCGCCACAGGGTGCAAGCCCTTTTGCCCTAGGCAAATAGGAGACGTCCCCTTTACTACGGCGAGATGTGGATGGGCTAGCGTAGGTGAAAGACTGGCCCGCCGTCGATCGAAGATGGTTGGCGTCGTTTCGACTCTGTTCAGCTATCCATTTCTTAATAGGGATGTAAGACACGCAGCTAGCTCCTCCTGTCATTCTTGCAAGATATGTGCCGGAGACACCGACGAGGCAAGGCAACTTTTATTTTGCTTTTCTTCTTAGCCGTACATGGAGCGCGCACTTTATAACTTCGAATTCGGATCGCCAACGAATCGGGGCATACCCTGTCAATCCGCGGCAACTAGTTCGTAAACAGGCTAAGGGCTGGGGCTGAATTAACTTTAATGGTTGATGAACAGCAGCCAGCCCCGTACACTGATGTGCCTGCTACTGTTGCGCGGGTGTGATTATCGACTCTCAAGGGGCTCGACTTGGGCGGAGCCTTCGCTTTTGCAGGTGAACCACATAGTAACTTAAGCAGGCTGCC